>JANJGK010000005.1:29974609-30002109 GCA_039081455.1 Macrobrachium rosenbergii | reverse complement strand
GGACCCTTGTTATACTGCTGAAGAAAGAATCTTCAAGGAGTCTTCAGGGATTCTTTGGTGAGGATTTTGGCGCCAATACGAAGACTGTATCATTTTCTCAAACTAAAGCATAGTCATTCATGTAATGATGGCCACCTCCGGCGATTCCGGAGGAAATCTTTGGTAAGGGGTCCTTTTTTTGGGTTTGTTTCTGCGGCCCAGGGGTCCAATTCAGCAGGGACCCTTGTTATATTGCTTAGGAAAGAATCTTCAAGGAGTCTTCAAGGATTCTTCGGTGAGAATTTTGGCGCCAATACGAAGACTGTATCATTTTCTCAAACTAGAGCATAGTCATTCATGTAATGATGGCCACCTCCGGCGATTCCGGAGGAATTCTTTGGTAAGGGGTCCTTTTTGGGGTTTGTTTGTGGGGCCCAGGGGTCCAATTCAGCAGGGACCCTTGTTATACTGCTGAAGAAAGAATCTTCAAGGAGTCTTCAGGGATTCTTCGGTGAGGATGTTGGCGCCAATACGAAGACTGTATCATTTTCTCAAACTAAAGCATAGTCATTCATGTAATGATGGCCACCTCCGGCGATTCCGGAGGAAATCTTTGGTAAGGGGTCCTTTTTTGGGTTTGTTTGTGGGGCCCAGGGGTCCAATTCAGCCGGGACCCTTGTTATACTGCTGAATAAAGAATCTTCAAGGAGTCTTCAGGGATTCTTCGGTGAGGATTTTGGCGCCAATACGAAGACTGTATCATTTTCTCAAACTAGAGCATAGTCATTCATGTAATGATGGCCACCTCCGGCGATTCCGGAGGAAATCTTTGGTAAGGGGTCCTTTTTTGGGTTTGTTTGTGGGGCCCAGGGGTCCAATTTAGCCGGGACCCTTGCGTGGTGAAGGTGGGATATTCTAAACCTAGAGTGTAAAAAAAAAAAAAAAAAAAAGTCCAGCCTCAAAAAATAGAACTTTCAAAATTTTCGACCTAACTAACCCTTGTTAGTACAGTTCTATTAATTTTGGGGATGCAAAATTTTTTTGGCCAATATTTCCAGTTTCCAAAAATCGATGAAAATGAAATTCAGACTTGCATAATTCTAAAATGACTCAAATTATTTATCTTACCTTTGCTTTTTCCAATAAAATGGACCAAAATACTACGGGCGCATTTGGAGCCTGGTGACCGTGGCAGGGTTCCCCTCTGAGCAACGGGGCCTCAAAGTCCCCATTTTAATTTTTATAATAGAAATTCATGTTTCTAGAACTCAAGAAGGCGACGACGTACTGATATGCGGTTTGAAATTTTTAATAGAACGGACCAAAATAGTGGGGGTGCATTTGGAGCCTCATGTCCGTGGCAGGCTTCCCCACTTAGCTACGGGGCCTCAAAGTAATCTTTTTAATTTCTACAATAAAAATTCAGGCATCCATAACTCAACAAGGACTCGACGTATTGATTTGCGGTTTGAATTTTTTAATAGAACGGACCAATATACTGGGGGTGCATTAGGAGTCCCATGTCCGTGGCAGGGTTCCCCTCTTAGGTATGGGCCCTCAAAGTCGTTTTCTTAATTTTTATAATAGAAATTCAGGCTTCCATAACTCAAGAAGGCGGCGACGTATTGATGTGCGGTTTGAATTTTTTATTAGAACGGACCAAAATACTGGGGTGTATTTGGAGCCTCATCTCATTGGCAGGGTTCCCCTCTTAGCTACGGGGCCTCAAAGTAGATTTTTTAGTTTATACAATAAAAATTCAGGCATCCAAAACTCAGCAAGGCCCGAACGTATTGATGTTTTGTATGATTTTTTTTAATAGAACGGATCAAAATAAAGGGGCTCTAATTGGAGCCTCATGTCCGTGGCAGGGTTCCCTCTCGGCTATGGGACCTCAAAGTTGGTGTTTTTTGTTAATTTTACATATGAACCTTGCAATTTCAAAATGACACCTGCATTACTTACAAGGCTACAGGAACCTTGAAACTGAAAAATGACACATGGAATACTACAACAGAGTGCCAGTGATGAAAGGCTACCAGCTATATTAATGAGCTTTTTAAGGGATCACTGTTACCTTTAGAGTACTCAGTCATAATTCTTATTGTTATGGGAGTTCAGGTATCTGGCTGAAGCGAGGTAAATTTTAAAAATCTGTGATTAGTTCTGTAATAACCAGGTACTGGTATGCTTCGTGATATATATATATATATATATATATATATATATATATATATATATATATATATATATATATATATATATATATATATATATATATATATATATATATATGCACCGGTAACTCTGAAGGTAAACTAATTTTTTACATACCGGTTCGTTTCATCTTTTGAGTCTTCTTCTAAGTAATAATAATAATAATAATAATAATAATAATAATAATAATAATAATAATAATAATAATAATAATAATAATAATAATAATTCCCTCAGGTTCAAACACCTGCAGTCTGTATTCCGCTGTGTAACTTTTTACGGAGTTCAATTAAAATGTAAACATTCCCTCTTAAGCTGCATTTAAACTACTAGATTAAACATCAATCCTCATAGATAACGGGACCCTCAGTCTTCTGGGAAAGGGGCTGTTTCCAATTTAACTTCTTTCGAAAATTTCTCTCTCATCTTAGTTTTACAGTATTCTATTGTTTCCTGTCATTGACCCCATCATTGTGAGATATGTACATACATGGGGCTCTATGGCTCTTGTTTTGTGTCATGATTTCGTAAATTATGATTTATCTCGTTCATGATTTATTTGTTTGATTCACCTATTTACCGTTTTTTATTTACATAAATGAAACTAATCTTTCTAGGTCAGAAAATGATATTTCAATAGATCATATTTAATCCAGAAAATTAATGAAGCGCACGCAAGTCTCTGACGTAAATTCACACAGTGCTAACAATAATTTTAGATTATTTCTAAACATTATAAGGAGTATCAATATATCAAACTTGAGCAACGTTAAAGCCTCATAACTTCCGGCCTACCATTATTAAATCAAGATTTTAAAGTATGAGACCTTTATCTTGGTGAGTGAGTATCAGGAAAATGAATTCTAGGAGAACAAATCCGAGACCCGAGTTTTGGTGGAGAGCCCTCCTTCTTTGAAGTTGAAGTTGAAGTAGGATAAAAAAAAATCCAATGAAGTTGAGCTGTTTAGTCTCATTGCACTTTTTTTTGGGAAAGTTAAATGGAGAAAGTTTTGCGACGAAAACGAGTTTTTGGAATGTGAGCTTGCAATGTAATTTCTATACCAAGTACGTTCCAGGGGGAAATAGGATATTCTTCCTTTTTTTTCTTTTTTTTTAGTTATAAATAACTGGTTGTAATAAGGATTATTACAGTGACCGTCAAAATAGTTGTCAGAATATTCGAAAGGGTAGTCTACACTTCTTTCTCTGAACTTACAGCAGAGACAAGGATGAACTAAACATCGGCAGAAGGTTAAACCAGTGCTAATACAATAAAAAAAATATGATACATATATTAATGACAGCATGAACAGAGAAAAGAATAGTAGATTTAACAGTATCGGTGGATTTGCCAACAATAAACCTTATAAAAAAATTAGGAATTACAGAGACCACTAGAGTTATCAATGATCCTATTAATGATTAATGTTAAGGCATAAATTCTTTTGGGTTTTCAATTAAAATATTATAAATTTTTTTGGATATGCTCTTATTTACTGAAACCAGTTGACGGTTATGCATACACACACACATGTATATAGTATAAATATATAATATATATATATATATATATATATATATATATATATATATATATATATATATATATATATATATATATATATATAGATATGTATATAATAGATATATATGTGTATATATATAGATATAGATATGTATATGATATATATATATATATATATATATATATATATATATATATATATATATATATATATATATTATATATATATATATACATATATACATACAGTACATATATATACTGTATGTATATATATATATATATATATATATATATATATATATATATATATATATATATATATATATATATATATATATATATATATATATATATGTATATATATATATATATATATATATATATATATATATATAATTTATATATATTATATTATATAATATATATATATATATATATATATATATATATATATATATATATATATATATATATTCAATTGAAATATTATCAGTTTTCTTGGATACACTCTGAGTCGGAATTACGTTTCTTTATGCCATTACTGTTTATTCGTACATTCCTAGAAAAGACGAAGCTTTGTAAGATTATCAAGAAAACTGTCATGACCATGATATGTTAATTCCATAAACAGAGCAATCACTATGTTCATCCTCTTAACTCAAATAGCAAAATGAAAAAAGTTTCCCCTGTTCAGTGACAGGGAAATGTTAATTGTCATTCTTTCTTCTGCCATTCCTTCACATAGGATTCAGCTATTCTGCCAGTTAATCGAAATTATTTACTTAATAACTGCATCACCGTCATCATCAAAAAGATAGATTACACTGATCAATCATCAGAAACAGAGGCAACAATAAAATGTCAATTAATTTTAAGGGAAAAAGAACCCAAGTAAGGATCAAAGGTTTAGCTATTAACAGACGTTACCTGTCTGATCCCCGGCGTTTTGTTAATACTAAGAGTTTTCCTTCTTGCTTCTTATTAAAGGTTGTTGGGACGAAACCATGCTAAGAAATAATTCACACTATACGGATAATTCACAGTTATAATTCACAAAACTTAAAATTAATGAAATACGCGCAATGTCGATATTTTACAGCGATAATTCAATAGGGTAATCAAGTCTTATTCCCTTGGGTCGAAGAATTTATGACCGTAATAAGAAAAAAAAAAAAAAATGCGGACGAGATAAAGCGAAGCCGAAGTACCAAAGAATAACTACAGTATGCCTTCGCAACATTACTGAAATCGTTATAAGCGGACCCGACGAAAGTAGTTACAGAACAACTCTAGAGAAAGAAATGACACATTCGCCTGCCGGCCCCAACACCCACACCAGCTAGTAGGACTACATGCCATAGCTGCATTAAAAAGATCGACCAATCACAATAAAAAAGCGTATCATAACCAGAGTTATGAACCTTTAGACAGCCCCCCCGAGGGTGTCGCGCAATTGGAACTTCAGAAGTTCAAGCGAAGATGCAATGCATTACTACCCTAATACTATTCTCCTTGCATTTTGATGCATTTTTTTTTATTTATTCATTATTTTTGTCTTTTTTATAAGTAGGATCCTTTCCTTTTGTACTTCCTTTTACCTCCTCTTACTTCTTCCTAATGAACACCATATTCGCTGGAAGCTTCAATTTCAAGTTAATGGCCCCTGTGGTCTTCATCTTCCGAATAAGAAGAAGAACAATAAGTCTAAATGCTACTGGAATTCTAGACTTCTTATCAACATCAATTCAGATGCAGTGCACTGGACACCGAGAAGTATTCAAAAAATGTATTCCTGATAAGGGTTGCTGTGACAAATGCCCGGATGAATCCAGGTAAAAAGAGTCACGTAAAAAAAGTCACAGAAAAAAGTGACAGGTAAAAAGTGATAGGAAAAAAAGTCACACTGATTTGCCCTAGGTAGTGACCCCCAAGAGTTTTAACATGGTATGTATGCGACTTTTTATCCTGTGATTTCATTACCGACCACTACTTGGGCTGCCACCACTCTGAAACTGAACAGCGAGGTTTAAAAAAGTAGGTCACATTACCCTCGTACGTTCCTGCTGCCACATTTGTCGCTTGCATTCTAGCTGTTGAAACGAATACCTGCATAAAAATTCATGGATAAATTGAGCAAAAAACAACGATAGAAAAAAATAAGCTGGAAGGGACAAGAATCGCTAAATTACCAATCATAAATACTAACCTCCCACACCAAAATTCTTGCCTCCTATGCTCCATGAGTTTCTGTCACACGCAGTTTGCTGCGGCCTCGGTAAGAGGAAAAATGTCTGAAAGATGCCAGAAGAGCTGATTTTAAATGCAATCATGTTCATAACACTATTAACCGTGTTTCTATATGTGTGTGTGTGTGTGTGTGTGTGTGTGTGTGTGTGTGTGTGTGTGTGTGTGTGTGTGTGTGTGTGAGCGCGCCCAGCAACAAATATATTTAGGATAAAATCAAGACTAAAAAGTCACTCAACATCTCTAGAAACCTGCAAGATGTTGTTCTGTTTCATTACCTACTAATGGTACTACTTCGAAGATAAATCTTAAAAGACTATTTAAAATCCATTAACTTAAAAAATCCATTTGAGAAATCGACATGCACAGCATGGATAACATGGAGACCACAAAAAGATCGATATAACTTCTAAAAGCTGTTATAACGAATAAATTTACAAGAAAACGACTGGAAATTCCTGATGCAGAAAGTTACGTGGGCAACCCGACTTCCCTCATAATCACTGGCAATAAAGGCCTGATAATATCGTTACCACGAGAGAGAGAGAGAGAGAGAGAGAGAGAGAGAGAGAGAGAGAGAGAGAGAGAGAGAGAGAGAGAGAGAGAGAGAGAATGTCAACAACAAATGTAACAGAAAATGGGCACCATTTGTTATGGTCGCGGATATTATTGGTCTGTTGCCTCCGCTCTTGCAGTCGTTTCGTCTCTCCCAAGACAAATTAAGAAAATTAACTTTCTGTGTGTGTGTGTGTGTGTGTGTGTGTGTGTGTGTGTGTGTGTGTGTGTGTGTGTGTGTGTGTGTGTGTCGGTTGGTGTAGTAATGAAAAACGTGCTCTGGATTTTGCATCACCTGCAAAATAATGACTGCTTTAATACTTATCTGTTGGTTACATTTGAGTTGCTTTTGGTCTAATTTTTTTTTATTTCAGAATATATTCATCTCGAGAAATGTAACAGTTGTGTAAATAATAAAATCCTTACTGATTATTTAAATGTAACATTACATGCACATTGTAATAATTATTTTATTGTATCATCAGCTAATTACAGTCTATTTTGTGTTGTTAGTATTTTCTTATCTGACTGACTTCTTTACGCAGATGTAAATGATAATTTAGTAACCACATTGTGAAAACTAACAAAGTATATGTATATAATATCAAAATATATTTTATAAATGAAAACTATGTTCAAAACTACGTAAATTTTTCCAATAAAAAACTGCTTTCAGGAGAAAAAAATTATTTCGTTATGTCAACTGTATTCTTTTTAAAGAAATTATTTAAATAGTTTATACGCAGACTTAGTAAACTTAAACATTAAAACGTTAATATTCACCATATTAAGTTATTGCTTGTATTCATTTCCCACGACACTGCACTCCATTTTCTTTGGTCCCGTTTCTGTGAACCAAGGCACCACAGAATTCATACCTAAGTCCTGTGATAAAATTTATTCAGCATTAATATTATGTCGTCAGTGCTTTCACGAGTAATTGGACCGAGTTTTTTTACTACAATTAAACAGTTTTAACAGGAAAGGTGAGGCCATTTGAGTCCACTAGACGATGGCATAATCTTAGAGAGCAAGAACATTTTTTTATATGTATGAAGAAGCATCTGCAAAAGTTGTTCGAAATATAAATCCCGGGTCGGGACATTCATAAATTGCAAATCACTTACAAATAAGCGATTGACATTTAATGAGTGGTTTTGTATCGCGTTTAGACTTCGAGCAAACTTCCTGTTAAGATGGGTAGGCTACCATGTGTTTTGATAAAGGGGGCTGATAAGTGTGGAAACTTCCAGGACACTGAAATCATTTCCAGGTAGATCAAAACAAAACTTTCGATTAGTTGTCTAGGGTGAGACGTAGGCTCACCGCTTACAGCCTAACTCGCAGTCTCAAACCAAGCAATTAAACCACATGGTTCTTCACTTCCTCACATTAGTATCGAAAGGAAAAATTTTGGGATTCATATGGTGTTATTCTGATAACTACTTAGGAAATGGTTAAACCAGAAAGGGGGGAATTACACATCGGAATTTCAAGACTTTAAGAAACCTATGAAGATGTAATGCGAAGGAAATACAAGGTAGCGTGACACTACAACAGCATACTGTAGGTGGCAGTGTCTGAATTGGGTACGTTTGAATTGCTTCCGTTGTCGTCCTACTTTTACTGTCTTTCTAACCTGGAGTTCTAACACTGCGGTCAGCACAATAGTCAAAATGCAGTGAAAGCAGAAATACGACCTTTTTAATGTGACGGATGGTAGCGACGAAAATCAATGACAAATATTTTTTGTTGATAAAAAAGTATTTAAATACTTTGCATCAAAAAACCCAAATAGCCAAGGGATTTGAAGGATTAAGTGTCCACAAAATATCTGTAGCAAATAGGTCATTATCAAATATACCAAGAGAATCGAGCTAAGAGGTTGAATCCAGGAAAAAAAGTCACAGGTAAAAAATTCACAGAAAAAGTCACAGGAAAAAAATAACAGGAAAAAAGTCACATTAATATTTCCTAGATAGTGGCCCACCCAAGGG
This sequence comes from Macrobrachium rosenbergii, assembly GCA_039081455.1. NCBI lineage: Eukaryota > Metazoa > Arthropoda > Malacostraca > Decapoda > Palaemonidae > Macrobrachium > Macrobrachium rosenbergii. The sequence continues at coordinate 29,993,589 of JANJGK010000005.1, read as the reverse complement.
TTTTAACCCGGTATGTATCCACCTTTGCGGCGTGTTTAGTACAAGCCCTTTGGGGATTACCGTGAAACATAACAAACGGCTGTAAATTAATGTGACTTTTTCCTAGCCCAAATTGTGACCCCTTTTCCCCTGTGACTTTATAACCGGCCACCAAGAGGGAATGGGTTTGTTGGTGGTTCAGTTCTCGATTTTATGCTCTGTCATCATTTATCGAAATCACAACACATGTAATGATACTTGAGTTTCACAGTTGTGTAAAACGTGTACACGAGTTTTTCTCTGTCCTAATGCCCTACCTGGAACCTTAAAATTCCGAACAATAACATCACCAAGCGGTATCACAACGCTCAACAATTTTAGATTTGGCGTTGCACACTTTCTCGTGAGGTTTCGTCCATCTTCGCTAAATCAAATCTTACCAATGTTGGATAATTAAGGCAAAATTTATGAAAAGCCCTAAATTCTATAGCAACTGTCATAATTGTATCAGATGTCAATCAAGGGTAGTCCTACAGGTGACCTCGATTAAAGGCAATTATTAATATACTAGAGAGTTTGGTGATAATCTAAGAGTAGTCCATTGCATTATTTCAGTCTTGCCTAACTGTTTCCCCGTAACCATTGTCATACGATCTGGTCCAGTATTATGAACCAAGAAAAATGCGCTTCGTTGACATGCTTGGCGTGAAAATCCCTCAATCCAATATTTTCTAGTTTATTAATAAAATGAGGTTACAAAACATTTTCGCTTGCGTAAAAAACAACTACTGAGCATTTCAGGGCCGTGTCTAATAGGTTTTCGTTGATAAAATCTTTATAAAGTATCGGAAATGGATCGTATTTTGGAAATAGCTATTTGAAGCAACAGCCTAATTGGTAAAAATATGCAGTGATGTCTAATGTTGATAATTAAGGCTATCAGCGTAAATCAAAGAAATTTAAAGGGAAACTTAGCTAAATCTAGCAGGTTCGCAGATAAAGGCTAGTAAAACTGAAGGCCCTCTCACTCATTATACTTTATGAATGAAGACTCAGATGTTGGTAATAGTAATAGTTTCAACTCGGTTAAGTTTAGACAGAATCTCTAACAATTTATTTACTTTGACTGTACAGATGTTTAGATTATCATCTATTTATAGTATATCATAATTTTGATAATTATCGCATATCCTACTCAAGGTATTGCTTATTGCACAAGATGGTCAAAATCTGTTTCTACGATCATCATCATACTGCTGGGGACCCTGCTATTACGTCTGATGTCATAGTTTACGTCACAACTAGCCTCTCTCTGGGTGCTTACTAAATTTAGCTAAGTTTCCCCTTAAATTTCTTTGATTTACTCTGATAAGCACCTTAATTATCAACATTAGACATCACTGCATGTTTTTGCCAATTAGGCTGTGGCTTCAAATAGCTATTTCCAAAATACGATCCATATCCGATACTTTATGAAGATTTATCGACGAAAACCTATTAGACACGGCCCTGAAATGCACAGTAGTTCCTTAATATTACGAACCAATGTAATACTTCTCTTACTTTCAAGGAGATTATTAACGATTCTATACGTAAAGGATTTGAGTGAGCATGCCAGACGAATGATACCAAGGCTGTTTCTCCAATGAATTCGCAAAAGCAATCTCAAAAATCCCACGCTGTCTTGTAGTGACTAATAGCCCTGTCCACACGACCAGACTTGGTCTACAGACAAAAGCGAAAAATTTGTCCGTTGCCAGACGGAATTATATATAATGACTATTTGCTGAAACATGCAGAGATCGTGAACAAAGATATACTTCTTTGGAAAATAATCTTATATCTAAAGGAATATAATTTTCTTTGTTTGCTAAAATAACCATACATGGGTTAAACACGCATTATATAAGTGTTTAATTCGTGTGTATGATTAATTATATGAAATTGTATTTTCTTCCTTGATCTTCAAACAATATCTTAACTTAATATACATTCATTATTTTTTAAAAAATTTCCTTTGTTAATTTTCCTCATTGAAATGTTTTCCCTGTTGGCGCCCTTGAGTCTAAAGCATTTCGCTTTACTATCACCACTTCTGCTAATAAGGGTAATGTAATATTAGCCTGAAAAACGTAAAACCAATTGGGGAGGATGTGAGGTTGGTTTTTGAAATGTTTTCAGTTCTACCTAATTAACAAACAAAGATACAGTGCGGTTCTTAAGTACGAGACACACTACTGGCCATTTTCACAGTTAAAAGTTACCATTAGTTATCATTAATATTGTGAAAATCCCAAAAGGAATCCGAAGAGTTTTAAAAAAAAGACAATGGCAACTAATGCGGTGTCCGCCAACTCTCGTCAAGTGGATCCAAGGAGTTAGGAACGAACAAAGTGCCAGTCCCTTCTGTTCCTGATGCGCGTCATGCACCGCTAATCGTACGGTGCTCACCTCCATAAAGACTGACTGGCTAGACACAGCGTGTTGACAACTGAGCAAAGATTTTGTTACCAACAGCCTATCCCTGACAAAAAGCCGGTCGTGTAGACGGGTTGATTGATTGATTTATAGATTTTATGCATACATATCAAGCATTGGGGCAACTAATGCCATTCAGCGCTGAAACGGAAATTGACAGGGAAAAGATTTTAAAGGCGTACCAGGAGGAAAACTCCCAGTCGCACTATGAATCAATTGTTAGGAGAGAGTGGACAGTAAGACAGAAGAATATGAACGGAGGTACAGTAAAAGCAATGAATGATGTTGCAGCTAGGGGCCGAAGGGACGCTGCAAAGAACCTTAAGTATTGCATACATTGCACCGCATGAGGTGTACTGACAGCACTACCCCCTACGAGGACGGGCTTAACACTTTTCAGTTTAAAAAAAAAAGTTTCATGACTGCTTAACACTTTTCAGTTTAAAAAAAAAAGTTTCATGACTGCGTATAAGGGTCATAGGAATTCAGACCTAAAGCTATATCCAGACCTTGAGCTACGGCCATTCTGTCCAAAAAGAGTCTTGCATTGTAGGAAGGAGTACAGGTAAATTTTTTCTGTTGGCATTACAGTTCGTTCTCTTTAGAGTAAGCAATCTTTACCCTACACAAAATCTGGCTCCCAAGCGTAGGCGGTAGCTATTATTTTTACTTACAAAGTCCAGTTGTACAAAGGACAACTATAGAAAAACCTTGAAAGGAACAACGTAAAAATGGCCCTTAAGTACTCAGTCAAGTTTACCTACAAGGATAACGCAAGAGAAACCAGTAATTTTCTTGGATTATTTGTTTCCTACAAATTACGTAGTCCATTACGGGATATAGCCTTACATGTATCATTATGAGTTTCTACCTTACAAATTTATGGTTAAACCAAAAACAATTATGTAAACCACGAGGGGAACTGCAAACTCAAGAGAATGCTTGCATAATACAAGACATCAAGGAATGTAAGACTTCTGTCAGAAAATTCCGACAATTGTACAGAAACCTCTTCGATATTCAAACCTTGGTGGAATAATTTATTACTTATTTTAGACTGGGTGGTAAACTCTTATCTATATACCTATACATCAGTATGCAAGGGGATGGTAGTTTTTTTTTCGGGAACTTGAATGCTTTGAAGGCTTAAGAATCTCAGTGCACTTCAAAAGTTAACATTAGTAAACGTAACGTAAACAAATTTTAGGGTAAAACTTTCGAGGCTTACCTCTCTCTTCAAGGCCATTACCCTCAGCTATAAATAAAATTAGAGCAATCCATCCATGGACTAGACATTTTAGCAAGAATTAAGTAATGAAGTTCACCTTATGTGATAGTACAAGGGCCAAATCTAATATAACCGAGTCTCTGGCATCATCCACCTTTATCATTAGCCATTTCTTCAGATACCGTAATGTAAGGTTATAAAACCAAGTTAAAAGTAAAAAACGTCAGTATATATTTCTGTTCACATTAAGAACATTCAGTTGTTTTACTATAATCTGTCTCACAGGCGAGGCAAGCATCTGATGATAATTTTAGATAGATTAAAAGCTGGAACTGTCAGATCTTGCTCGAGTTCTTGTTTAAATCATTATCGGGAACAATGTTGACTGATGCCCATGGCAAGGCTCTGCAGGTTGTCTGGAACTGCTAGATCTTGCTAGAATTTTTGCATAAATCATATCGGGAACATTGTTGACCGATGTCCATATTAAAACTGGCAAGGCTCGTTCAGGTTGTCTGTTGGGAATAGCAAGGGAATAGCAAAGATAAATTACTTATAAGTCCAAATGCAAAAAATTTTTATATGTGGATCTACCAAAACCCTTAAAATTATCGAGCAATACCGAACTAAAAATTCATTTTCAACAGATTAATGAAACATCAAGCCTTTCCTTGTATCTTTAAAAAGTGAACATTCCAAATTTCCCAAAACGAATTTACATTCTATAGAGCACTAAATATGAGTAAAAAAATTTTACGATGTTTCCCCATATACGTCCTAAGCAAAGAAATTTATTTAGGTTACGTCCAGTCAAAATTACTACCTATGATGCTTATGGTTAGAATACAGGTCGAAACAAAGCATTATGAAACTTTAAATTTCAAAGGAAGTTTGAAGGTTGACAATGTTACCAACAAGCTTAAAAAATCCCTTTGCTACAAAGTTTTGACGATTAGTAGTTTTTTTTTTAAATTTAACATTTGATCCACGGACATTAATTCCCTGCAGTGAAAACGTGAATTACGTGGCCCAGTGGCCGTCTCAGGCCTTGGTAGCAGGAATGCTCCCTTGGGCCAAGGGAAAAAATGTACCTCTGCGGTAGCGGGGTGTGTGTGGTGTGTGTGGAGAGAGAGAGAGAGAGAGAGAGAGAGAGAGAGAGAGAGAGAGAGAGAGAGAGAGAGAGAGACCCTCAAGTAAACTTTAATCATACGACCTACACCTCACCGCTGGACCTCTCCACTTATGTCATCTCTAAAATCTTTCATTTCCGAAACACACAACCAGTCACGGCAAGATTACAAGTAAAAACTATCTTCTATCAATACTGTGTGACACTAACAGGTTTAACCTTATGTATGGTACCACTCAACATACATTGAAGTTTGGGCGTGAAGGACCCCCTTTATAATGCTAAAATAGTGAAACATATGAAATAAACATCAGTACCACCAAAAATTAGCATCTGCCAAGAAGTGTCAGCCTCAAACCTGCCTGTAAGACACCCCAAACCTCAAACCTGCCTCTAAGACACCCCAAACCTCAAACCTGCCTCTAAGACACCCCAAACCTCAAACCTGCCTCTAAGACACCCCAAACCTCAAACCTGCCTCTAAGACACCCCAAACCTCAAACCTGCCTCTAAGACACCCCAAACCTCAAACCTGCCTCTAAGACACCCCAAACCTCAAACCTGCCTCTAAGACACCCCAAACCTCAAACCTGCCTCTAAGACACCCCAAACCTCAAACCTGCCTCTAAGACACCCCAAACCTCAAACCTGCCTCTAAGACACCCCAAACCTCAAACCTGCCTCTAAGACACCCCAAACCTCAAACCTGCCTCTAAGACACCCCAAACCTCAAACCTGCCTCTAAGACACCCCAAACCTCAAACCTGCCTCTAAGACACCCCAAACCTCAAACCTGCCTCTAAGACACCCCAAACCTCAAACCTGCCTCTAAGACACTCCAAACTTCAAACCTGCCCCTAAGACACTCCAAACCTCAAACCTGCCCCTAAGACACTCCAAACCTCAAACCTGCCCGAAACACGCACGCCCGAAACACGCACGCCACAAACCTCAAACCTGCCCGAAACACGCACGCCCCAAACCTCAAACCTGCCCGAAACACGCACGCCCCAAACCTCAAACCCGCCCGAAACACGCACGCCCCAAACCTCAAACCCGCCCCATAAACATCAGTACCACCAAAAATTAGCATCTGCCAAGAAGTGTCAGCCTCAAACCTGCTTCTAAGACACCCCAAACCTCAAACTTGCCTCTAAGACACTCCAAACCTCAAACCTGCCCCTAAGACACTCCAAACCTCAAACCTGCCTTTAAGACACTCCAAACCTCAAACCTGCCCGAAACACGCCCCAAACCTGCCCGAAACACGCACGCCCCAAACCTCAAACCTGCCCGAAACACGCACGCCCCAAACCTCAAACCTGCCCGAAACACGCACGCCCCAAACCTCAAACCTGCCCGAAACACGCACACCCCAAACCTCAAACCTGCCCAAAACACGCACGCCCCATACCTCAAACCTGCCCAAAACACGCACGCCCCAAACCTCAAACCTGCCCGAAACACGCACGCCCCAAACCTCAAACCCGCCCGAAACACGCACGCCCCAAACCTCAAACCCGCCCAAAACACACACGCCCCAAACCTCAAACCCGCCCCATAAACATCAGTACCACCAAAAATTAGCATCTGCCAAGAAGTGTCAGCCTCAAACCTGCCTCTAAGACACTCCAAACCTCAAACCTGCCTCTAAGACACTCCAAACCTCAAACCTGCCTCTAAGACACTCCAAACCTCAAACCTGCCTCTAAGACACTCCAAACCTCAAACCTGCCTCTAAGACACTCCAAACCTCAAACCTGCCTCTAAGACACTCCAAACCTCAAACCTGCCTCTAAGACACTCCAAACCTCAAACCTGCCTCTAAGACACTCCAAACCTCAAACCTGCCTCTAAGACACTCCAAACCTCAAACCTGCCTCTAAGACACTCCAAACCTCAAACCTGCCTCTAAGACACTCCAAACCTCAAACCTGCCTCTAAGACACTCCAAACCTCAAACCTGCCTCTAAGACACTCCAAACCTCAAACCTGCCTCTAAGACACTCCAAACCTCAAACCTGCCTCTAAGACACTCCAAACCTCAAACCTGCCTCTAAGACACCCCAAACCTCAAACCTGCCTCTAAGACACCCCAAACCTCAAACCCGCCCGAAACACACCCTAAACCTCAAACCTGCCCGAAACACACCCTAAACCTCAAACCTGCCCGAAACACACCCCAAACCGGCTCTGTATATGGTAGACATCGTCTACCATATACAGCACCTTGGGCCACCTTTGCCGGAGCAGCACCGCCACCCTGACAAAGGTGGCCCCTTTGGATTTTTAGAAACACTGACTTAAAATTTAAAATCTTACTTAATTTCAAAACGAATAGCTCATTAAATAATATACTTTATATTTAAATATAATTAGAAAATTTACTCTACTCAAGCCTTCTACACTAAAATAAAAAAAAATCTTAAAAGGGTGCAATCGTTAATATTAAATACAAAACATTGGCAGTCCAACTAAAACCAAAGTCTAGTTTACTTAAATACGAAACTTATTCTATCTTACCTGTAGAAGGTATTAGCCTGTTTCTAACGTAAAAGAAGAACACAGTCGTTTACGCCGACTCCTATGCGGGATTTGAAGTTAGTGTACTGGAAGTTTCCGACTCTTACCTGGAATTGAGTCCTATTAAATTGCAACCAAGCCATTATATAAAATTAGGATCCATTAACACTAATTTGGACAACGTTTAGGCATGGCGTTTAAATGCTTTTTCCCTGGCAGTAATTTTAATAACTTATCATAACCAATTGATAATCATGAGCATGAATCTCGTAAAAATATTAAACTCCGCGATACCTGCATATATCAGTTATTCATATAAAACGTAGTCAATCTTTTCAGCCACCATAAATAAAATAATTAAAAACTAGACAAAAAAACCTTTGTTCATCATTACATACTAACGTCACCCATAAATTGTTATGGCAAACTTAAGTAAGACCACGAAATAAAAAGAATTAAAACATTAGAAGCTGTGATCGCCATCGTGTAGGGCAACCAACCTATCAACAAGCAGTTTCTTCACAGAAAATCACCCACTGAACCAAAGCAATAAGCAAAAACATCCCCAATTAAACTTAAACAAAACAGCAACTAACACTACCTTTAAAACTGAAGAAAATAAACGTCTACGAGGCTCCAGGGACAATCCTCAGCCAGCAACATACTAAACACAAGGTCTCTAGACGTCTGTCCCACTCACGTCACACCGGTCCCGAACTCCCAGTATACACTACGGTAGTTGACAGTAACAAAGTCAAATTTCACGTACCACCTTCGTATCCATGGACACTGGAGAGCGCGTATAAAGTGGGTAACTGCCCATTCCCCGTAGGACGGCAAGTTATAGTTTCCAAAGATGACTTTCCCTTTTCCAAGTTTCTCATGCTTTACGGTTCCGCTTTCATGATAATTGTCTGAATGGATCGTTTTACTCCTCGGGCTATCGGCTGTACACAATTTCGAAAATTTTGAGTAGTACATAATATTTAGCTGGTTCCCTTATAGATAAAAACTGATAAAATTGGTGAGAAAATTAGCAATCGTGAAAGATATGCAAGGTAGTTTGGTGGGATTAAACCATATCAACACAATCATATGCCGATGCCCCAACAATCATTAAAATGATTTATGTATATAGATGAGAAAATGTGAAGCAATGTCTTAATATAAAGGGAATTCCGTCAGCTTCATATGAAGAAAACAAATGTTGAGGTTTTTGCATAGTTTTACGAAGTCTAATTCGGATATTTTGACTAACTGAAATGAAACTTAAACTTGAAAGAAAATTATAAAATGCTGCAAGTCTAATGTGAACGAAAAATATTAAGCCGTTCTGCTATTCGTTTGTTTTAAAAGCAGGAGCCCATTGACGAGCAACTGAATACATCGATTTCATGAGTTTAGTAAAAGCCTAATTCTGGTGATAATGCTAATGAAAAATATACCACGACTTCTCATTTCGAATACGATGTCGTCAGTATATGAAAACATAACTTTCCAAATTATTATTGTGTAACAAATTAAACAACAAGAATGTTAAAGAAATAGCATGGGGCATAATGGGTATCGGATGAAAGGAATAAGATCAAGAGGAGGCACAACGATGAGCCTAGCACATTGCACCCTACGTAAACTCTCTCCAGAATATTTCTTGATTCATCGCCTTCATGTCATACGACTTATCATAGCCAGGCTCTTTAGCTTCGTCCTTACCCATCATTGCTCTTGTAATTATATAACCATCTGATTAACTGCAAATAGATATAATGAAATCATTATTATCTACATGCAAAACGATTTTACTCTTGTCAAACTAACATAAAACATTTTAGGGTCAGACGTATACGTCAAGATCATTGTTAAAAGTACGATCCTCTGATGTAAATCATTCTTACCAGTAATGACTTTCGTCACATTGCCTATCACGTTTCTATAAGAAAAATCAGTAGTTTCATGGACCGTAAATTCTATAATGACGATGTATGTACATGACCTATGGCTATTAGAATTACATTTATATATATATATATATATATATATATATATATATATATATATATATATATATATATATATATATATATATATATATATGTATATACTCGTATATATAATATATATAAATACATATGTATATAGACATTTATATATATATATATATATATTATATATATACGTATATGTATATATAATATATATAAATACATATACATATATATGTATATAGACATTTATATATATACGAAATACATTATGATTAATCCGTTCCATTACCACAATGCTCTCTAAAACTTCTGCCAAATCCCGCGACCAAGATGTTACCATCTGGAGGAGAAAATTGAACCAACCGAATGTGAACAAACGACAAACTCATCCTGAGTTGACCCTCGAGTTTAGCGGAACTTTCCCATAAGATCGGTGACACATAACACTACTTGCCGAGAGAGAGAGAGAGAGAAGCTATTGGATATGTTAATATCAGTATCACTGTTATTGTTCGTTAAAGATAATGGCTTCATTATCAATAGTCAATGACTTAAAGTATATTCAGTTCTAAGTTACTCATTCTACGACAATATTTAATGCCTTCCGGCAAGTCACTTGTTCTCATTGCAATATTTAAGGGTATGTAAAAAATTTCCTAAGTAGCATTTCAGAACTATTAATTTTCGAGATATATTTAAGTACTGGCCAAATCTTCCTCATATTTTCGTAAAACTAATTGTTTACGACTCATGATTCCTCATCCAGACGGAAATATTCCATGAATTATGTAGGTGAAACAAGCATTTATCATAATGAACTTTGGCTCATACTGTCAGTGTTATTGTTTCTGTATTAATATACTGATTCCTACTATTATTTTTATTAGTATCATAGTCGTTCAAAGGTCACTATTATATTGTGCATAATGATTAATACAAAATTAAGTGATTTTGGTTCCCATATTTGGTTACTAAACTTGAATCGAATCAAGTTGATATTAACATACAGATTCAAATAACATATCAGCCAGGCATGAAATTACACAAATATTAACCTGTTGCCCAATCTCACATGATCATCGAAAATGTGTGAGTTCCTTGCACTTAGCATGTCTTGCAATTTGCAAGTGAATATTGCGCACTGAAAATCCAGCGTGCCTCGGGATAACCATTGCACCATACAAAGGCACCAATGGTACCAATTAAAAAAAAAAACAAAGCGAAGCTCCATTGACCATCCCTTTGAAGTCCTGTACGGCCCAAATGCCAATTTCGTTATTTTTTTTTCACAGTAGGTACTCTGAAAAATTGTATTTGTACAATACATTTGAAGGATATTTCTTGTTTTTGTTCCACTCAGATGCCATTAGTGTCTTCGAAGGGGATTTTTTTTTTCTTTTAGGGTGTTAGGGGGGGCGAGACTCCATTTACCGAAATCAGGCGCATACTGTGATGATTGTAGTTTTAATAAATTCTCGCACTAACTCTCACATAGAATATACTAGTATTAGACCCTTTTGAGATAGTTATTACATTAAGCTAATTGCAGACGTACCGGAGATGCGATTAGTACTTTTTTACCATAATGATTCCTTTCGAAATCTTATAAAAATACTTGTTAAGTGAATACTAGTCGTATACCACGCTCCATTTAACCATCTTGATCATTCTGGACCACCGTACCCAATCACATTCATATAGACAGCGCCAGCCGTTTCACCCGTCCATTATCCATGACGATCACTTCTGTCCTTTATTGGGGAATAAAAATGAGCTTATCTTGAGCAGGTCACGGAAGAGAAGGATAGTATTTAAAGGAAAGACTAGAAAGAGATTAAAAGATTAAATAAAATTCGGGTTACAAAAGAGAACTAAGATTAAAGGTGTAAACAACCATTTCATAAACAGCTGTCGGGGATTAACACACGGAAAAAAGGAAATGCACAAGAAAATTTACTGTTACATAAATATGAAATCATTGTTAAGCTCAGAGTTGCTTAATGCGTCAGTTATGAGAGCATTTCCATCGCTTAAAGTAGATATTTTAATTATAAGAGGATTTTGTCGGAATTTGCCCACTCTCCCTTTGATGAACACAGAACTGCAATGGTAGAACATTCTACGTTATTCATAACACACTACTATACGTATGGTCTTAAGGCATAAAACAACAAAGACGTGAAAAGTATGATTTTATGACTTAACGAAAAAATATTTCCAGGCAAGCATTAAAATTATTTCCGCTTGAAATAAAACAAGGTTTGTTGTGTAAATTACTTTGTACTTGCCCCAAGGAATTACGAATCTTCAATTTTCAAAACTAAAACTTCCATGGCAATCAAAAGATATAGTGATTTTCATCTGGATTATTTGCGCAAATAACTGGAGAATTTAATGTGCTGTATGTTGTACATGCGTTATCTCAGGATCCACATTTACTAAGGTTACATCTGTTGATGACCATATAACCGATATTCTCAAACTTCAGGCTGTGCCCCATCAAATATATTACGTCCTCCACACGTTTCTTAAAAATGTTTGTTTATTTTGAACAACAGCGAGAACAACAACAACAACAACAACAACAATAATAATAATAATAATAATAATAATAATAATTAATAATAATAATAATAATAATAATAATAATAATAATAATAATAATAATAATAATAATTTCTTGAATAGGTCGCTTTTTTCTCTGATTGATTGATTACTTTCATCCTTCTGCAACTTTCAAAATCACTTAGCATAAAAAAAAAAGTAGCAAACTCGAGGGCATGAAAGATGAATAAGAATGCATTTTATATAACTAACTTTCAATATACGAAGTTTAAACTTTCTAATTCCTGACGGCCTTATACAGACTATACAACTTCCCATTAGTCTATATGCACTCGGCATGATTACGTTACAGTTAAAGATACTAAAGGGGGTCAAATAAAAACCATCTGGATCTTTTTAAAGAGAAAGCTTTGTCCGTTCAGTCGTAATTGGAATGGAGGATACGTCATGAGGAAGATTTCCCTTTCAAAATCCGAATCGCATTACGATAATTTGGCGAACGCTTTTTCCACTTGCGGCAAAGGTCATGGAGCCTTAACCAGTCAATGGACATAACGATTTTCCTCTTACTTTGAATTGTTAGTACGACAGAGTATCTGATTGAAACGTATATTTAAATGGGGGGAATATATGTAACAAAAATCGTCTTCACCTCTCGTCTAACAAAGTGTCTGTACGCATTTATGGAGAGAGACCTTACAGACCTTACAAACCTTACAATTCGTTCGGGTTGCCCCAGGTCCCTCAGTGTGAGGCGCCTTTGATGTCTACCAGAGAGTTGCTAACGCATCTTCCGGTATATTTTGCATCTTCCAGTCTTGGATGGTCTGGGATGCATCTTAGATATTTGTCGAGCTTATTCTTAAACACATCTACGCTCACTCCTGTTATGTTCCTCAGATGAGCTGGTAGCGCATTGAATAGACGCTGCATTATCGATGCTGGTGCGTGGTGGATTAATGTCCTGTGTGCTTTCCTTAATTTTCCTGGTATAGTTTTTGGCACTATTAATCTACCTCTGCTTGCTCTTTTTGATAATTTTAGTTCCATGATATTTTCGGTAATTCCTTCTATCTGTTTCCATGCTTGAATTACCATGTAGCGTTCTCTTCTCCTTTCAAGACTATATAAATTTAAGAATTGTAGTCTTTCCCAGTAGTCAAGGTCCTTAACTTCTTCTATTCTAGCTGTAAATGACCTTTGTACACTCTCTATTTGTGCAATATCCTTTTGGTAGTGTGGGTACCATATTATATTGCAATATTCAAGTGGACTACGTACGTACGTTTTATAAAGCATAATCATGTGTTCAGCTTTTCTTGTTTTGAAGTGCCGGAACAACATTCCCATTTTTGCTTTGCACTTTGCCAATAGAATTACTATTTGATCATTGCATAACATATTCCTATTCAACATCACACCAAGGTCTTTAACTGCTTCCTTGTTTGTGATTGTCTCATTATTAGGTCCTTTATATGCATATAGCATTCCTACTTTATCACCATAGTGCATTGATTCAAATTTATCAGAGTTAAATACCATCCTATTTATCTCTGCCCATTTATATATTTTATTTAGGTCTCTTTGTAGCGAGTTCCTATCTTCATCACAAGCAATTTCTCTACTTATTCTTGTGTCATCTGCGAAACTTCTTACTACTGAGTCCTTAACATTACTGTCTATGTCTGCAATCATAATCACAAACAGCAATGCAGCTAACACCGTACCCTGTGGTACACCGGATATTACCGTAGCTTCATCCGATTTCTCATCGTTTGCAATCACTATCTGTTTTCTGTTTTGCAAAAATTCTTTTATCCATCTTCCTACTTTGTCAACAATGTTATGTTTTCTAATTTTTTTCGCTAATATATTATGATCTACCTTGTCAAAAGCTTTTGCAAAGTCTAGGTAAACCACATCTGTATCTTTTTCATTTATCATATTTTTATATATGCTTTCATGGTGGACTAACAATTGGGTTTGTGTACTTTTTCCGGGTACAAAACCATGTTGTCCTATATTGAACAATCTATTTTTCATTAAATGTTTCATTATATTTTTTTTTATTACCCTTTCATATACTTTCATAATATGAGATGTCAGACTCACAGGCCTATAATTACTTGCCTCTAGTCTTGAACCACTTTTGAAAGTAGGAGTAATATATGCTAATTTATGCTCGTCATAAATCTTGCCTGTATCTATACTTTGTCTTAATAATATTGCTAGCGGCTTTGCGATTGAATGAACCACTTTCTTTAACAATATGACAGGTACTCCATCTGGTCCTGCTGCTGATCCATTTTTAATTTCATTAATAGCCTGCACAATATCGGCTTCTGTAATATCTATATCTGATAAGTATTCAGTATTTTCATCTCTTATTTCTGTATCATTATCTTCATTTTCAATTCTAGGTGTAAATTCACTCTTATATCTTTCTGCTAATATGTTACATATTTCCTTTTTTTCATTCGTTAATCGCCCTTCAATTCTTAGAGGGCCTATTTCTACTCTTATTTTATTCATCTTTTTTGCATATGAATAAAAAATTTTAGGGTTTTGCTTGATATTTTGTAGTGTCATTTCTTCTAGGTTCCCTTTTTCATTTTCTTTTGATTGTATAATCTTTTGTTCTGCATTTTCTATCTTACTTTTTAGTTCCATCACTTTCCATGCATTCTTTTCTTTTGCAAGAGCTTTTTTCCACTTTCTAATTTTCTGGAACAAGATCCTTCTGTCTCTTGGAATTCGTGACTGATGATTACTTTTTTTCTTCGGTATATATTTTTCCACTATTTCCTCTAATATTTTATATAATATATCGGTATTTACCTCTATATCATCACTTACAAATATATTTTCCCATTCTTTGTTTAATTCTTCATTTATTTTTGACCAATTTATATTCTTAGTATAGAAATTGTATTTTCCATATCCTTCCCATTTTTCCGTTTCTTGCTTTTCTCTGTTTTCATATGTTCTGGAACATATGACATTGTGGTCCGAAATACTCGTGTTATATACTATTATTTCTTTAACATAGTTCACCTCGTTCACAAATACTAGATCTAAAATATTATCCTTTCTTGTTGGTAGGTGATTTATTTGCTGAATGTTATGTTCTAGTAGCATATCTAATAGAGAGAGAGAGAGAGAGAGAGAGAGAGAGAGAGAGAGAGAGAGAGAGAGAGAGAGAGAGAGAGAGAGAGAGAGAGAGCCATAATTCAGCTTACCTCACCAAGTAGAAAGACTCCTTTTTCATGCAAAAAAGATATAATTTTAATCTATTTCCTGGACGTAATATTTTGGGATTATTGTGCCCCTGAATCAGACTAAGTTTTGGTGGCATTCTTCATGGCCTGAATCGTACTAACCTTTTATGAGATATCCTTTATGTGGAGTTTTGAAACAATCTTGTTGCCTATCCTGTCGTACATCTAAGCCTTTTTTTATGTCATTTACGGAAAAATACTAATATTTGCATGCGCCTCTGTAGCGGTATTTTTTAGCCCAATATTTATTTATTATTCCTGTAGTTTCTAGAAGTCGAATGGAGAATTATACCAGCAAAAGGAGAAACAAGTTTGTGAGCAACGGTCAATTAATTTTCGGTTCATTACAGTCGGCCATAAAACTTGAAGTGTTTAACGATGAAATTGTAGATATCGTTATCTGAGGCCAAAAGAACGTCTGCATAAAAATCCAAACAAATCTGAATATATAACAGAATCACTATTCAAGCAAAGGAATTGCTTCCGAAACATTCACATTCAAATGTCGATGGAGTTTATTTACCAGAAGCCAAGTGCCTCTGTTATCTCAATGAATGATCGGTATTTGAAAAATTACACCAAAGTAACATTGCAATCCAAGGCGATTGCAGCGACCATTTACCTTTGTGAAGCATTCGAATGGAGCAAAATAAGGAGGAACTTACATCCTCATATTGTTAAGAATACGCCGATCTAAACGACGAATGTATCGAGGAGGCTTCTGCGTGTCACAAATACTTGTGCCTCAGCTCAAGGTTTTCATGGAGCACATTGTTTTACTAATACCCGCTGCAGGATATCGGGAAACACGGGCAGGAATACTTGAATGGAAATGCAAATATTAATCCAGTAATGAAAACTGGTTATTAACCCTGAAAATTTACGACAGGCACGAGTGGCTCTTTATTGTGTTCCTCGTCTTTCAGTAGTTCGTTACTCCTAAGGCCGGGTATTCACAATCAGGTTTAACTGTCAGTACGTCGAATCTGGCGTTAAAACTTACGTGTACATGATTTTGTGGGCGTAGTCAGTCCACTCACCTGAACTGATGGATGTAATGTGATGTCTCACTGCGACATGTAATGTCTTCCCACTGAAGGGTGATGAAATGAAAAAGTAGATTCTTTCCACTTCCGTTTAATTGAGAGACAAACAAATGTGAGAGCGGAGGATAGGAACCGATGCTCGTCACTGGTCAACGACCACTGGCTATCTTATGCATCGCACTTGGCGGAAAAGACGAAAGTATTGTCTGCTAAAATACAATGATGCCACGTTACATAATCCAGCTAGCGATCTTACAGTACTTATAAGAATGTATAAATGGTTAAACATGAATGAAATATCAAAGGTAACATAAGCATACTTCTTGTAAAATAATAATGAAAGTGTACATGAATACATATATTTGATATCTATACAATGGACTGATAGCATTACCTAAAGTTTTTCGACCGATGACAGGTAATTGAATGTGTGGACGGGTCATGGCTAAGCAACAACAGTTCGCCACTTGATTTCGCCTGGGAAGGATCTCAGCCGCTCGAACCAGGATATGAGTAAACTATGTATAGGCCTAATTCATTTCAATGTTAGACCCTGCGGCGCTACTTGAAAACCGTTGCGAGTCCAAATCATATAATAAAATTCTTTCTAAATATTTCCATGTGATACAGACTATTGGTATAGGCCTAGACCAGGAGACTGGTATTATCTTTTTATGAAAGGTGTTACTAGTGAAAAATAGGCTTCATGGTCCATTTCATAAATAACTAAGCAAGCCCCCAGTTCTAATTTAACCTTTTTCATTAATATTTTATGATAATAGACATTCTCCTTAATAGGCAATATTCAGACCATCCGTACTCTGTTATGCATTTTTGCTTCTTTCCTGTTTTTAAGTGAACTGCCGCAGCAGCTAGCTGCCTTGATAATAGTGTTGCCACGACGAAGGCTATGCGAAAACTGAGGGCGATGACCTTGAGTTGATATCCGACTGATTTCATGTGGATGAGCTGCCAGATAAACCTGACCGTTAATACCCGGCTTAAGAAGGGGACGAATTATGGCTTTATGAATATAATGATCTATATAAGCTCCAGAGGACTCCATGTCTATTAAAAAAAAAAATGAAAAAAATACAAATAAAGTATTATGCATAGATTGTTACCAGCAATATGAGAATGATGTGATTCTGTCGTTATCCCTTCCACAACACGAAAACGAAACGAGATCATTCATAGCGTTTTGACATATCGTCGTGTGTCAGACAGAATCATGCTTCAAAATAATCACATTTTACGCTTTGTAGTCATATGTAGGTGTTAATAAATTTACTAAGATGATATAACGATGTTTACATTTCTAAATATCCGTGACTGAAAAGGAATGATAAATGTGCTGAACAGAAATGGGAAAGATGACATTGCTCTTAATTGCATAAATGGAAAGATGGAACGGAAAATAAGACCGGCGAATGACAAAAATGGATTATAGACAATGTAAATGGAAGCGAAATAAAAGATCAAATTGAAAACAGGCATGAGGAAGACACAAATGAAGCGTTAAGAGAATATTTTTCTGAATTTCGTTTGGGAACTTTTTTTTTTCTTAGTGAACAACTAAGAACAATATTTAACGATTCCCAAGATGACAATTATAGTGAAATGCAGTTATAGTGAAACGAGCTTGTTGGCGCACACTACACGCCCTGGAACCCGGCGCTGCTGTCTCCCATACCCTCCAGATCCCCTACCAACCCAGCCCCTACCATAGAGGTCCTACCCGGGCCCCGGACAAACAGCTTTGCAGTAGGGTGGCTGTCTCCTCTACCCTCTCGTTCCCCTACCTACCTGGGGCGGACAAAGCGGTTTGCAGGGGTTGGGTGGCTGTGTTATGTCTCCTATACCGTCACCTGGGGGAGGACAAACTAGATCCACTGGGATTTTATTATTATAAATGAGAGTTTCCATATCACTAACACTAAAAATTTGGTGGCGTGAACTCAAGAGATGAGAAAACTAATATCAAAGTTGGCTCGGTATCATATCTAAAAGGAGAGTTGTATGTTCTGAAAAATTGAACCTGGGTCGCTATTTTTCTAACAGTCCCCTAAAAAGGACTAAAATAAAGAGAGAAAATAAAATATCAAAGTCAATAAGATGCGCCCAGACAAAAAGGATAGGAACACCCTTCAACATCTTTACGGCGGATAGAACCCTTCCCTATTCACAGCTTCATTTGCATGTAAATCAGGTCAGAGTATGTATATATATATATATATATATATATAAATATATATATATATATATATATATATATATATATATATAAATATAGAAACATTTGTATATCCACACATATATACATAATCTATATATATATATATATATATATATATATATATATATATATATATATATATATATATATATATAATCTTTCATTTTTACAGTAATACTCTTCAAACAAAATTCTTCGTTGCTATAATTCACTGTTACCTGTTATTTTCTTATAAATTCCCACTTTTTTCAGATTTTTTTTGCAAAAAATATATGCCTACTAAGTTGATCTTGTATTACTATTCAGTAAATGTAAACGTACGTCATCTGTAAAAGACATTGGGTCCTTTTAGTTGTTTAGACTTTAGATGTTTAGACTTTTGAATTCTTTTGAGATTAAACACGTTCATTTAGTCCGTTTCTTATTATTAGTTTTCAGTTTAATTTTACCATGGGAAAAACACTTTCAGCTCACATACGTCCCTCCCCTTCTCTCTCTCTCTCTCTCTCTCTCTCTTCGAGGGAAAAAGCTTA
>JANJGK010000005.1:29969844-29974509 GCA_039081455.1 Macrobrachium rosenbergii | reverse complement strand
AAGCTAAACAAATGTCGTCAAATCAATAACTAATTAAAAACAGCCAGGGAAATCTCGAAAAAATCTTACGACAGGAGACATACAAGACATAATTACAAGTACGTTTATATGGATAAATTTCATGAATATAATACAAACAACAAACAACAGGAGAATACCGAATAAAGAGGAAACACCGGGAAAACTATTGGAAAGAAATTAGAATTGGAGATAGAGACATTTGGCAGAGACTGAGAAGCGCTTAATCTGAGAGAATTGGCTTTTAATCTAATGCTCTGAATCGAGATTAAAAGGAAACTTTTAGATTCCAGTTAAACTCTGTAATGGTTATGGATTGGAATCCCTGGAAGATACAGTTGGGGTAGGAGGGGGACAGAAATAATAATAATAATAAAAATAATAATAATAATAATAATAATAATAATAATAATAATAATAATAATAATAATAATAATAATAATAATAATAATAAATTATTATTATTATTATTATTATTATTATTATTATTATTATTATTATTATTATTATTATTATTATTATTATTAAAGGGTAACGCACGGCACTATTTTCTAACTTAAATTGTTCAAATATTGACATTGAGCTTTCAAGATTCAGCTAATAATTCACTACAAGCACTACCAGTGTTACATAATACGTCTCTTCCTAGGTTATAAATGCAACCTCTCGACCACGGGAAAGACAATAACTAACCCTTAATTGAATAAGTGTGTAGATAAGCAACTTAACATTCCATATATATCAGATTATGTCAGTTCATAGCAACAAAACAATTAACTTATAAGCTATTTATTAGACTATCTGTATTTGTACTACGTATTATACTGGTTAGTGTCGTGGGAAGCCACTCAGATGTCGCGGGTTCCCGTCTCCTCCCGGGCGATGAAAAATCACGTTCTCTGTATCATGATCAGTTACTGCTGCAGTGTGGGGTCTGCGGTGGGAGGTTGAAACCAACATTCTTTGGAAGATGGAATTTCAAGTCATTGGCTCCCTGTGTGCTTGTTCCATGTGAATAGGATTCATCTACTGAAATAATAATAATAATAATAATAATAATAATAATAATAATAATAATAATAATAATAATAATAATAATAATAATAATGGCATTGCCTACATTTGCTTCTTCTGGGAACTTCCTTAAATGAATTCTCATGACAGGATCATCGTGATGCCAGGTAGCTTCTTGTGGTTTTACAGCGTTCACTCTTCGAAAGCATTCCCGAAATCTGCAGGAAGTTCGTATAGCTGCTTTCCATTTGCTTACGTGCTCTGACACTTGGTTTATTGTTTTTGTTACTTTATTGTTTTTGTTAAATTTTCTTTTATCCCTTAATATACGACCGCCTGCTTCTTAAACCCTGGTTCCGTCTGCTTTATAAGCCACTGTAACTTATGTATCTTTACTGCGATACTTCCACTTCTTGCAAGTGGGGTAAAAGTGTTGGCGGCCATTAAATTGTAGAAGCACGACATATTGCGTGGCGTAGTTTTTGCATAAAGAAAATATTTTCTTACGTAAAAAATATGCTTTTACACATTTATGGATCTATCTTGATCTGAACAGCATTTTGGTAATGCTCTTGTTGCACCTGTTTGAACGAACGTAATTAGCAATTGCATTACAAGGAATGGCAAACGTAATGATATGATTTAGACAATAACCTTCTATTAGGTTCAGCAAAATGATGACTTCATATTGACCGATAAATTGTCCTTGAAACAGATAATGGCTCAAAAATAGAAACTGAGCACCGATAAGCAAAGACATGCGCACACGTTCTTTATATCCTTTGACTCTCCATCTCTGTCGGATAATGGTGCTAATGTAATGAAAAGAAATTATTTAGCAAGCTCCTGAAACTCAACATAATTATGATAAAGTGAAGGCACGGATATTGAGCAAGTAATCATTGGAAATTTAATTTTGATACAAGTTGTTTTCAACGAATGTCTTCAGTCTTTAAAAATATCTTTCTCAGGATTCTGAGGAGGCAGAATATGGAATCAGATCATTGTACACTTCACCAGTCACATCATATTCCTCATTACCATGATCTAATTATTATTATTATTATTATTATTATTATTATTATTATTATTATTATTATTATTATTATTATTATT
This sequence comes from Macrobrachium rosenbergii, assembly GCA_039081455.1. Lineage (NCBI taxonomy): Eukaryota > Metazoa > Arthropoda > Malacostraca > Decapoda > Palaemonidae > Macrobrachium > Macrobrachium rosenbergii. Next base: position 29,972,361 of record JANJGK010000005.1, on the reverse strand, counting down.
ATTATTATTATTATTATTCAGGATTTTGGGCTCAAAGGCTTATGTTGTACATGGAATTCAAGGAACATGAAAACAGTGTACCGGAACAAAAATTCTGTGGAAAATAATAATTGAAATACGTAATAGTAAGTAATTCTTGCATACTGAAACCTTTTAACGTGAAATATGCTATAAGTATATTCAGTAATGTTGAAATTTTGAAGAGAAACCAACAAACTTACGAAACTTTACAGAATTGTCATTAAAAAACATTTTACCACGGTAAAAAATTCGATAATTTTGTAAAATACAAAAAAAAAAAAAACTGGTTTGAATAAACCACAACACTAAAAGGAACATACTCTAATAGAAAAACCAAAAAATGCCACGTGGATGAAATTTGTGAAAAATGGATGTCAGAATTAAATATCAGAGTACAGAAGACCCTGACAAAACCGATGAATACAAAGGAAGTGACGTTACAAAAGCTAGACTCTCCCTTTACAACAAATCCAACAGTACTTCAGCTCAACAAAACAACAGAAAAAAAGTCTTATACTCCATGTTTACAAAGAAAAGTTTCTTCTTTTCATGTTGAAAGAAAAACTTTAACTTTTGCTTTTGGCTCATAGTTCTACAGAGAAAAAGCAAAATTAGTCTAAAACTTTTGTTGGAATTTTTTTCTTGTATAGTAGCCGTCTCTTTCATATGGAAATACATGAAATGCACTCATACACACACATACATATACTGTATATATATATATATATATATATATATATATATATATATATATATATATATATATATATATATATATATATATATATATATATATATATATATATATATATATATATATATATATATATATATATATATATATATATATATATATATATATATATATGTCTATACACACACACGCGCGCACACACACACACACACACACACACACACACACACACACACACATATATATATATATATATATATATATATATATATATATATATATATATATATATATATATATATATATATATATATATGATGTATATGCGTGTGCATATATTTGTAACCTTTTTATCCTTCCTGTTTCCCTAACTGTAAATCATACTTCGTTCCGCAGGCTGAATATTAAATTAACAAATTCATTTCTAGCCACTGTATCTATATACAAGCGTACAACGTTTCAACCCGAATAAAGCATTTTCTAGTACTATATGTAATCTGTAGTTCTGGCGTCGAAGTGAACTGGTAATGGGAAACAAGGCTAAAAAATAAATGTTAGTAAAAATCTTAAACCAACACCCACCTAAAGGCACCAACAAGTTACACTATTGCGTTGAACTCTTAACATTCTATATTCGACACATACAGAGTCGAACAGTAAGTAAAAGGTAAATCTATTAATAACTTTGATAAGGTACATAAATCATCAAGGCAAATATAAAAATATACGTGTGTATAACATTTGCTGCAGAGTATTGTAACTTTGTGATGGTGTACAGTACTACCAACATGAATATTAATGATTGGATGTTTGCCGAAATAGATAAAGCTTCTTTTATTCGAAGACGCTCTTTGTCAGTACTGGCAAAATCCAAAATTACAAAATCCAAAATGGCGAAATTTTTAATGAGTGGCTCGCGTGTGATTTTTCGGGGGACCTGATTATCGATGGAGGTATCGCAACTTGATATAGATATGTGCGTATTAATATATGACACCAGTCCTCAAGATACTTGTTTTCTCAGTAAGTTTATTTTCGATGCTTAGGCTAAATAGTTTCAAGGTAACGACGCTTTCTTTTAAACAGAACAACTCTTTGGAAAAAAAGAAACATGTATACCCATTTTAACATACGACATACAATTTCTCACGTGAAGTACGACACTCCCCAAAATATTTTGTATCACTCGGATTCTGATATAACGTAAATAGAAATAAGTATTCGAAAATCCTTCACTTCAACAGTTAATGCATACTTAATACAACATTAGCACATAATATCGAAGAAAAAGGATTCCTTTTGGTCTATGTATAGTGTGAAATTTGAACGAAGCCGAACAAGAATACTTATAGGAAAGAGCAAATTATTAAAAATGCAAATGCATATAAAGATTTCACCAAGTGTAGGATGAAAGGCAAAAAATACACAAGTAAAAAATGCGCAATCGAGTTTTCTGTACATCGTATAATGCTGTATGAGCCGCGGTCCATGAAACTTTCAGCCACGGTCCGGCGGTGGTGGCCTGTCCTATAGCGTTGCCAGACGCACGATCATGGCTTAGTTTAACCTTAAGTAAAATAAAAACTGCTGAGGCTACAGGGCTGCAATTTGGTATATTTCATGAGTAGAGGTTGGAAGATCAACATACCATTTTGCAGCCCTCTAGCCTCTGTAATTTTTAAGATCTGAGGGCGGACAGAAAAAGCGGGGACAGAAAAGCGCGGACAAAAGAGCGTGGACGGACAGACAAAAACGCCATCTCAAGAGTTTTCTTTTACAGAAAACTAAAACAAAGTATGGAA
>JANJGK010000005.1:29939844-29964844 GCA_039081455.1 Macrobrachium rosenbergii | reverse complement strand
GCTATGGTCAAATAATGGCGCCAGTTTTGTTGTTGCGAATGATATCTGTTGGTCTTATTTTCCCTACAATAACTTTCAGCACCCAAACTCAATACAAACAATTCTTAATGCCCTGAAAGGTTAGTTTGCATTTCCAAAAGTTTTAATTCATATAGGTGTAAATTAATGGAGAGAGAGAGAGAGAGAGAGAGAGAGAGAGAGAGAGAGAGAGAGAGAGAGAGAGAGAGAGAATGTGTTTGTCAAAAGGGCATTTGTTTTCACATTGCAGAAGTTTCAATTTATCCATCATAGAACATGAAAAAATGAATCATTGACCTCTCAGATTCTTAATCCTTTTAATCCAGTTAATAATTACTTTGAAACATGCGAGACTCTGACAATATTGATCCATGTCTCCAGGTGCTTTTGATGAATAGTTTTTCAAGATATATTTTTTCACACCTTGTCTTTTGACAGCTTTAATTTTCTGGATGGTTTTGAGTCTCGCAGTATATTTCCTAAAAGACTTTCCCAACAGAACTAACTTAAATAGAAAGCCCGTTTTTTTGCATTTAAGTTCATTTTCCTTTATAAAATCACCAACCCACTCATTTTTATTTCAACTCCTATCAACTATACACTTGTCAGTCTGACTTATCAACTTTTCGCTGTTTGTTTCACTTTAGTCTTTATTGGAGAAATCATAATAGGTTGGTGCCAATTAGCTTGTAAAGTCATTATTACTGACTTGTCACCGATTTGAGGTGTACTTATTTAATAAACTTTATGATTCAAATAACAAATTCATTCGGGCAGCAAGTTCAGTTTTACCGACGTTTTTTACTGTAAGCTCTCACTAGCTCATAAAAAAAAATAAAAAAAAAAATAAAAACGAAAAAATTATTCATGCGTCAAAATGGTTTTTCTGAAAGTGGAATTTCGACACATACACATCAAAAAATGCTGCAATCCAGTGATCGAAATAAAAATTAATTCTTTTCGTTTTTTTTTTATTTGACTTTTTGAAAGTCTTTTTTTTTATTTGCTTATACCTTTGGTTCGTATTACAGCTTCATGACATCGAAAATTTTTTTATTTATATTCAGATGAAATGTTCCAGGATTAAAACAGATTTTTGCAACGAGCATTGTGTTACACTCAGGCACAGAGTTGTAAAAAAGATCGCATTACTCAAAACAAAAGACAGATCTTGAGTGCCGCCAGTGCACCTCACTTGATGCACTGTACTGGGCCCTGGCTGCTCCCATTTTTTAAGCCTTCTACTTTACCTTCATTTCCGCTACTTTTCTTCAGTCTTGCTGTCCAACCTCTCCAACTTTTCCCTCCTAGTACAACTGTGGGGTTTACTCAATTTTCTGGATCTCGCTGTCTTGCTGTCCAACTACTCCAACTCCCTCTTTTCACTTGTCTGAAGCGTTGTAGGGCCAAAAGTTCCAAAAGCTTGATTGACAGCCTGAATTTTATACCTCAAGTCATAAATTAACGTCTGATATTTCTTCTTTGATTCATCTCAGAGGAGAGAGAGAGAGAGAGAGAGAGACAGACAGAGAGAGAGAGAGAGAGAGAGAGAGAGAGAGAGAGAGAGAGAGAGAGAGAGAGAGAGCCAGTGGACTAATGAAAGCCTATTCTCTACAAATCATTCGTTAAGTACAGCACTACACTAAATTTGGTATACTTTTATAGACTGCTTTCAGATAGGAAATTAAAAAAGAAAAATCTTTAACTAACTGAGACGCAGATTAGTTATGGGTGACTGGAGACCGGAAGGTTCATATGTCATCTAACAAATGACACTTTATCTTTTAAACATAATACTTTTCAATATTTGATTTTTGTATCTTTCCGGACTGTAGTCCCGAAACTAAAAAAATGGGAAGGCTAATTTCTTATGATTTAACAAATTAAACAAAAGACAACTTCGCAATAAATAATCAAAATACAATTTGGACTCTTGAATGAGAATTCAGGCAGACCTCTAAGTCGGTATAAGATAATACAAAAATAAATATTAGATACTAGACGAAAAATATCCGACACTACGGTAAGATTTCGCCAAAAATATTGCTTCGCCGGCGATACAATATTCGCATCCCTGAGTATAAACTGTGGGAAAGGTAAAATAAGATGCAATCTCTTGGAATCATCTTTTTATTAGTTCCGCAGAGAGTCAGTGCTTATAAACACTGATATCTGCAAATTCATTGTAAAAAATAAGCAAATCTTATTGCATAAGCCCTTGCCAGACAGATAAAAGAAAATATTCTTGAAAAACACACAGAGAGCACGACAAGCAATATCTTTCTTTTCTGAGCAAGGCGACGTCTGCGATGTCGCTGGAGTTGACAAAGATAAAAAAAAAAAAGCGCTATTGGAGGAACAGTGAAGAAACATTTCCGATATGAAAGTGTTGCTCCTCAGTCTGTTGTCATTGTAGTGAGTTCACCCAAAGAAAGAAAAGAGCCTTAAGCTTTTCCAATATTCCCTCTCCGGTGACAGAAAGAGAATGTTTCTTTTTATCAATATCCTGAGTGTGCGCGCGCTAGGGCTCGCTTTTGCTTGCTTTGCCGGTTATGTGTATACGTCAGGTTTACGGTTTAACTTAACACCTGCCTCTAACTCTAAATATTCGATTCTCTTCATCTTTGTTTCATAGTTCATTAATGTTGTTACCTAAGCTGCCTCAGTATCTCAGGTCTCTAAGCGGCCAGTATTCTACTTTCCTTTTTTAATATATTAGATTTGTAAAATTTCGAAAAAGGCTATTATATATTGTATTCTACCTTGTCCTTCAATTTCGAATTAAATATTTTTAACAGCCTAATTTGGCGGTTCAAAAATACTATCTGGATATTTCTTGGATGTGGTATTTCACAGACAGTACTATGGTATTTTGTGTACATAACTATTATTGCTTTATGTTTTCATAGTCAGAGATTACTTGTTGTCCTCTAGGCTTCCCTGTGTATTATATTTTTCTTGTTTTGATATCCAGCTATTCAAGGATTGCATTTTACCATGATAACATACATGTAATCTTTGTATTTAAATTAATGTTTTCAGCTAATAAAACTCTGTCTCTCATGAAGAAATTCAATTTTTAAGGGATTTTTAAAAGAATTCGTGTGAACTGCAATAAAATCTAATTGACTCCATACTAAATCGCAACTCATGAAAGATTAACTGTTACTGCAAAATATTGTAAGTCTGACGACAAGCTTTTATGGTACTCCTCCTATAAAGTATAGTGTTGAACATTTGGTTCAATATGCAATCTCAGCAAGAGCCTTGATGGCTGACTTATGAAATTGTTTGTTCAATGGGATTTTTTGTGATCGTAACCTTATATAAATTCAAATGCTCAGATCGTCATTGCTTACTCTATACATGCTCTGACAGAAGTGCTCCATTTCTTCTCTGTTAATCTTTCAAGACATGAAAATTTCTGATGGATGGGCATTTAGTCCAAGTTTTTCATCTATTTTAAACTCTCTTAATGGCATCGGTGTCGCTATTTAGTAAATCTGAGCTTTATGGAGGAGTGCATCATTTTAATCACTCTTTCACCTCTCGGCACTTATTCTTCCATAGGTTTCTCTGTGCTTCCTGACTATGACCATACCGTTTCATATTGGTATGTCTGCATCAATTCATTTTGGTCTGTAATTTCCAGCTTTATTTTATTCACGTTGTTCCGTGCCAAGTTACATCTTACTTTTCCTTCCAGTTCTTATATTACCTTCGTTTTGTCATCTAATATTTTCTTCAATAGCATCAGTTTCGTTGCTTGCAAAGGTTTTAACTTCCTTCAAAATTTGCTTCAGTATTCGGTATCTATAGTTTTTCATCTTCATGAAATTATGTCATTTATGGTTTTCCTTTAAATGAAACATCTGTTTCCCTGTGTTTTAACTTTCATCCTGTTCTTAATTTGCACCATCCCCCATCTGTAACTTTTCGTATCATTATTCGATTTTTTGTTTTCTGTAAAAGAAAACCATTGAGATGGCTTGTCTGTCCGTCTGCACTTTTTCGGTCCTCCCTCAGGTCTTAAAAACTACTTGAGGTTAGAGGGCTGCAAATTGCAGCCCTCTAGCCTCAGTTGTTTTTATCTTATTTAAGGTTAAAATTAAGCATGATAGTGCGTATGGCACCGCTGTAGGTACCAACAACGCATACCACCACCGGGCCGTGGCTGAAAGTTTTATGGGCCGCGGCTGAGAGTTTCATGGGCCGTGGCTGAGAGTTTCGTACGCTGTATAGAAAATTCGATTTCACCTAGGAAACTTCGGCGCATTTTTTACTTGTTAAAAAGTCCTTACTGTCATGGAAGATTTAAGGGTAAACTCAAATGCCTTCTCAACTCTCTCTTTCAAATCGCTAAAGTTCTTTTTTTTATTTGGAAAGTTATGTAAATGCCTTGGCGTTTATTCATAGACTTTTAGCTCGAATGAATATTCAACTTTTTTAAATGGAAGTATTTGTGTTGAACAGGAATTAAACCTTTTGGGTCGCCCATTTCAATGCCATTAATTCCTCGTTCCTTCGCTGAAGATTTCAAGTTTTAAGGAATTTGTAACCCTTTCCTAACCTCAGGTATGTCGACTTTTACTCTTCTCTTAAGGTTTCTTTTCAAATTTGGTGATTTTACTTGAATTGTGAAAGGATTTTTTTTTCTAGTTTACATTCCATTTATGCGTACCTTTTTCGGTATTTGGCTATATAAAAAAACTTTTGTTTTTCAAAAGAAAGCGTTTCCTGTGACAGGTATTTTGCTCCCATAAAATAAAAAATTAGCAGCTAGCGACTGCATATACTGCACATCATGGTCATTGATAGCGTATTTGTCTCTTCTACAGACACTGCGCTATTTACCTCTGTTTCGTGCATTCGTGTGTTTCGTGGATGCGAGGTCGCTTTATATCTAATTAATCTTTAATCCAGTCCATCCAGGACTTCCTAGGACTTTTGGTCTCTTCTCCAAATACCACTAAGACGTACACCTTATATCATTCTAGTATATTCCACTGATTCCATATGACCGAAGTACTGTAAACCATTTTGATTCAGCCTTTCACTTTTATACCACTTCTGTGGATCTCCACCTTTTTCACCTTTTCCTTCTACTTAATTAAACATTTGTTACGTTAACAATTCATCTCAGCATGGCAGTGGCTGAACGCTGCCTTCAGCTCTGCATGGATAACAGTAAAGTGGGCTGAGATGAATGGGTCTAGGTTTTCAGCTAGTAAAACGGTAACCATGCACTTTTACCGTATAAGAGGATTCCCTCCTGATCCAGATTTGTTCATACATGGGTAGAGAATTCCATGTGATGGTGAAACAAGGTTTCTTGGTTTGATTTTTCATAGCAAACTGACTTGGATTCCACATCTGAAATATATTAAGACAAAAGGCGTGAAAGCAATGAATGTGCTGAAAGTTCTGTCTCACACTTCGTGGGTTGCAGACCGAACTCAGATGTTGAGACTATGCAAAGCCTTGGTCTTTTCAAAATTAACTTATGGGTGTGAAATGAACACTTCAGCAACGCCTTATAACCTTAAAATGCACAATTCAATTCATCGTGGAGGAGTCAGATTGTCTACACATGCGTTTAAATCATCTCCCACTAAGAGCATGGTTTTAGATGCTGGTGAGATGACTCTGGACCTTTATTACAGCGTCTGCTGGCTCGAAGCTGGTACATATTCCAGAGGCTCCCTAAGTATTGAACCAGCATTCGTATCAGCGACGAAAGGCATTGGCAATTTTATGAAAATCACCTCAAGCAACCTCAATCATTTGATTTTAGAGTAAAATGTATAACAGGCAATCAAACACGCCAGGGATGAGATTTTACCAGCAAGGTATTCAGTTAGCGTTCCCTGGAACCCTCCAAGTGTAAAATTTTGTAGAAATTTTCATTTTATCAAGGCAGAAATGTCCACTGAGGCAATGCGGTTAATATTTTTAGATCATTCCTCGCAACATGATAACTCCGTTGCAGTTTTCACGGATGGCTCAAAGTCAGATGCTGGTGTCTGCTTTGGAGAGGCCGTCGCTGATATGGAAAGAAGCCGGAGACTGGCATCTGTTACATCTATATTTACAGCAGAACTGCAAGCAACTTTAAAGGCCTTAAAGGAAATTTTAACTCAGAATGGAAAGTTTTACTATACATTGCGACTCAAGAAGTGTTCTTCAGTTGTTGGAACCTTTTAACTCTTTAAACTCTCTGATTTTAGAGATATTGGGAAGGCTGCTTGTAATGAAAAGCAGAGGTTAAAGAAATAAATTTTTGCTGGGTGCCTTCCCATGTTGGGGTGGCTGGGAACGAGGAAGATGATCAACTTGCTTAGTAAGCAGTCACTTCTCCAGAACGCAGAAGATGTCTACTAGCATATCGGAATGTATATCCTCTAGTAGATCAGGAAATTAGAATTTTTTGGAAGTCCCTTTGGGAAAATATTTTAACGAATCAAAAAATGAGCAGTATTACGTCATCAGTACCTCCTCGGTCATATTATTATATGTCAAGGAGACAAGAAACGATATTGTGCAGCCTGTGGATTAGACATACATGATTCACTCATGGGTTCTCGATGCCCGGCGAAAATCCTCCATTTTGCGATGACTGTATTGTGCGCTTGACTGTGAGGCATTTGCTGGTCGAATGTCCCAGCGTGCGAATCAGAGACATAGGTTCCTGTCCTGGGGACGTAACAGAAAAGGACAATCTATCCTAGCTACAATTTTCGGTGAGGATTGTAATATAGAGCAGTTATATACGTCTGTGAGGGAGACTGGCCTCCTCAGCAAAATTTAGATCATATAAATATAAAGTCTATGTATGTATGGATGGTACATTTGAATAGATATGATTATATAGATATATATTTCTAGATATTTTTTTTATATGAAGCTACTTTTAAACTTATTTATTTATTTATATTTTTAAATTTTACTCGGTGGTAATCAATCTCTCTCTCTCTCTCTCTCTCTCTCTCTCTCTCTCTCTCTCCTTTATTCGTTAATTGCTGGTTGTCTTAAATTACTCAACGTTGTCCAAAAATAGGAAAAATAATTAACTTCAATGATACATTGTTTATTGGATAACTATAAAACAATTTTTTTTAAATATATAACAGGACTTTGAAAGAAGTGTGAACGTATGAAGGGTCTGTGCAAAACAAAAAAAGATTCATGGATAAGAAGTTCTAAAGATGAATGTATATAGAATGAAATATACATTTAGCTGAAATAAAATACGGTCAATATAATTGCGTGAACGTTCAAGCAGGTCATTAGTAATTTTATGGTAATATTTTGGGTTTACCAGTTCAGCACTGTAATGATGTTTACATGCGGCATTTGCAATTTAACCTCAGAGAATTTGATAACAGACCTGGGGATGAATTATTCAAGTGTGTATCATAAATTCCGTCACCGTACCATGAAAAATGAAACTCAAGATCATAAAGTCACAAGGTAATTAGAATATGCATTGAGAAAAGTGACACACAATACATTGAATAGAGGCGCAAGTAAAATGTTAAATTAATAATACCACACAATGGATGCAAAAGAATACTAAGAAGTGTTAAATAATATCAGAGAAATGATGCAAAGGAAAGCAAGGAATCGAGCTAAGAACTTGAAACTGGAAGCAAAATTCTCAAGGATATAAACTCCAGAAATGTAACGAAAAGGGTTCAAAAAATACAACGGAATGGGGTCAAAAGCAAGCAGGCAGATGATGTCATGCAATGATGGTAAAAATCCCCTGGAATGGAAGAGAATAATACTGGAGAGTGTAGGTCAAGACATGTATAGAAAGGAGATAAAACCGGCCATTGGAATGGAACTTTAACCTTCCAAGACATTGGGGAAAAAATAATGAAAAGATATCGGAAATGCAAGTAAATGAATGCGGCGTATATTATGGAATGAAAGAAAACACTGTAAAAGAGATGGTTGCAATAAATGCCAAATAACTGAGGTAAAAAGGAATACATTATTATTCATTATTCAATAACGACGCTGATTGTAGGCCAAATTGTCAGTGAAAAGGTGCGAGATATCGAGGAATGAGAGCAAGAAAGCCTATAAAATGATGGTGAAAAAAACTTTTAAGTAAAAAAAATCCTTGAAATTAAGGCCAACGTGACATACAATGGAGGGGAAATAATTCATGGAATGAGTACAAAAATACCTCATAACGAATCCGAAAAAGGTTAGTATATTGAAGCTAAAAACTCCAAGGAAAGCGTAAAGAAACTGAATCGTTATGAAGGCATATAATGTCACGAAATAGATTAAAATAAAGTTACGTAAATGGACCAAATAAAAGCCAGAAAATGGAGGGGGAAAAGCCAATAGGCCGGATAAGGAATGCAAGAGAAATTGGCATAGATTAAAAAGCAAAAATAGCCTGCAATGGACGCCAAACTGACGCTAAATGGAGGTAAACATGCCAAGAAATGTTGGGGAAAGGGGAAATACTTAGACTAGTACTCATACTAAGGAATCGATTAATAAATACCGCAGAACATAAGTAAATGAAGTCACTGAAATAAACCAGAAAATCAAAGGTAGCAAGGCATATACATTATATATTATGTAGAGGACAGATGGTGAAATGCTATACAAATTACCCAGTGTTATTTAAGAAGATATTTGCCTAAACAAACTATAGTCGAGAAAAACTAATTGCTTCCTATGCCTATAAAAGCATAATTACTTTTATTTTTTTCTGGATTTTTTCTCCGAGTTAAAACTAAACACTCACTGAGTACGCGTTGTCTTTTTTTTATTTTTACTTATAACGGAGAAAATTATTGCCTTCGAAAAGGAGGCTACTTTTAGATTTAATTTTCCCACCCTTTTAGACCTTTCGAGAAATATAAACGATGTGTTGGTGTATCCTTTCCACAAATTCTTAACAATATTGATAACTTATATTAGTCAAACCATATAATTTCATTTCGATGGAGTTTACTATGTGTACGATAAAAAATCAATATTCTAAAGTTTTTTTTTACAATGGTATTGGGTACATTATGGTATTGATATTTGTTATGTTTTGGATTAATATGAAAATGTTTGAATAGCGATTCAGCATATTCGTCGTATGATTTCTTAATTTAACTGAACAAGGTAAGAAGAATAAATGAAGAAAAGACAAATCAGTAAACCAATGAACAAATAAATGAAAATGATAGCGGAAGTGGTTTTAAACCGATAACCTTGTAAAAAGGAGGCATGGTAGAGCAGGTCTTCCTATAAGCCTTGGAGGAAAAGTGAAGAATTTAATTCCTCCGGATAGGATTACTGAAGGACATCTCAAGCCTCGTCGTCTCGAAATTATGGAGGGGCTATGGTTGGCGAGGAAGAGAAGGATCACTCCGGTGTGTTGCCCTAATATGGAAAACTGCAGTATCTGCAAAATTACCGACACTGAGGTATGCCACAGTTGGGCTCGTGAAATACAAAATACACAAGTTACTGCAGTTTCAGAGAGATTCTTCAATGCTTTCCACGAGTATTTATTGGGGTCTCATTTGCAGTATCTGCAAAATCAGTAGTAAGGTAAGGAAAACTGCACTATCTACTAATTTTCTCAGTTTTGTATTTTTGCAGATAATGCAGTCTTCCATTTTAGGGCAGTATGGTTTAATTACTGCCATCTTGTAACCTTCTCATTGCTGAGACCCTCATCCTTCTTTCTTCTCTCTAGCAGGCATTTAGAGGATTTCGGCTCTTCATTAGATCGAGTCTCAACATGATTACTGAAAGAAAGCTCAAAAGTAGTTTCACGTTTTATATGCTGATGGAAAATTATTTGTCGATTTTATCTCGTCTAAATAAGAAATTTGCATGGAAATTACCCGGCATCACCATTTCTTCGTCGTCTATTTAAACAGACTATCCCGGTCTCAGTATACCTTTCCGTCTCTTGCAACCCACAGTTGCGAAATTCCCGAAATTCTAATTTTGTTAACGTTGCCTCCAAAATGTCGTCCATTTCGGCATTATATTCATACTACCGCAAGATTATATATAATATATATATATATATATATATTATATATATATATATATATATATATATTATATATATATATATATATATATATATATATATATATATATATATATATATATATATATATGTATGTATGTATGTATGTATGTATGTATGTATAATCTTACGGTAGTATGAATATAATGCCGAAAAAGACGACATTTTGGAGGCAACGTTAACAAAATTAGAATTTCGGGAATTTCGCAACTATGGGTTGCAATATGAAGGAAAAGCGAAAGAAAATATTTCTCACGAAAAAACAAAAGAGAAGGTGGAAATAACTGAAAGCTGTCCTGCATTAAAATGCTCCTTTACTTGACACTTTTTGTAGTATTATTCGAACGTCTTATCCAATTTTTTTTTATTACCTATTCCTTTTTCTTCACTTCCTTCATGAAAATATATCGAAAATCCAGTGAAAATTTCATGAACGCAAGTAATTTTTTCTGTTTTGTTTCTTACGTGCTATTCTGAGCTAACCGTTTTTTTCTCTATATTCTTCATTCCGATCCGTCAAAAGGAATTTCTTATCTCTCTCTACATTTGCTGTCTTGTTTGTTTGAATGATTAATTTCTCCTTCTCTTTTTATTTTCTTTATGCATGTGCTTTTTCTCTTTGCATTTATGGACATTTCTTCTTGACATTTCAGCTTTTTCTGCTTATTGTCAAGTCTCCACCTTCTCTTGTTTTCTCCTGAGAAGTATTTTCTTTCGTTTTTCCTTCATCTGTTACTATCTCCCCGTTTCACATGAAATTCAACAGCCTTAAAGCCTTCCATGTCCCCCTTAATAGTCATATTGTTCTTTCAAAGAGAATCACAAAATCGATGCTAGAGTAGAACAGACATGGTGGAAGATGTCCTATGTCATCGAAGCATAGGTATTAATTACGCTGCAAGATATTCGTTATATAAGACTTAGAAAAGTTTCAGACACTTATTTAACTTAGGGATGGTTGACAGGAGTAGGATATATGGAAAGTTAAAATAACGGCAAAATTAAGAATAGAAGAGGTTGAATATATGAATAAAAAATGATGTTGAATTTATTTGTTAGTGAGAGCCAGTACAAATGAAGAGACCGCAGCTAAATAATATGATAGTTAAGAAGCAGTACAATAAAATAAGAGTAATAAGTGAAGCAGTACAATAGAATAAGAGTAATAAGTGAAGCAGTACAATAAAATAAGAGTAACAAGCCTGCTTATAGGAATAAAATCACAGGCAAAAAAATTGTCTAAAAGAGTTTGATGAAAAACCTGTCAAATGCTAAGACCTCTATTCTCTCAACTTTGTTATTCTCTTTGCTTCTGCTAATTTAGTTGTTTATGATACCGAATGCAAGATAGTAACTGATATACCAGACATTAGGTGAATGCTGATTTATTTCACGGCAGTCTTTTAAATTAATATATACTTAAATACAGGGAGCTTACGGACCACGAATCGACGATTGAGAATAAATATATATATATTTTTTTAATTGAATGAAGTCCTTGAGTTCGTAGGGTATCTCAGCATTCAGTTCGTCATGATATCTATGGTCAGCAAGTGCCAACTAGTCTTAATATTCTCAAATAGAACACTTAGCAAATGACGACTAGAGATGAAACTAGTATCAGTGATATTTGTGCAGTTGTATTACTGTGTTTCTTTTAAGAATGATATTCTATACATATAAAAATTAACGATTGTTGATGATATCCATGCCATTGAAATAAGTCATCGAACTAGCAGGTGTGAACTGCACACAAGCATTGTTGCTGAAGTTTATAAAAAACGCATTTGGTGAAACAGGATTTTGCGACTTTCTTGTTCTATAGTGTCTATCGAAAAGATGGGAGGGTTGTTATCTCAAAGATGTAGATATATTCTAAAGGTTCATTTCAATATTCAATATTAAAGGTATTCTACTAAAAAAATAAAATGCAGCGCAATTACAACACACTGCAAAACAGATGGAATTTTAAGATAGAGAAATGTGTGGAGCAAAAGTTTATTCACTGATAGACGTGCAGCTTAGATTTTTGTTAACACTCTGTGGCTTAAATAAAAGGTACATCACGAAAAAGGAGAAAAAGAAATATCTCGGCTGTTCAGCTAGATGGGACAAATTTTCAATGCTTGATCTTTCATTTTCAACATTTCATTTCTTGCAAGAAATGTCTGAAAACTATCTTTATCTCATAACCATCACACAATCAAATCTTGATTAAACCTGCCCATACCATCTAAAACCAGAGGGCCCCATCCCTTTATCTGACAATTTCACTAGAAAAGCTAAAATATATTTCAATATGGAATCCAGATCATTTAAAAAAATATTAGAAAAATGAGGACATGAATACAAAAAGTTCTGAATAGAAAACAAACCGGAATGGAACAGGGTAGATATGAATATAAATGATCAGAAACAGAAAAGAGAAGAAGTAATACCTTTTCAGGAAACTGGTACAATAATCACCAACATCTAAAAAAATAAAAATATATTTTGATTGGGCTATGAGGGTTATAATAATTTCGATAAATAAGAACTGTTCGTAGTCAAAAGGATAACATCAACATTCTTGGACAATCTGAAAGAAAAGTCGTTGGATTCATTGCAAATGTAAACTCATAAAACATCGTAATTGATGGAATACGGTTTCCTTAACCCTTTACGTCATGAAACTTTAGCCTTATTCGCCTTATGCTCCTGATTAACGAGACAAATTTGATCCCCTACTCTAGCTCCAGGTCCCACCCCCACCCCTCTATCTCTCTCACTTTTCCCATTTAGTTTACAACTTACATCATTAAGGGTGCCATAGACCCTAATTACATTAATCTCCCGTTCCGCCCTGGTAACTTCCATTATGTTTCCTACTAAAAATACCATATTCTTTTCTTAATCTTTAATTCAATTGCTATATTGCTATTGATGTATGTATATAGACTCCTAAGCAGGAGATAAGCTAAGCTTTATAATGAATATATGCGTTTTACTCATAAAAAGAAAATTCAACTTCACCATGATCTACTCAACACAAGGAACGTTTTAACGTAAGTAGCATAAGAGAGAGAGAGAGAGAGAGAGAGAGAGAGAGAGGAGAGAGAGAGAGAGAGAGAGGTAGCTCGGCCTGTGGCAGTTAAAAAAGTACCTCGTTTAATCTTTATGCTATGTATTGATGTTATTGTGTTTGTTCGCAACTCATCCGTAGACTTTCCTTTTTGTAAGTGATAGTATAATTTTGTTCCAGAACACAGTGGAAAACAAAATAAAAGGTTAAGACTCTGGAATCCGTGGACTGCTGCCAAGATTAATACGATTATAAATGAACAGAGTGCCAGTGAATCAAATTACCTTTGACAGGCACCAAGTCTGTAGATGTGTGTGAAAGAGTAAGACAAACGGAGAGAGAGAGAGAGAGAGAGAGAGAGAGAGAGAGAGAGAGAGAGAGAGAGAGAGAGAGAGAGAGAGAGAGAGAGAGAAGGGAATCTAATTCACAGAAGAGAGGACCTTCAAGATGGAGACAGCGATAAGCATCACGAAATGGACTTGGAAGAAGAGTTGTCTCCTATGATGAATTACGGTAAGGCCGATAACGAGTGGCGGGAGAAGGGCCTTTGAGGGAAATCTACCGATAACAGACCATATACGTTTAATGACAACGGGTTATCCACTGACCTTTCGAAGTGAAAGTGATTTTCTTTTATATCAATCTCTGTCTTTAAAAGTGTCTTTATTCTTTCCTTTTCCCCTTGTGATGTGAACACAGGCTAGTGATCATTGGGAAAGAAAATAAAACCGTCTTCTGACATTCATTGCAAAAGGACGGCATTCAGTCCCCCGCCCCCCGGCCCCCCACCCCCTCTCTCTCTCTCTCTCTCTCTCAACAGTCTAGGTAGATACATCCTTCCCACAGCACCCTCCTCCCATCCTTGCCTCCTACAGGCAAAACACGATATTAAAACATCAGACAAAATTACCTTCTTCTATTTCAACCACATAAAATGCCTCATCACAGCATCTGCTTCTCTCATGGCGTTTCTCTTATGTGAATCCTAACGTGTTTTATGAAACTAATGAAAGCATTACATGTGAAAGTCAAGGAAAAATGTCGTTTACTTTCTTAACTACCGTTTATTTTCTTAACTTCATTTTATTGAGGACGATAACTGTTCCAAAAAAATATTATTTTCAATAGAAATTGTCTGGTAATGCACAATGGAGTCAGTTCAAATTTCATAAAATTATTTTTATAACGAACATTGACATCCTTATTCATTTATTCATAGTGAAATACCAGTAATCGTACAACAATAATTGCAACTGTTTGTGGCCAAGCAAGGAGCCAAACCGCTCATTAACCTCTCAGAACATTTATAAAGGGAGAAATAAAATACAAATAGGGATATTGCTCACAGTAGCAACCATGAAGTTGTCTATAACCAGTTTAAACAGAACGTCACGATATCTTTCATTTATATATATATATATATATATATATATATATATATATATATATATATATATATATATATATCTATATCTATATCTATATCTATATCTATATCTATATCTATATCTATATCTATATCTATATCTATATCTATATATATATATATATCTATATATATATCTATATATATATATATATATATATATATATATATATATATATATATATATATATATATATATATATATATATATATATATACACACGCATGTATATTACCTCGGCCCCCGCAGCTTTTTTTTCCTTTGCAATGGTTTTCTAGTTCCATTTCATCAGACCCTTCACTCAGATATGTATTGATTCCACCCCATAAGAGCCTCAAGGGGTTATGAAATATATGAAGACGGAAGATACAAGAGGTGGAGGACAATAAGACCTTTCTGTCAATAGAAACGAATCCGACTTTCATTCGTATTTCTTCTTTCAGAATTCAGTCTTTTAAAGGGTCCATATAAACAATATTTTTTTTCAAGATGGAAGAGAAATTTCATACTAAAGAAAAATACAATCAGAAGTGGAAGGAACCTTAAGAAATCCGTCCTTCTTCCCGGAAACCAAAACCAATTAAGCTCTTCGAAGGTCAAATATTTCGTAAAATGAAGAAGAGGGGATTTAACTTCGATTTTTGTTCAGTGTTTTCTTTTTGTCTCCAGTCTTGCGGAAGAGGACGTTGGTTAGGTTATACCTATAATATCCAAGGAGGTGAAGGAGACGTCAGTTCTTCAAGCAGGAGTTTTATTAACTAAAACATACACAGTAGTACCGTAACCGTGCTAAGCAGTTACCGGCCACTAGAGCAATTCCAAAGCTCGAGTCTTAAGACAGGAAGACGAGGGAACAAGCAATTAGGATTGTTATCTGTTATTCCCCCCGCCCTCCTTTTTTGTTTTACTTCGTTAAACAAACAGTGATCTATACAAGTTACTGAGTATAACAAGCTTAAAAATACAGCAAATATAAAATTGTTATCAAACGTATATGATCCTATAAATAAAAACAATAGAATTTCACAATAAAAGAACCATAATAGTCTTAATAAAAGAACCATAATAGCCAAGTCGGGTCGGACATTTTCCGCCAACCACTGGATTTTTCCTGCATACTTCCTGAAAACTTTATATTCAGTTTTTGTTAGCGGTTCGTCATTTCCAATTTTCCTTATTTCTTTGATTTCCTCAATAGATTGAGCATAATCCTCCATGCTTACTTCTATTCCTTCTCTTGTTTTAACTATATCAATACCTGTAAATCTAAATTCGGAGGACTCCACCTTAGAAATCGTGAAATTCTTCATTAAAAGATCCTTGATCATATCCACAAATTCCCTCGTCTTCCTGTCTTAAGACTCGAGCTTTGGAATTGCTCTAGTGGCCGGTAACTGCTTAGCACGGTTACGGTACTACTGTGTATGTTAGTATTATGACACCAGGCCGCTTTTGAAACTGCTTCATCCAATGTAATTCTATTATTCTCTTCCATCACTTTCTTCACAGTTAGATCAGCGCTGTAATGATTTCGTTCGTTCACACCATTGCTCCAAGGGGAATATGTTGGGCCAAACCTGATAGTAATTCCCATTGCAGAAGCCAAACTTTCCATCTCCTTATTTTGAAATTCTGATCCGTTGTCTGCCCAGAATCCCTCAGTTGGGTATCCGTATTTCTCGCACCAGTTCTGGGTGATGGCATGCAAAACAGTGACTGCTTCTTTGTTCTTTAGAACAACTCCACTTATTAATTTTGTGAAAGCGTCTACCATCCACAGAATGTTATCCTCCTTCACTTGCTTTAGGTCAACTGTGACCTTTTGATTAAATTCCGTCACTGTGGGAATGGCAACTTTTGGTATTCCTAATGATTTTTTATACTTTTGGCAGGGTATACATTCACTAACAACTTTCTTAATAATCTTTTTGGTTCGGTTGGTTACTACTCTTGCCAGTGTGAACAAATGGAGGAGTTGAGTTTCTCCCTTATGGCCAGATACCAGATGCACCCTTTTTACTCTTTTGTACTCTGATATCTCTTTATTGCTTTCCAGTTTTTTAACAAACATTACAATCTCTTCTTCGCTACATTCTTTATTGGTTTCCAAGACAACAGCAAGATGGTTACCTTTAGTGGTTATCAAATCTATTTCTAAGTTTGGAACCAAGCTCCTGATGACTAGTTTTTCCTTCCCTCTCTCATAATCCTGAGAGGCACTCCATTTCTGGAGTTGTTCTTTCGAGCACAAAAAAGGAATATTAGCTTCAACAGCATGAATTTGTACTCGTAGTCTACTGAACTCTGTTCCATTTTTCTTTCCTTTAATTATCAATGGAACTTCAAACACTTTGTGGCATTCATAAACTTTGCTTGGTCCAAATCTGAACCTTTTAGTTTCTATTCTTTTCACATTAACTTGCCCTTTTCCAAATTGATTTTTCTTCAGATATTCTTCTATCCATTTAATTCCTGCCACATTTTTGGGTGCACCATTGTCAATAATCATCTCGGTTTCATTTATTTCATCCGTAAAGTAAATTTCGGGCATTTCTACTTCTCTCTCATCTTCAACACTCACAAATCTAATATTACTTAATTTATTCAAACAGCATTCATTTCTGCACCTTTTCTCTCTCGATTCTGATCTCGGCCTCCTGCCGCCCTCCATCGGACGATTTTGCTGATTTCTTTCGAACTCTTCAGGATCCTCACTTCTCCTTTCCGGAGGTTCTCTTTGTTTGAAGGAGTCTCTTCTGTTTCGGTTTCTATCTCCTGATCGAGAGTTATATCTTCTCTACTCTGATATCTGCTTCTTGACTCTCTCATTCTTTGGCTTCTGTCACTTGAACGAGAGTATGGTTCTCCTATTTCTTTCCATATCATTTGATCTAAATGTAGATCTTTGTCTATTTGTATAAAATACGTCCAATTCCTTTTCAGGTCTTTGGTTTTCTATCTTTAGTTCCTTGAACTCCTTTTTACATATTTCTATTGTTTCTTTATCTTCTACATTTTTTAGTAGTTTCATAATTGAAATTTTTTCTGTTGTTTTCCAATTTAGACTTATCTAAAAACAAAACAGAAGTCCATAATTTCCACTGTGATCCAAAGTTTGCTCTATTCATTTTTACTAAAAGATTTTCAAATCTATTCAGATACTCTTCACCTGTTTTCTTTATCTTTCTGTTCAAAATTTTGTATTTCAGAAACCAATTCAGACATTTTTTCCAAGATTGTTTTTTCATATTTATATTTTAGCAAGTTTATCACGTCTTCAATGATAGTCACACTGTTTGTGTCTACTTTTTCTATAACTTCTCTTGATACAAATTCTGATAGTCCTATTATCTCTTTGTTTGTCTTTAAACTATCCACTAATTCGAAAAACTTTTGAATTGGAGGAATGGTTGTCTGTGCATTCCAAAGTCTTAATTGGTGGCAATAACTTTCAAAATCCTGGCCATTCGTCCAGATTGGTGCTTTCCGATTTTAACTAAATTAACATGGTTATTTCCACTTCCAAAATGGTTTACCCTCAAAATTCTTTTCAATGATTTTCAATAACTTGTCTAGTCCTCTCATCTAAATCACTTTTTTTCATACATTATCCTGTTTGTTTCTTTACCGAAATCCCAATTTTTGTGAAAGTTTTTCTGATGCGAAATATTGGTCGCTCTGTTTTTAAATAGCTTATTGCACTGTCTACAAATTCTAGCCTCATACCTTTGGTCCAACTGATTTTTCGCTACTTCCAAAAGTTCATTTGTTTCTAGCCACCGTTTTACCTGTTCCACTTCATCTAAATTCAACTCCCTATTTTCACACTGGCTCTCATCTCCATTTTCTTTATGTCCCAATACCGGGCCTTTACATTTATGACAAAATTTGAAAATAAAGTTTCCAGCATTGTCAATGGTTCCAAAGTTAGCCAATCGGGTCAACTGGTTCATAAGCTCACTTTCATCTTCAATGTATCCTGGTAAGGTTACTGCAGAGTATTGTGAACTTTCCATCTTTCCCAAAATGTATATCAACAATGTCCGACTATAAATGCTTTTCGCTTTCTAGTAGGTAGTAACATCAGGGTTGAAGGTTTCTTCCAGAAGATCCCCAAACACACTCAAACACTCCAAGCAACTGCAAATACTCGTAATTACCACTCTTCGGCTCACACAAGCTCTTTAGGCTCAGGTCGTCCGCCTCACCACGTATCACAGTTCAGCATCATCATAACAAATTTGGTTTCTTTCTTCTGTCCACGATATCTGCACCCTGAGACACTCTGGTCGACAGAACCACTACGCCCTTTTCAGTTCGTAAGTCGAAATCCGTTGGTTTTCCTTCTCACATACGGCTTCACATTTGCGGCAACTTCCTCACACGTAGAACTTCCGGAATACTCCCCATCCCCGATGTTCGGGAAGTTTTAGCTGCTCATCATTTCCTTTTATCTTTCCAAGTAAAATTCAGATCTCCAACTTGATCGCCGCAGTCCCTTAAACCACGCTCTGCTACCATATAATATCCAAGGAGGTGAAGGAGACGTCAGTTCTTCAAGCAGGAGTTTTATTAACTAAAACATACACAGTAGTACCGTAACCGTGCTAAGCAGTTACCGGCCACTAGAGCAATTCCAAAGCTCGAGTCTTAAGACAGGAAGACGAGGGAACAAGCAATTAGGATTGTTATCTGTTAATACCACACGACATGTAATAATTGCTTTTGTTAAGAAATAAATAGAATTTCTTAGCATGCGAGCTTTGGCAATCTAGAGTGATGAATATTATTACTTTTTAAATTTTCAACAATTGCTGATCTCAGTCAAAATCATATTTCGCTAGTGATTCGTATTATCGACATACACACGCCCCCGCACTCACACACACACACACACACACACACACACACATATATATATATATATATATATATATATATATATTTCAGTGACGTGACCTACATTGTCCACATGTGCAGCGCAGTCAATCACTACCAGTTCCAACACCCATACTTAGTTGTGATCCTGCCCTGCGGTTAATCTACTTCATAGCCGACAAGCCCGTTGCAATTTGTCGTTATTACGTTCATATGGCAGGCTCATATACAAACACCCACGCTTCCCCTATATTTAACTTGAAAGTTCGATTACGGTTTGAACAAAAACTGAACAAATTCAAGGATATCGTGATAGAAAATATCATGAAACCATGCTATGAAGATAAAAATAGAAAAATATATTCGTTTGAAAAGATATATATATATATATATATATATATATATATATATATATATATATATATATATATATATATATATATATATATATATATATATATATATATATGTTGTTTGTGTGTGTCTGTATATATATAAGCTGATATAAATGAGGCATATGAGAGAGAAAGGAATATAGTATGTATATATATATATATATATTATATATATATATATATATATATATATATATATATATATATATATATATATATATATATATATATATATATATATATATATATATTAGTTTCCAAGATGATTATAAATGAGGCATATGCAAGAAACATGAGATAGGAGATACATATTTGTTTTCATTTCTCACCGTAGCACACCAGTTCACCAACGTTGAAAGAAGTGACTTCGTATATAGCCTAAGACATTTCATTAAATTCTATTCCTTTAATAACTCAGTTCAGTAAACCAAGGAAATTCGCAGCAGATCATATCTTAAACAAATATCAAGGTAAAAGTATGACTAAGCTAGAATTTGGAAAAGAAGGCTTATGTTTTATTCTAAGTTTTTAAATATAACTTATGTGAAAGCAACACCGGAAACATTTAGAACCAGGCACCTTCGAACCGCTTGCGTTGAAATCAAGTAATAAAGTGAAATTTAGATTAAATGCTAACCAATTAATGCTTTGGCCCTGGAAAGGGCTTGATCATCTACAGCAACGAGAACAAACAAAGAGCAGACTCCAAGTAAATTTTGTAATTATATTGCAACAACACCATCATTAACAGATAATATCAGAAGTTATACGTTATATAGTGCCATTCATAGAAGCAAGAAGTGAAATAGTACAAAATGCAATATACGTAAAGCCAATAGATAGAAATTATTAATTGTGCATGCAAACAGACGGGAAAAAACACCACGATCTTAAATTTCCTTTGCTTTTAGTGACAAAATCAGTCTAGCTGGTAGATCTGAAAGATGCAATCAACACATTCCTAAGGCAAGAATACACACACACTCACACACACACACATATATCTATACACACACACACACACACACACACACACACACACACACACACATACACATATATATATATATATATATATATATATATATATATATATATATATATAATATATATATATATATATATATATATATATATATATATATATATATAACCGTCCACGTGAGTATCAGAATTACGCTTCCAGTTAGACACTGCCATCATGTTCCAGGGGGAAAAAAAAATCACGCAAAAATACAGAAACTGAATAGCTTCATCAACTAGCCTATTGACACATTCAGTCGCACAGAACTTCCTGGAACTTGTCGAGGCATCCAGAAAGGCAGAAGAGGCATCTTCGATGCTCTTTTTGTGACTGACATTCGTTCTCAATTGGCGTTCATGCACGATTTTAGAAAAGCCGTTGGAAAAAACACACCTGATATTACCATCGCGAGTGTGGCTGAGTCTTTCAGTAGTTCGTCCTCTTTAGCTCACTGTCCCGTACTTCCTCCTTATCACATTCCTGTTTTGCCTCATTCCTTTTCTTCTTAGCAGCTTCTCATCAAGTACTCTTCATGGGAGAACAGCCATTGAAAACTAAGCGTTAGAATCATGCAGTTTTTTCTGCACGGCACAGTACTCGTAACCACTGGTCGCTAGTGCACACCATGCCCTTTTCAGATTCTTACTGCTCCGTAATATAAGAAAAAAAACGCATCTATCCTTATACAATCATGGACTGGTATAAAGAAAATTAACTTATTATATACTTTATTTTGAATTTTGTTTCCACAAAGCTAAACACAGAACATCCATAAACACCCGAAATGACAGTCATTATTTGCGTTACGGGGTGGGGTTTAAGGCATCTCAAGAGCAGTAGGTTGTTAACACTAATTGGATCTTAACTCACTCAGAAATGCTGGGCAATTACACCAATTTCAGATGATAGAGCGACATATGTTGTAGAGAAATGAAATAACCCGTATAAGCCGGTTTCCTTTATACTAGCCTTTAATTTTCAAAACGTTTTCATGATATCTTTCAAGGGAGAATTAATATTCAGTCTGAGAATATCAGCAGTCTATCTTTTTTTGGGGCTCAATTTCTTATTCTTTATTTTCCAAGGTACTGGTAATTTATGGTAATTGTTCATACTCAAATAACAGCAAAATTATTCAAGGCAATATCAATGGCTCCTTCTTAATCGAAAAAGTAAAAAATACGCAGGAGTTTCTTCGGCGCAATCGAGTTTTCTGCAGCTTATAATGCTGTATGAAACTCTCAGCCAGGGCTCGGTATAGCCTGTGCTGTTGGCACCTATAGCGGTGCCAGACGCACGAACATGGCTAACTCTCACCTTAAATAAAATAAAATAAAATAAATAATGAGGCTAGAGGGCTGCAATTTGCTATGTTTGATGATTGGACTCATTGGAAGGTGGATGGTCAACATACCAATTTTCAGCCCTCTAGCCTCAGTAGTTTTTAGGATCTGAGGGCGGACAGAAAAAAGTGGCGGACGGACAGACAAATAGCCATCTCAATAGTTTTCTTTTACAGAAAGCTAAAAAGGGAAATGATTAGCTGATGCCAATATTTCCTTTATGATATACAAGTCAGCCTCTTTCGATCTCTTAATGAACTCATGTCTTGTATCAAATCGGGAGGGTGAGAATTTACGGAGAAAAATTGCACAGTCAGCTCCATTTTCATTTATCCATTTATGGCTAACTTGCCAGCTTCAAGTGAGATTAGAGGAGATGACCATATCTTTTACACGATATCCAGAACGCCTCCCCCAGAGAAGGTAATGAGGGGATACGCAACTCACTGAACTGAAGGAAGTGAAAGTCAGAATTATACTTCCTTTGCCAAGTAAGAGACTCTTTATCACAAATTAACGGAATTGCGAGACACCGAATTATCTCAAAAAGAAAAGGTTTGTGTATTAGATTCCTTCCATTTAAATTCTAGTGCTGCTGTTACCAAAAACGGCTGGCTTACTTGTTTGAATGTGGGAATAACAAGAGAGTATGCACTAGAGATAGACAACTGTTTCATTCTATTTTTTTTTTCTGACTGAATGCAATGAATGATGACCTATTTAAACATGCCGACGACAGTTTCTTTAGTATCTACTTCTGTGGTTCATCAAAGAACAAATCCTAATAAAAAACGCTCACACAACGTAATGAGAACCATACATGACCTTCATTTGAATGCCGAGGGAGGGGGATCGGCAACCGATACCGGAAACTTCCTAATTAAATTATGTATCACCTATGTCATTACCAATGAAGAAATTCATTAGAAATGCTGAGTAGCATATAAAGGATCCAGTGCAGTTATAACGGTGATCTGTCATAATGACAATCATAGTCATAATTATAAAGCCGAGATAAATCAAAATTACATATGAACAATGCATATTTAGATACAGTAAAATCTCTCTCTCTCTCTCTCTCATCCCCTCTCTCTCTCTCTCTCTCTCTCTCTCTCTCACCTCTCTCTCTCTCTGTGTGTGTGTGTGTGTGTCAGGTTAATCGCAATCGATCCTGAGGTAAAGTTTCGCTCAACTTGAAAGTCAACTCTGGAGTAATAGCTTGCCGTATGTTCTCATCTGGTTGGCTAACTTCAGACTCCAGATGGCTGTTTCTTGGAATAACATCGTCTTGGTTTCGGGGACTTGAGGAAATATGGAGAGCTCTGCGGTAATACAATGATGCAAGCATGATACTACAACTTCTACAAAGTTACAGACTTGCACGAAGTCTTCACCGTTTACACACATAAACACACACACATACACACGCACAAACTTCTTTGAACTCATATCTACATATAAGTGCGTAACTTATCCCCTTTGCCACTAGTCTTTCGACCGGCGAAGTTTAACGACACTGGCTCTGTTCAGAATTTGGATGGGGGACAGCAAGGAATACCATCAAAGAAAACATATGGGATGAGAGAGGCCACATATTGCGATAGGGGCACCGCGGCTAAATGGCACATCATCTGACTTACGTTTGCTAGATTCGTGGGTTCCTTCCAGGCTACCATTAATCAGCCCACCCAGATGTTAACGTGTACTAGCATCTGATGGGATCAAGTGATAAGGCTTAGGGTCTGCCACCTCATCCTTAAAAACGTGGCCACAACCCGAAGATGAATAAAAGCTCTACAATGCAAGAGGTTCAATAAAGCGATTAAGCAATCCTTTTACGAGTCATGTTTTTTTCAAACAACAGATATTATTTACGGCATGCAATAATTGACAGTGCGGGATTTATTCACTATCCATGAAATGCTTCCATCCTTTCTACCTTGCCTTCTTCGTTTTCCATGAATCTAAGGCAACCGCCACATTTATTCAGCTGTGAAATGGAATGGACATTGTTCCAATCGACTTTTTGGTTACGCTGCGTGAAATAGAATATGGCCAATTGGCCAGTTGTGTAGAGGGTGAACGTTGTTTTAAGGTGAGAGATGACGGAAAAGGACATTGAAATTTGGTAGAAGACGAAGTAACGATGCCTGAAATAGGTGTCATTTTGTGAGAATGTATCGAACAACACAGAATGAATAAACAATGTTCCAC
Source organism: Macrobrachium rosenbergii (assembly GCA_039081455.1). Classification (NCBI taxonomy): domain Eukaryota; kingdom Metazoa; phylum Arthropoda; class Malacostraca; order Decapoda; family Palaemonidae; genus Macrobrachium; species Macrobrachium rosenbergii. The sequence goes on along the minus strand of JANJGK010000005.1, from coordinate 29,940,421 downwards.
GAAGATTTGGTAACTTAGAACTTATAGCTACACACACTCTTGTACACATGCACCTACGAAAAGTAAGCTTTCTGTCATCCGACGAAATCTATTATAAAATGAAGCCAGAAATTCCAGTCGCCCACGTAGGGGAAAAACAAAAGAGAAACTGGCACCATATTTTTAATGTCCATTGTTGACGATGACATAGCACTTTCTATACTTGGCAAAATGTACTGTATTTGTAAAAAACTTCTTATATAAGGCACTCAAAGCAAAGGAGTACCATAAACTTAATCAATAAGCCTTTAAGGTTTATCAGAAGCCACTTCTTGAATTACCATAAAATCACAGGTATTATCTAGAAAAACAAGTAAAAAATGCGCCGAAGTTTCTTCGGCGCAATCGAGTTTTCTGTACAGGTGGATAATGCTGTATGAGCCGTGGCCCATGAAGAGTTCAGCCAAAGCCCGATGGTGGACTGTCCTATAGCGTTGCCAGACACACGATTATGGCTAACATTAACCTTAAATGAAAAAAAAAAACTACTGAGGCTAGAGGGCTGCAATTTGAGATGTTTGATGATTGGACGGCAGAA
>JANJGK010000005.1:29927344-29932344 GCA_039081455.1 Macrobrachium rosenbergii | reverse complement strand
ATAATTATTAAAGGTATCCTTTCTTCTGTAATGTGGTTTCGTAATGTTATATCATCATATCTTAAGCAAGATTCCTCTTCCTCAAATATATGGATTTAATTTTATTTAATTTCCATAATAATGTATTTCATGTCTCTGCTGGCTCTTGTTGTATCTGAACAGTTCAATGAAATGAGCTCTATACACGATAATCATGGCTATAGTAAGGTTTAGTCTTGTTTTGTTTCTTAATGTGTAGGAATCTGTTCATGTGGAAAATCATCTGTAGAGGCAGCTTCAGTCTGCTTTCTCTTTTGCTTGTGGCTCACATATTTATGCACTTTGTATTGCACGTCTACTATTTTTTCGAAAATATATCTGAATGTTTCTCTTTGGATTATTCTCAGGGAAGTTTAGACTTTAGTTGATTTATTTAGGTACTGTTTTTTTAACTCATTCTTGTTTTCATTATTTTCAAAATCTGAAACGTTTGGTTTTACTGTAGAAGTTGATTCCCTCATATTTTTGTTTAATTCAGTATGTATATGTATGCATTGCCCATCGATACATTTCCTGCCATATGCTTCATCAGTGAAGGGAGTCAAGATATGACCAACCAGAGGGATGACAAAAAGTATTGAGAACTCACCTTTTCTTCACATTGTTGACGCTATTTAAAATAAAATAAAAGAAACTATAAAATGGTGCAATTTTCGATTTAAGTTCGGGAGAAGCCTCCAGATTTCATTTTGTTCGTCAGATTCGTTAAGGGAATTCAGTTGGATCTGAAAGTATTCTATTTTATTGCTAAGAAGTTCCTGCAAGATCAGCTTTCTCTTATAAATAAGGGAACTCGAGTCTTTTCTTTCAACACGCAAGCACGTTCACCAGAAAATTAGAAGTATATATATATATATATATATATATATATATATATATATATATATATATATATATATATATATATTATATATAATATATATATATATATATATATATATATATATATATATATATATATATATATATATATATATATATATATATATATATATATATATATATATATATATATATATATATATATATATATATATATATATATATATATATATATATATATATATATATATATATATATATATATATATATATATATATATATATATAAAGTTTTCCGTCGAAGCTCCACATGGAAGCTGGCAATTTCATAATGACTGGACTGTTTAATGTATTGAGTTTCCACTTACATGTTAGAATGAATAATGAAGATTTTATTAAAAAAAATGGTGATTCTTTTTTTTTTTTGTCTTATCAGTTTCTTCATAATTGTTGTATGCAAATTAACCTGTATATTTCAGTTCACCACACGTATTAGTTCAGGGACACTGTTACAACAAATCTATGCAATAATAACATATAAATAAATGATAATCCTGCCCTCTCTCTGTCTCTTTATATATATATATATATATATATATATATATATATATATATATATATATATATATATATATATATATATATATATATATATATATATATATATTCGTGAACACCCTGAAGCTGTTTCTGTCTCTAACGGCTCATTTCATAATTGGTTTTGGCAGCTGTTTTATGGACGGGTCCCCTCACCCACCCTTCCCCGGTAGGGGGACCACAAGCCAGGCCAAATCACTACAGGCCTCAGGCCTTCCCCCGCCACAATAACCATCAGGGAGGAAGACGACAGTACTTTAAGATGTTTGGAGCACCATTTAGTTAAAAAATTATTTCTTGAGAAGTGACATTCAGTAACAATTAAATCAAAATTGAAATGTAACGGTTGTGTGTTTTCGTGATTTGGAATACATTACAAATTTTATATAGCTCAAGTATATAACAACCAAAGACTTCCTTAACTGAAGATTTAAGTAATATGCGACACTATTTCTCTATAACAGAAATCAAATGAGTAAAATACAAAGATGTCAACAGTGTTGTAGTATTGAAACAACAGAATTTTACAATCAGATTCAGTCACACCAGTGACTAAATCTATTGCAAAAGTTGACAAGTTCTTAATAAATTATCGCCCTCTGGTAGCCGTGCAAGATTGATGACAACTCGCTGATTGCTCGCAGTCTAATTTAAAGCAGTGGTTTTATTATTGCTAATAAACAGAATGATTTATTGCTTAATTAGACGTTCGGGAGTGTAAGGCTATTAATTTGCTCCTTCCACCGGTTTACAATGAGATAAATAATTGTAAAGGAAAACGAAGCTTTTGTTCAATTGCAGCTTGTGCGCATAGATGAGATAACTGAAACACTGCCTACTTTTATTTATATATCAAAGCCTACATTTCTACGTTTGTTTAAATGGTATAGTTATATTCCAGATAATTTTATGAAAAGTGTGCTAAAAGATAATGAACTACTTGATAGCAATAGCAAAGGAAAAATTGTAGATGACGGATAGTACGGGACTACTCAAATTTGATACACATGGTATACTAAAGTATTCATGTAAACATATGTGCACGCAGGCATAGGTTAAGGAAACCCATAATGTCAAGACAACTCCTGCACAATATGGTTTGTGAACGTATATGAAGACTGACAAATAATTGTAAGAAAAATAATTGCAGGATATAAAAAAAAAATATTGAAAATTTGGTAAGAATAAGGTTCAAAAAATATTTGTATAATAATTGAATGAAGGAATTAAAGATAGACAATAGAAAAAGGTTCAAATCAACTCTGGCAACAATGAAAGAGAACTATATTACCCATTGGATCTTTCATTCTGTTTTCATATTGGTCCAGTCGATGTCGCTTCCCGCAGGGAATACAATGTGGGATTAAGAGTGACATGGCAGTAGCCCTAATCCTACTGGACTTAAACGTTATCTATATATTCCCCAGAAATGACGTTTCACTCCTTCTATTTCAAAAAGGAAAAGTGTAAAGAAAGGAATACATCCTTGCCGGCTTATTTCTTTTCAAATTGGTGAATTGAACAACGGGGCGAAAAGGCTTAGTGGCGATGTTGAATTGTTTCCTTGTTTATTTATTTATTTTTTTTTTTATAAAAATTTGCGCATTTGATATTCTGTTATCAGGATTTTGTGTGATACTAAAAAAAGTTATATGTTACTCATATCTATTTATTATAAATAGATAACTGAATATATGGAACCTATGAAAACGAACACATAAGTCAGCCAATCTTCAATACTTGTTAACATATTTTCTCTTATAATAACTGTACCTCCATCAGTGCAAACTTATTTCAACAAGCATTGCACTTCATCAGCTGTGTAACTTTCCCTTGATCCACACTTGCACTTATTGATGGAATGATATTATACGATGAAAAACCATTATCATTAATTCGTTGAGCAGGAAAACGTGTGATTACACGTTTATATAATCAAAAAGCCAACATATAAGATGGTAAATTATTGCAAACACTTTAGCAGACGAAAACAAATGTTATGAAATAAAAGGAATATAATAAAATCACATGATAGAATGATGACGCAAAAAACTGATTCATGAAAAATTTGATCAAAGCATAATAAACAAATCTGAGATTTTATAGATCTATGAAAATTCATGACCAGAAAAATTACTGGAAGTCAGATTCAGGAAGATAAAAGTGCACCATATTTGCATATTTCATTTAGGTCCAGTCTTATTCGGTATAATTACTGAACATCTTCTAAGGAGTGAATAATGCTACTAGGAAACTGTAAAGCAAATGTTAAAGATTAAGCTCGCTTGAAAAATCGATTTCTCGATAAACCCTGACGTAGGTCAGCAAAAATAAAAGTCCTGGAGCTGGAAACATTTCTCGCAATTCATGTGTTGATAACCGGAGAGGTGGGGTTAGAGGATGAAGAAAATTTTTTTATTGAAAATAAAAAACAAAAACCTCTCCCCCTGACAAACAAAGTATTTTTCCAATAAAAATTGGGGAGGGGATGTCACAAATATTAATCTGTAGGGGAGTATACAATAACGCAAAAAAATATGTCCATGGTAAAATTCGTTCTTTTCATCTTGATTAATCAACTTCAGAAACACTTTGCTTTGCAACTCTTCACTTCACACTTCCTATAAATTTTCGACCCATCAGCCTTTGTTTTCTGCCCTTCATGAATGTAATTTAAGTCATCTACGAGTTTCTTTCCTCCACGAGTACTCTGAATGGTATGAGACATGATTATAAAAAATGCCTTCATACCGCCAAGAGATCGGTTGCAACTGCTAAATGTTGCTGATATACTTGAATAAAAAAAAATGTAATCTAAGCCTTAAATTGGTAAACAATCACATTATGTCATTTCCATTTCTAAATAAGTTAATTGCCATAACCTATTAAAAAAAATAATATGCTTCTTAAATAACTATTTGTTTATCTGGGTCTCAAATTACCGGGTGTTAACGAAACCGGATTTCAGCTTACCGAGAGTTAAAACACCGGGAGTGAGATTACCGGGATAAAAATTCTGGGAGTCAAAATACCCAGAACCGCATATATATATATATATATATATATATATATATATATATATATATATATATATATATATATATATATATTATATATATATATATATATATATATATATATATATATATTCAGTATATATCTTGCAGTTTCCTCATGAAATTCGGAGTTATCAATATATATTAGAGAGAGCTAAAGAAAATAAATTTGTGAAGGATGAATCATTGGAGTCAGCTTTCTAAATGTTAGCTGCTTCACTCCTAATTTCATTGAAAGTGAGTTATTCAAGATTTAAAAGAAAGAGAGCAGTGAATGTGGGATCTTGAGACTCATATTCCACAACACACATGCATCTTAACTGCATTTGTACCCAAAACACGAAAAGAATTCCAGCTGTACTCAGGAGGTGTAAAGAATCACATTTTTAATGATGTATTGCGAGAGGAGTGTTACTTCTTTCCTTTGTGTATTATATATAAATATATATATATATATATTATATATATATATATATATATATATAT
>JANJGK010000005.1:29806811-29927244 GCA_039081455.1 Macrobrachium rosenbergii | reverse complement strand
ATTACCGGTGCTCGTATACGACACAACAGTGTTCCGGGCCAGTTTATTAAATGCGTCGTATACGTTACAACCGAAATCAAAGGGTTAAAGAAAATGAAAACTACTGAGGCTAGAGGGCTGCAATTTGTAATGTTCGATGATTGGAGGTGGATGATCAACATACCAATTTGCAGCCCTCTAGCCTTAGTAATTTTTAAGATCTGAGGGCGGACAGAAAAAGTGCGGACGGACAGAGAAATAGCTACCTCAATAGGTTTCTTTTACAGAAAACTAATAAAGGAATATAAAGATTCTTACAATAGCCAGCGGTAATGGGGACTAAAAGAAGATTTTGAACCAGTGCAAGTAATAATGTATGTATATGAACACCAAAGGCTTTTAAGTTTCTTTTACCGTGTTTACAAAATTCAATGTTCACTCATTTTTCCTGAAAATTAATTCCTTAGTGTTCGACCCCGTTTTACTAATCTCAGTTTTCATGACATAATGATCTTATTTTTGGTCTAATTTTATTTTTTGGTCAAATTTTATTTCGTGAATTCTATCCGCCATTGTTGTTCGATTTAATATGTTTTTACTGCATATTTATAAATCAACTTCTTCAAAATTCAAGGTCAAGAAAGATTCATCATTTTATATTTTTGTCTTCAGCATCACTAATTATAGAAAACTTGCCATCAACGTAATTTAGCAAAGAAGTCATTAAAAATATAGCTCCTCGTTAATTAGAGGGAAAGGTTTCGGAAATAAATATAAACATCCCATGATATATTGCAGCATGTTAATAGTATTGTACGTCAAATAGTTTCTTTTTATTGTACCCAGTTTATTGTTTTTGCTGCTCCTGCTTCTGGTAATAACGCTCTCAGAAGGGGGAACTTTTATTGCTAGTTTCAGGAATTTGATATTAAATAGTTCATACTGGTATTTTGATTAAAACTAATTTGTTATTTATTCCGTTTTAAAAGGCAGATATTGCTTTGAATTCGGAGAACTAAATCTTATTTGCCTTACTTTTATGCATACATATTTAACATACAATATAAGGTTAAGATTTTGAAATGTCCTTCACATTTTCTTAGAAAACTGAAATAATATTCTTCTTGCTGTCATATAATTCATGGATATCATCATGCGAGGTTTCACGCTGCTCCTGGTAACAGCAATAATATTTTTCAAGAGTTCAGCTTCCTGTTATAAGATTATGTGGAAACGTGAATAGTTGTAAACATCTGAAGAGAAAGGTGAGGATGCCAAAGGGCAGACTTAGAGAGAGCTAGTTTATAAGTAAAATATTTCAACTATTTACTATTTCTATAACATTTGTGAACGCAGAGAGAGAGAGAGAGAGAGAGAGAGAGGAGAGAGAGAGAGAGAGAGAGAGAGAGAGAGAGAGAGAGAGAGAGAGAAAATTAATTGCACCAGGAGAATAAACATAAAAGCACTTGGTCCATCGTTTATTTTTTGTCAGTACATAGAGATTTTAAATAATGAAACACCATTTAAAAATCAGTGAGACATTGTTGCATCCATTAAATCTAAAAAAAAAGGTAGGGAATATACTTATTGAGTATATTTTAGACATTAAATGACCTAAAATCTTAGAAGGTTTAATGAAATTTGGAATTTTATCTACACACGATGGTGAAATGAGAGGGGTTCCGCCTAGCAACTTCTTTCTTCAACACACACACACACACACCTACACACACACACACACACACACACACACACACACACACACATATATATATATATATATATATATATATATATATATATATATATATATATATATATATATATATATATCGGAAATTTTTCACCAAACACCTTACTTGCTATTTAGGGTAGACAATATATTTAGGAAAAAGGTATACCAGGACATAACCCGGTGTACTTTCGGGCTTTTCTGCAATACTTCACAAGAAGAACCAAAACCCATTAAGTGGGTCCTGCGAAGAACTGAAACTTTCTTCTCATCCCGCGAGGCCGTCTGTTGCAACTTAACAGATAAATAGCGTCTTTGTGAGACTTATGGGCGTGGAAATCAGCGCAGATTTTATAGCCGTTAAACAAATTTTCCTTTCGAGGTCTTTACCTTTTTGGGGGTTCATGGGGCAAATATGTCGATAGTTTGACTATTGGGAAACGAATGTGGAACAAGGGAACCAAGAATGGTGAAAGAAGAGAAAAGGGAAAATGAGTTACTATAAGAAAGGAAAATCACTAGTCCTCGAAATATATTGCATCGACTAAAGCAATTTTTTATAAGAAGCAAATTCTGAACAAAAAATATTTTTTGAAACGGCGAATAATTTTGAATAAACGAAAATAGGGGAATATTACTCAAAACGTGGAAGAATAAAAGAATGAAAACATTTCTTGGGGCAGACAGGCCTCAACAAGATCTTGAATGACTTCCTCAGTATCTCCCGCTTTTTGTGCAACTGAAGATGAAATCGATATGTTTTTTAGTTTTCTGTAAAAGAAAACTACTTTGCCGCTTTGCCTGTCTGTCCGCACTTTCTTCTGTCCGCACTTTTTTTGTCCGCCCTCAGATCTTAAAAACTACCGAGGATAGAGGGCTGCAAACGGTATGTTGATCATCCACCCTCCAATTATCAAACATAGCAAATTGCAGCCCTCTAGCCTCAGTAGGTTAAATTTTAAAAGGTTAAACTTAGCCAAGATCGTGCTTCTGGCAACGATATAGAATATCCCGCCCACCGGGCCGTGGTTAAATTTTCATGGGCCGCGGCTCATATAGCATTATACCGAGACCACCGAAAGACAGATCTATTTTCAGTGGCCTTGATTATCCGCTGTATTGGCTGTACAAAAAACTCGATTAAGCCGAAGAAACTTCGGAGCATTTTTTTACTCGTTGACATTGATTTTGCTATCCACAATGCCAATGAAGATTTTTAAATGAGTTGCATATACTTGAAGAAAAAACTGTTAGCGAAAAGATCTAGTCTGGGGATCCAAACTGCTAACAATCATACTTTTGGGTTTTGGCTGTAGTTTACCTCTCTCCCTCACAATTTGTACTTTTCATTTTTATGTAGTATTGTTGGTTTTTCATCGTTAAGTAAAAGTAAACCGACCCTGCGCTCACAGTTTCTCATAAGAGTGATTTGCTCGGAGAGGGTGCTTTCAGGCGCTAAATTGAGGTCCAACAGCAGCTGCTCGGCCATTATTATATGTGCACTAGAGGACCCAGAAGTGGAGAATTGGTAAACAATGAGCTAATTAGACGACCTTCCCAGAAATTAATACTAAACCGGGAATCATAAATTCAACAGAATTAAGGATTTGTTTCACGAAATTAAGATGCCAGTCATCTGCTGAGGACCAAAACACTGAATCAGTATCGAAACCGATGCAGAATTAAATAATATACTATGCTGTACGAAACTCATATTTTTAGTGATAAATAATTTTATGAAGCATTCTCTGAAAGACTGGGTATGGGCTAATTTGTTTTGCTGACGGTAATAATTTACTTTGTATACAGAGCAGAGGTTTTGGTTGTGTTACTGAGCAGCCGTATAATTTTCGAAAATAAAATGTTAACTCAATATATTTTTCATAAATAGAAACAATCCTCTTACCAATCATGATACAACGAATCCTCCAGCTATTTTTTTAATCCTCATTTATTTTATTATAAGAATAATGTCTGAACTGTCACTGTAAAGCTAATATTTCTAACCCTTTCTTAATATGTATCATTTCTTATATTCAACTACACTTCTGAAATAATATGGACAAAAACTCCGGCCAGCATTCTTAATTCTCATATTTTCCCAAATGATTCCTCTTCTTAACTGGCATTCCCTAACAGAATACATTTTTTCAGTCACTTTTCTAATAACTCGTTATTATTCTAAATTATAGACACATTTCTGAAGCGTCATAATACTACATAATCTTGACTAAGATTCCTAATTCTCATGTATTTTCATATTAAATATTGTCTATTTCACTATCATTTTACAGGAGTTATTTCAATTTCGTAACTTAATAAAAACTTTTTTCTTTCTTACGAATTTAAATGCCTTTTTCAAGGTTGATATTGCGACAAATAGTGCAACTAATTTTCTAAACCCTCCTGACTTCTTTGGCTTTGTTCTGTAAAGTGAAACTTTCACCTTCTATTTGTTTCATTTTATTTACCGAAATCTACTGACAAAGTTCTCGCATGTCCTGCAATTCTTTTTTTTTTTTTTAAGTCAGATAATTTCTACCGAAGAGGCAAGAACTTAACTTAGTGTCTATCAAATTCCTGGGAATAGACCGCGTTTTTTAATACAGGATAATGTTAGTAGGGTTATCACTGACGCAGAGGTAAAAAATGTGAAAGTTTCATTTTTATTATTTGTTTAGGTCAGCGCGTACATCCAATTATTATAGGAAATATTAGTAGAGGTCAGAACAGAAATCGAGACATTTTTATTCCCGACCCTTTCAGTTCAAGAAAATTCACAAAAATTTTACTTGCATTAACTAAACTTCTGCTCTCGAAGAGTCCCTTTCCTTCGTTTTGCTTTCAAGCAGGTCAATTGCTTTGCTGCTGAGAGGAAATGAAAGCGCGCTACAAATGGGAAATTCCAATCGATGTCGAATGCCTCCTCTCAAAGTTGAGACCGTGCTCAGGGAAAGTGGTTTGCATTTTTTTTTTTTTTTTTTTTTTTTTGGTAAGAGACTCCTTTTCTGTTCGTTAAGTATTTTGTTTTCTTGTGCTCGAGGTTGAAGGAAACGATGAATGCTATGGAATGACACGATTAATAGATCTGACATTTGTTACATCAGTATCATAGATCAAGGGACAAAGACTTTTTCTATTCTTGATGGTAAGGTGAACGACATAAAAATGCACGCTTTTAGCATTACGACTGAAAAGCATGCATTTAATTCACTGTTTTTTTTTTATATGTAACAGTCAATTCTTTTGAAACAGCAAAAAGACCCTTTCCAAAACTTCCAGTTTGTCGGGAGTCGAGATCAACATATATCTCTTGATAGTCGAACGGTCAAAGTCGACGGTTTATCGTTGTTTCTGAACGAAAGGCCCAAGTTCGAATCCTGGCCGGCCAAGGCAGTGTGACATTAAACTATATTCAACCACGAATAACCCATCTATATCGAGTCGCTATAAATTATGAATAATTAACTTCAAGGGAATTTTATTTGATTAGTGCACCTACCTACAGGGCAAAGCAAAGATGTACTCAGCAAAATATTTCTGAGTAGTTAACGACTAGGAAAACAGAATACCCCGATCCCAAATCCTTCAATATTTGACAGAGGCCTCTGGAACAATCCACGGTGTGAAAATACTGGTCATTTCATAACTGTTCAAAATGAGACGGCTAACTGAGGCGCTAATCTTGACCAGGATATTATAAACAACGGCACGGTACTCCAGTCAAGTAAACAAAACAACTGGAAAGAGGACCTACTGGCTGCCCTGATTACCAAATTATTGCTATTACACCATTTTAGAACTACGGTACTCGTTCTAGTTCTAGAAAGTTTCTGCTTACGGGGAGAGAGAGAGAGAGAGAGAGAGAGAGAGAGAGAGAGAGAGAGAGAGAGAGAGAAGGACAGCATTTCACGCTTTGGTCTCGAGAGAGGTGTAAATCAGTTTCCAATATTCTTAAAAGAATTTCAGAATTCCCACATCTTATTCCGCTCTTGAATGTCTGGCATGCAGTCCTTGTTTTAGTAAAATATCTCTGGGTATGACATTTAGTTCTTTTGAATCTAAGGTTCTTTATTTTTTTGTTCTTTTGCGAAAAGAAAAGAAATTTTTTTGGTCTACCTTATCCATTTCATTCTTTTATTATATCGTTTATGAGGATTAGATATAAAAATAAAGGAATCTGCTTCAGGCTCAGACAAGAGTGTTAAGCAAAGAAACAAAATAACGTGATTGAATGAAAAATTTTCTATTTTTAGATGTAGCTTTGTATCCAGTTTTCTTTTTAAAGAAAATCCTGCCTCTTGGGAGCAGTGTAAGGGTTCCGGTTTACACAGTTGTAACCTGAGTACCTGTTCACCATTTTCTGCAATAACTACTAACTCTGTAAAAGGTCTTTTGAGGCCTTGTCTTACAGAGCTTCTAATCACTTGCATTATTAATCTTGAGATTCTGTTTTCATGGATCAAAATAGCGTACAAGGAAAAAATAATGTCATTCCGGTCAACATTAATTACAACTGTTCACTCGCCATTTCTTATGAAATTCACCAGAAAATAAATTCGCAAACACGAAAATATATAAAGTTATACTAACTATTGTTTTTAAATTGTAGTATATAATTACTGTGATTTTTTTTCGGAAAATACTCCAAGCTAATTTAGCTTGAAGTATATATATATAACGGGGGAGGACAAGATTGCCCTGTCACTGTTAACATCAAAATTTGGTATATTTCTGTAAAGTTTTCTGTTCCGCAATATTACAATTTACTTATCTATTTATGTATCTATCTATAATGCTCATCATTTCCCGTAAGAAAAATATGCGGAAATAAAAGAAAAAATATGAGGAAGACGATCAGGAGAAAAGCCTTCTGAGGAATTCTTGACGGAATCAGGAAGAATGCCAAGTGGAGAGGACCACACATTCACCGAGTGTTTTTCTCTCCTGCAATATGTAAGTGAGGTCTCGCCTTTTACATTTCGTATTCCAAGACCGGTCTCCAGAATTCTTGGCTCTTGTCCTTTCAAACACAAGTAATGAATGTAATTAAGCGTGTGGGACGATCCTCCATGAAACGTTATAGGCCAGAAAGTTCTTAGATTGTTTTTATCTAGCTTTGACAGAGAGAGAGAGAGAGAAAGAGAGAGAGAGAGAGAGAGAGAGAGAGAGAGAGAGAGAGAGAGAGATAAAACGTATAAATGGGGTTCTTTCCTACAGCTGGAAGGCTATCATTTCTTTTAGTCGTCCCGGTTCACATCACTTGTTATAAAATACCGACCCCCCATGAAAAATACGAATTTGGTTTTTTGAGGTAGAAAATAGATGAATTTTGTACGGATGTACAGAATGTGCCGATGATATACTCGAAAGGCTTGATGGTAATATGAATGCAGAAGTTGGCAGGAACCATGATAATATGGAGGGTGTAACGGGTAAGGCCTGGGAGGCGGTGCAAACAAAAATAGGCTGGAATTTGTTAATATATGTTGGTAGTTTCCACCAACTGGTCACTGGCACATTAATCCTGAAATCAAGTTGCCAAGAAACAGCTGACGGGGTATCTACTCGTAGAGTTGATATAACAAATCTTGAAGATTTCCATTAAGAGGCCTTTGAAAAGGAGAGTCGAAATAAATTTGCAGTCATAGGAACCACATCTGAGGAGCAGACAATGAATGTGGACTGGTTTAACGTCAATGATGTATAATTAATCTGCTGAAGAAAAAGTACCCACATGTAGGGCAACACGACTGAATGGTTGTGTATCAGCTGAGACCAGAGATACAATGAAGCAAAATTACAGCGAATGATTCAAATTCCAGGGTGTAGATGAAGAGCGCGAGGTAAAAGGTGAAAAGTGGTCAAGTCTAGAAAATGAAGTTAAACGAAGATCAAGAAGAGATAAATGAGAATTGAATAACTGAACAACAGGCTGATAATGCTGATAAAAGCCAAGTACTCAGAGAGTGACACTGGTGTTAGGGTGGTCGACAGGATTAATAATGAAATACCCATGGGTAATTTACCCATGGGTGAAAATAAAAAGAGGATAGTAGGCATCAAAAGGAAAGATAGGTAAATGATCTTTTTATTTAAGAAGGCGTAAAGACTTGGCGGAACATTTTTGTGAAGTCTTGAGTAATATTCATACGATACTTCTGAAAGCAATTGTCATTGACTATCAACTTAATACACTCATCCTGACATACATTCTCAGTTCTGTGTGTCTATATTGATAAAAATGAATTACTGTTATCTCCCCGGAAGATAACCCTGTCCATTGCAGCAAAGGCAGAACTGACTTGTTTTGTATTGATAAAAAACAGTTTGTGGGGAACATTAAGCTAACGCGAAATTCATGAAATACTACAATAAGGTGCGCGAAAGAATTTTTTAACTAAAACGGAAAATTAAGACAAATAGATGTGCAGATAAAGACGCCAGGTGAAAAAGGGATCTTTACCCTAAGGTGCTGCTGAAAAAGAAAACAAATCTGGAAAAGATATTTGGCAACCGACGTGACATTTACTGAGAAACAGAATGAATGATAACATTTCATATTTTAGGGATAAATGAGCAGCGTAAACAGCCTTTCACCTGAAGCCAGTTATCAAATAAACATTTATCACAAAACATTTCTTTTTTTATCATTTGACCCTTCTGATAGGTTGCTTAGAACTCCGCATCTTAATTCGACAGAGCATCGTATGCACCACTAGGTGACACAATGAGCATGAGTTTTTCAGTTTTCTGTGAAAGAAAACTATTGAAATGGTTATGTCTGTCCGTCCGCACTTTTTCTGTCCGCCCTCAGATCTTAAAAACTACAGAGGTTAGAGGGATGCAAATTGGTATGTTGATCATCCACCCTCCAGTCATCAAACAAACCAAATTGCAGCCCGCTAGCCTCAGTAGTTTTTATTTTTTTTTAAATGAAAGTTAGCCATGATCGCACGTCTGGCACCGCTATAGGTGCTAACAACACAGCATTATACACTGTACAGAAAGCTCGATTGCGCCGACGAAACTTCGGCGCATTTTTTACTTGTTTTGTTTTTAACCCAAGAAACAGAAATAGAGCCAGAGCGTCGTTATTCGTGATAGAAAACAAAGCACAGAAGAAGAAGAGAACAAAAATGATCTTTTTCCACTGGATGATGCCGAACAGAACAGGGATACGGATGGGATTCCAGCGCCTAATTTCTTTCATTACAGTACGAATTTCTTTATCATGGAACAGGTTTTCTTCAACTTGTCTTGAAGAAACCTCAAATTATGAAAAATATGTCCATATTTCAAAAATTTTTTTCAGACCACATTTATGAATTTATGCCATTATATTCACGCCATTAAATGAAAAATTCCATATTTCGTTCAGTTCAACTTCTAGAAGTCGAGTCCTCTAAAAACCAAAAGTTTTCTAACTGGAGAACAGATTAAGCTGGTTGTGATTATGCAATTACTTTTGTTTATATTTAAATAAATACGTCCTATCCATGTTTCTTCATTTTGCGATGTAGGAAATAGGAAACAGAAAATATGCAATAAAGATATTCTTATTTAGAGCTAAAATATCATCACTTGCAAAGCATTCTTTCGAAGAAAATATATAAGTTACATGAGCCATCAAAATAAAAGAAGTAGATACCACATGCTATACCTAGATTTTACAGCTTTCAATTCACAAGCTGAATAACAAAACATCCTTAAAAGTTCCTACAGAATAGACGTATGATTCAGGTCTCTTTCCGACTGCCTTTTGATACAGAACAGAATAAAACCGAGAAAAATAAATATCATATCTAAAGCGATAATATATTGCTGAATGTTTGTGTGGACCCCTAAAGAACAAAAGCACAATACTGAAACCATTTTTTGAGTGACTTTTCTAATTTTGGTTACTAATCAAGCATACACACACATATACATACATACATACATAAACACAAATATTATATATATATATATATATATATATATATATATATATATATATATATATATATATATATATATATATATATATATATACACACATATATATATATATATATATATATATTAAAATCTGCATCGGTGCCACGGACCACTGTAGCTACCAGTACCCTGAGAGAGAGAGAGAGAGAGAGAGAGAGAGAGAGAGAGAGAGAGAGAGAGAGAGAGAGAGAGAGAGAGAGAGAGAGAGATGAATTTCTACTGTGTGGCTGACAAGTTAACAGTCCTTCAAGAGGAAGGTGGCTTCAAGCCAATAATCTCCTTGACCATAACTCAGGGAATCAATTCTACTATGGTTGTTGTTGCCACTTTTATTATATGCTTTGGATTTTTTTTTACTGGCTCTACGCTTAATTTCATCATTCCTCTAATTTTTCTCTATCTCGTTTTACCTAATGTACACACAAACACACACACAGATGTGCCACAGGGAAAATATGAAACACTAAGTAAAAATACTAACCGATTTCGAATTTATTTTCCCAAGAAATCTTCAAGACTGTGTTTCCTCAAGGATGTCTTTAAAAACTAAAAGTTAAACTAATCTGGGTTTTTATACGTTCTATACCTTAGAACGTATAAAAATCTCTGAAGCACATCTGCGCACACACACATATACACAGACTTACATTGTTTGGTTTATTTACTCATTTATTTATTTATTTATTTATTACGCCATTTCACTTTACAAGGAGTAGCTTTCTATGAAAGATGACAATCACCCTCACTTTTAAACTAACGGCTATGCATAGATAAGCTCCCATGCAGAAACTTCTATAGCATCCGCTGCTTCACAAACCTTACGCTGAAGGTCCAATGGCAGGTGTTGAACCCTTCTTATCACCGAGACAGTCACATCTAACCTGCACACACACTCTCGCGCTCTAGATACTACGGGCCTTCTTTCTATTAAGTAACAAGAAAATGAAAAGCAACAGAGAGATCAAACCAATTGATAATATTTGAAACAAGTAAATACTTTCGAAAAAAAAGTGCAAAATCATAAACAACGGGAATGTTAGTTACAAAGTACCAGTTACTGCAAGTTCCATCGAAAGATGGAATCCGAATAGATTATTGAACAATAACTGAACAGCTTGTTTCAGCAGACCGAAGGCTGCCTTGATTCAAGGGAGAGACAAACCATTATAATCTCAGATGAAACAGATGGAAGGAGAGTGGGAAGAGCAGCAGCTTTGATACAAATAAATCAGCTACACGGCTAATAACAAGAGCATTCGGTAGACAGCATTCAACCGTCATCTATGCGTTGAGTAAGCAAATTTGTAACACTAAATGCATGCACTTCCGGCTGTTATTAAATTCAATTACAAAATTCACTACGCTGGATCATCGTTTTGTTTTGTTTTTATTGTCACTATAATCTACCATTTGGTCGAGTCACTCGGAGTGCGTAACTGCCAATGAATATGTGGTTCGGCGTATACAGGCAACCATCGTTAAATCTTATTGATGCCTACCACAAATAACTCATTTGAGCGGGGGTCACACAATGGATAATTATATCAAGCCTGCTAAAATCAGCAGAAAAAAAGACGAGAGCAATAAAGACGCCAAAACACAACTGCATAAGTAGAGGTTATTATTATTATTATTATTATTATTATTATTATTATTATTATTATTATTATTATTATTATTATTATTTAGTCTGTAACTCGTTATCGCTTGAACAGTATAATTTAAACGTTTAATGTAGCAAACTGAGACAAGAAAAATCACAATAGGCAACTGTGTCATAGCGGTATGTTATAAAAAAAAAACATGAATTGCATTTGTGAATCCGTCCTTACTTCAACTTCTTTGAGTTGAAAAATAATTTATTTTCACAAGATAAAGTAGAAATGAGATTTGCTACGTGGTTTTATGCAGCAATTTATTATCAGTAACATTCTTCCGAGATGAACTTTTGTAATAGATCCTAGAATCCCAAATATTACTTCAACAGTTTAAAAGTACTCGAAGCACTGGCATGAAATGTACGCTTAACTGAAGCAATAGTCATGAGTTTTAATAACTTGTGCGATATTTTCATTGTTCTCGTGATAATAATAATTACTGTTGCAGGTACTCTGATGGTGATAGTAAAAAAGGTATCAAAATACAATTGCCCGAAAGAAAGCGTGAGAGATAGACTGAAAGATAGACAAATTAGATAAATAGATAGGTAAAAGGAGACAGAGAGAGAGAGAGAGAGAGAGAGAGAGAGAGAGAGAAGGCAGGAGAAGCAGCTCAGGATAATAGCTCAGTAAACCTCGGCCGTCTTATTTTATGAGACGTAATATTGGCTCCCATAAAACGTAAGCAAACCCGCATAATACGACACCATAATGACAAATTAAATTACTGAGGGTTGTTGGCGCAATATATTTCGGATCGTCGACAAATTCTGTAAGGTAGGTGAGAAAGTAAGGGCTTTTCCGAGGAACAAATTCCTCCGAGACACTGGGGTATAAAAATTCTCGCTAGTGATTTTCTTACAAGATCAATCATACCCTTGAGCGAGTTAGCGGTCCATAAAATTTGGTCACAAAAAAAACAGGGAGAATTTCATGCCAAGTGGATAATCATACGAGTATATCCTTAAAAATATGATGAGATGCTGGTCTGACACTTGACTAAAAACGAGTGGTATAAATAAATGTAGAGGCAATTTTGGTCCATTTAACAATTCTTCATTTGGTCTGTTCGCAATGATCACGATGCGTAGTATCGTAGCTTCGGAAGGTTCGAAATCTACAATCGAAAGATATACTCACTCAAAATACTACGTCAAGTAAATTCGACATACAGATGGGCTAACTGCTCCGAAGTCAAATTAATAATACTTCATAGTAAGCAATTCGGTTCAAATTTGTTCAAAATGATTACAGTCTTCAGAAAATGAAAGGTAGCATTCTCCAAGATTACAAGGCATAAGATAATACACAAAAAATCAAAGGAAAAACCAGTTGAAGAAACCTTCAGCTGCACAAAGTTGTTTTCTCCTTCGCTAAAAAGTGTAAAACGAGAAACAACATTTCGTATAAAAGACAAACAGACTTGAAACAAAAGTCTGGGTTGTGTCAGAAAGGAAGGAGGGCATGTGGAAGAAGTTCTGTAAACACGAAAGCTGTCCAATGTATTAATTCAAGAGTAGACTTACGGAATATTATAAAACAGCCTGCTTAAATATATGTGATACGAATCCTGAGCACTGTTCACAAACCTTAAAAAAGGTGTGAACTCAAGCGGAAGAATGAGAGGCTAAATTTTCAGTAACAGAGCGTAGTCTAAGGGCACAGGCTGCTGCTTAACCCAAATGAAAGAAATTTAATTAAGCTCTCAGACAAGAAGGATTTGGACGAAAAACCAAGAAATCAGTGAAGCACCGAAAGTTCATTAGCTGTGAGGAATTAAATTCCAACTTCTTTGTAAATAAGCGCTAGATTAAGATTTGTGTAGCTTTAGAACTTTATGGCTGTCAATACTAATGGCAGAAACTAGCTCCTTATCCTCTTCATACATCCTCAATCCTACTTGAAAAGGATCCCAGTACTACCCTTCACTCTCAAAGCTTGTATTTTGGACCTCCCGTCCCCTTCACATGATCAGGTCACTGTGACGACATCTACAGTACCATTTTTCAAAGATTTTTGTGTGGGTTGAAGGGTGGGAGTGGAGATAACCAATCCAAGTACTTGAGCCCTGTCACGTTTATTGTTTCATCAACTTTTCTGTCAACCTGTTCCCAAGTAATTATACAAACCATTATATCCATTCTTCCGCTATTCCTATCAACATTCACTGCTTTATCGTTCTGGTATCCAATTACTATCATAACATCAGTCTTACTAATATCACATCCATCCGGTAAATATAACTTTAGGTAAATATTACCAAGACTAATAACCTCTTTTAAAAGTTTATGCACGTTGTCTTTATTATCTCCATTCAGCACTATATCATTTGTAAACACTAACCATGCCACACATCTAATGTACTTAATTTGACATCTTGCATTACCTCCTTGCATTACCTCCTTGCATTAAGATATTAAATAACCACGAAGGTTACCAACGGCTGTAGCATAGTAGTTCGATCACCAAATTTAAACCATGTAGGGTCTGGTCATCACCAAAGTTAAGCTACGTAGGGTCTGGTCATTACATAAGCCCCTTGAACATTCATGGGGCAGGCAATGGGGCTAGCAACCTTACCCCCTAAAATGTCCTTGCAGTAAACCAGAAAGGCCGTAATATCCTACTGAAATATTTTATGGCCGGTGGACATATCTTTAAAAGAAGTGAGGAAATGTCGAAAATAGTTTTTGCTTGGCACATTAAGAAACTTTTGAGAACGTAAAATGAATAATCTAGAGAATAATCTCAAAGAACTGATAATAACGTAGAAGCTATCCATACACCAGAAAAATTATGCAACGATGAAAAGGAGTTTATCGAAAATTGCCAAAAAACTTTAAGACAACACACGCAGAATGTCCCCATTACCATTCACATGTGGCCAATATGAGCAATGGTATCCTCGAAGCCAACCACATCCTGACATGAATAGCCTTGCATACAAAATATGATCATCAGTCACGTTCCCTGTCACGAGGTCTCTGGAGAGAGAGAGAGAGAGGGAGAGAGAGAGAGAGAGAGAGAGAGAGAGAGAGAGAGAGAGAGAGAGAGAGAGAGAGCAGCATATTACCAAACTAAAAGAAATGTCAAAGGGAAGATGGAAGTTCGCCATGCATATTCCCGTCCATTTGTTATATTCACCCAGTAGTATGGTCCTTTGAGAGAGAGAGAGAGAGAGAGAGAGAGAGAGAGAGAGAGAGAGAGAGAGAGAGAGAGAGAGAGATACGAATCATTATCATATATACGACCTTTACCCTGTGACTTGTCCATACCATGGTCTGGCTAGAAAGTGACATCGTGGCAATACTTCGGGGTCGGGGGGCAGTCTTGATAAATTGGGTCTTTCGTTTGCATGGATTGATGGTCGACCCTTCAGCTGTTCAGGGGATATTTCAGTTACATTGGTAACGTGTGTTGGTTTTATTCGCTAAGACTTACTTTAAAACAGAAAGAAAAGATACTGATATATTTATGGCTGAACTAATAGCCGTTTTGAGAGATCCATCTGTAGGTGCTGTGCACTTGTAAGGAGGCAACTTGCAAAGTTGATTACGTAAATCGAAGTCAGTATAATGGAAATCTGAAATTAGAATCGCAGATTCGGGCGTTTTCACAAACTGCTGAAATTCCTTAAACTTTAACATGCACTCGTACGAGGCAAAAAATATCGTAATGGGACTTTCAAAACTGTTTCAGCATTTCTGAAGAGCTATACAAAGTTTCTGACCAGGGAAGGGTCAGTTAATGTAACAGACGATAAACTATACACACAAACAAAAAAAAGGGCTACGCCCGGGACTACGAGAGAGGGAACATGCTCTTTCTCATTTCTGTCTCATTTCTGAGCTCCTGGACAGCCTACCTGAATGTTCTCTTTTCTTGACACTCAATACGGCCTTGATCAATTACCCTTCTCAGGCTTGAGAAGTTTCCTCAGAGCCTCGGATATGTTCGGAAACTTTGTCACATTTCTTTGAAAAAAAAATGTTCTCATCAAAAGTAATAATGGAAAAAGTTTTATACCGTTTCTATCACAACCTTACATATATATATACATGTATATATATATATATATATATATATATATATATATATATATATATATATATATATATATATGTGTGTGTGTGTGTGTGTGTGTGTGTGTGTACACATACATACACACCACATACATTATATATATATATATATATATATATATATATATATATATATATATATATATATATATATATATATATATATATATATATATATATATATATATATATATATATATATGTATGTATATATATATATATACATATATATATATATATATATATATATATATATATATATATATATATATATATATATATATATATATATATATACAAATTGAAAATTAAACCTTTCCTTTTTTTGTATGAAATCTCTCAACTGCTAAAATAAGTTGACCAAAACCACCCACACTTCCATTACCAACGTTTTGCAATTTTCTCTATTATGGTTATTACCGGGAGGTATTCCAGAGAAATGTGATAAATATTAAATAATCCTTCAGCAGTAAATATATGTCAGAGAAATTAACCAAGCTTCCAGACTTTGCAATGTCTCCTATTTCAGTCTTTCATATTCACAGTAATATGATAAATTAATAAACTGATATTTCACGGATTGTGCAACTTCCTTCTCTCTCTCTCTCTCTCTCTCTCTCTCTCTCTCTCTCTCTCTCTCTCTCTCTCTCTCTCTCTCTCTGTGTGTACCCCGATAACATAGAATAAATCTACAATTGGCATCAAACGTATCGTACAAAATAATAAACTAGTAAAAAAATGCGTCCAAGTTTCTTCAGCGAATTCGAGTTCTCTGTACATCGTATAATAAAGGCCACTGAAAATAGATCTATCTTTCGGTGGTCTCGGTATATTACTGTATTAGCCGCGGCCCATGAATCTTTAACCACGGTCCGGTGGTGGCCTGTCCTGTACCGTTGCCAGATGCACGATTATGGCTAACTTTAATTTGGTATACAGTAGTTGATGGTGGGAGGGTGGATGATCAACATACCAATTTGCAGCCCTCTAGCCTCAGAAGTTTTTAAGATCTGAGGGTAAACGGACAGACAAAACCGTCACAATAGTTTTCTTTTACAGAAAACTAAAAAAACAGAAACTGTAACATATAAGGTCTCTTTTTCAAATATTAACTCCTAGCATATAGAAATCACCTAATATCAATTAGCATTAATTAACCTCGTTCATCAAACCGGCAAATAAAAAAAGGAAAATAATGATACACGACTTTCTTTTCTCTTCACTATATTACGTTTCCTCTTTGAGGAAATTAGAAATCATACAACAGAGAATTCCAGATCAAAACTGGGCGGCACCATTTCCAGAATTCCATTGATACTTCGGGTTCTTTGTGGGAATTCAATCGGATCTGAAAAGGATTTTATTCCTTTCCAGGGGAGTTGCTTTAAGGTCGGATTCCTCTCGCAAAAAGAAATGACCACAGGGAGAAGTTTCTTTCCAGGGTGTAGGTTTGGCGAGCATTTCTCTCACTTTCCCTCTCTCTCTCGCATCATATATATATATATATATATATATATATATATATATATATATATATATATATATATATATATATATATATATATATATATATATATATATATATACATATATATACACACACACACACATATATATATATATATATATATATATATATATATATATATATATATATATATATATATATATATATATATATATAAAACACTTAAAACACAAGATGTGCGTAATATTAGAAATAGAGAGACTGTCTACTAACACATAAATGTTAATTACTTCACCTCCAAAATGGAAAATGGCTTTTGTTATCTACTATAGAAAAATATTTTTATGAAAGCATAAACTGCCACAATCAGAGAGGCAGGCAAGAATACTAACACGGACTTTCAAATGCGTATATTAAAATAAAGAAAGGCGATAGAAGTGGACAGGAGAGAGGAAGAAAAATAAGAACGCTCTGCAATGATTTTTTGATGTAGACAATATACAGTATATAAACTTACACTCGAAAAAAAGATCCACCCGAAAATGCACGGACATAACCCGGTCACATTCGCGAAATCGTCAGCTAAACTCCCGAATGCCGATACCATCATCTCCAATAAGGCTTAAAGCGTGAGTGCCAGACCGATGAGAGACTATGGCACCTCCTGGACTAACACAGCGAACCGGCTGTGCCGTTTTGGGAATACTATCAGCTCGAGAGACCGACGACTATAATTGAGTCTATTTTTTTCGCCTTCCATTCCAAAAGCTTGCCACAGTCCGACTGTCCGAGTGACATTCACCAGCGGTGCTTCGAACGCATTCACAATCGACTTTGTTTTCCGGGAGTTGGAAAAGTTCCCGAACTTCTAAAGCTAAGCACTGATCACCGCGTCTCCATGAGGCAACTTTTTTAATTACAAAAGGGAATTAGGTTTGATGTTCATGATTCTGGATGATGACTGATATGTTGATTACGTGCCTTAGCAAAATGGCATTAGCAAAATACTCTATCCACGCACCAAAATGATAACAAAAAGTAAAAATATTAATACTATTCTAGCTCACATCGGGTCCAACCAAGGGCTTTCAGATGACAGGCAGAGGCGCTACCAACTTACCCCTGTCACCCGATGTTTGTTAGAAATTCATTTCTATTACACACGGGATTGTGTGCTGATTATCCCCCAAAATATTAATTTCTCATTTAGATAACAGGCCAAGGGACCGTTATCAATATCGCTTACCTGACCCCTATACTAGAGTAACACTAGGGAATAAAATTTTCACCTAAAGTTTGCATTCAACACCAAGTCTCATTTCTACATACAGTATATGTTCTGAGGTGACCGTCCAAGGGCTTATATTCAGTCACATGTACAGTATATTACAGGTTCAAATTACATTCTCTGGACAATTTTTACTTAGCACTTAATGAAAAGGAGCTTGAAATACATCAGAAATATATCCATTGAACACGCACTGATTTCATCTTCAGATATAAAAAGGAACGCACGAAACCAATTAAACGAGTGAGCAAACGAAGAGAATACAATCTAATATAGCTCCATTCCTAAAATGAATACTAGCAATTATATACTATCATATTATACCAAACTGCTTTGCGATGACGCGGAACTTCTTAATATGTATGGGCAAGCAGCCATCTCTATTCTGGTCAATTATACAGAAAAGCATAGTTTTACTGGCTTCAGAAAATATGATTAGGGGAGCGTAAAAAATTTCTTTGAGGTCTATACAGAACAGTTTGTCATATGCAAGGATGTATCTAGGCTAAGCCGTATTAAATATAGAAATGGCACACGGTTCAATAGTTGATCTAAATAAAGATAACCAAGAACCATTATTCCAAAGATTCTCGTTAGCCATTACTGATAAAAGATGAATAGCAATCCATATAAAAAATGATAACACTTTATTCTTACTAACTGCAGTGATCGCAGTATTACTTTGAAAATAAAAAAAGACTGTCCTTCTGCATGTACTAGATCGTTACTACATGCTCCATGCAGGAAGTGATTAAGAACCTGAGTGCCTTTCCTGCCGTCCATTTGTATCTGAATAATCTGGGACAGAATTGCAAGAAGGGGGAATCCTGACGCAACAGTGATACTCTGTTATTTTGAAGTATTTTCCAATTGAAAAACAAACTAAAGAACCAAAAATTATACGCAAGCAATGAGGGTAAACTATTAGGTGATATTTAAATAAATAAACACACTCATTGTATATATATATATTTATATATATGTATATATGTATATATATATATATATATATATATATATATATATATATATATATATATATATATATATATATATATATATAATAAGTCTGTGACAAACTGTGTGCTGGCCTGGCAGAGGCACGCCTGCTGCAGGTGCAATTGCGTCGAAGTTGGAGGTTTACACAGTTAGATACAGCGGGTATCTGACGCATGCATTTGTGCTTTCCCGACTGTGGCCTAAGTGCGTGGAGACAGCGTGATCTTCGAACATTGAACCGGTGTCGTCATGTTTCCGGGGAGAAGTGATTAGGGGAGTCCGTCTGTGTGTTGCACTCTCTAATGGTATATGATCAGAGGAACAGACAATCAAGGGAGGACTTCGGTTTTGGTGGCTGGGTGTGATTTGCCTTGTGCAGTGTTTATGAACCACAACCGTGACAATACCTTATCTGTGGCAATAGAAAAGTGAGTAGCTTAACTCATGAACACTTATATCTTTTCCAGACATTATGTGGAAACACCCAGTTGTGCTGCAGTGAAATTCCTCAGTGTCTCCATTATGCATTTTCCCGTTCTGTTTTCCAATGTGCATTTTCCCGTTGTGAATACTGATATCTTGTTACACCATTTCAGGTTTGAATATATACGTTTCTTTTAACAGGAATTCTGGGTTCATCCTGTGAGGACGAATATTTTGGAAGTGGTGTTCTTTTACATACTACATGACATTTATTTTGGCCTAGAATAATTATGACCTTTTTACTTTGTTTGGTGACCAGAGTGTTAGTCACCAGTATTGGTTGGTCTAGAATCATTAATTCGATGGACTGTGTACCAGAATTTCCTTTAGCTATGACTTCCATTTTTCTGTCCGCAGTTTTTGCTTAATTACTTCTGTTAAATTTGCAAATAAAGTCTAGTTTTTCACCTCAGTGTGTAATTCCAGTAGGCCTTTGTATCAGGATAGTTTCAGTAAGATGAGTCGGCGGGAGAGAAAGAATTCGCTGACCCAGGGCCGGCCACCGCTACCAGAGAATCTTAGAAAAGTAAGATGATTGATGCTGTTCTTAAAATAGATACAGTAAAAGATTATGACCCTATCTGACCTGGGTATAGGGTCATTAACATTATATATATATATATATATATATATATATATATATATATATATATATATATATATATATATATATATATATATATTATATATATATATATACATATATATAATATATATATATATATATATATATATATATATATATATATATATATATATATATATATATATATATATATATATATATATATATATATTGACGATCTATCGTTTGAACATGCGACGTATCAAGTTGTCACTGAGTTGGAGAAAGGAATAAAAGAAGAAACTGACCCAGCCGCGCTTTCCCACTCATTGCTCCAACTTCCTGGTTTTCATTGACCCCCGTAGCCTTACTCGTACTCATACCTTGTCATAAGGTGTTTCCACAATTTAATTTAGTAATCTCTTTTTATTAATTACATGCACAATTTCTTCGCTGCCATTGAACTTTTCTGAATCAAATCATCAGTGATGAATGATGCCAGTATTCTTAACTTCCATACAAGTCTTTCCACGTCCTAAAGAGTCTGTAAAATCTCTTTCACAAATATCTTTCACTCAATTTATTTCCGTAAGAGATCTCTGCTAAATATATTTCTGCTAGAATTACCTCCGCCAGACAAGTACTTTAATTCTCCGCACTTTTCTTCCTCATGGGTGATTTCCTGTCTCTGCTCCAATGGTCTCATTCATACATGATGGATTTCCAACAAATGAACGAAATTCCAAAGAAATAAAGATGGTTTGGGTAGATGTCGATGTTTTATGGTACTCTTCAGATATTTCCTTGCTTTTCTTTTGTGAGGGGGTGGAGGGGAGGGGGAGGGAAGGCGATGGCTTAAATGAATTCTATAATTAAAATACGGAAAAGAATTCAATTAGTATCCACTTTTCAGAGGCAACCCCGATGAAAGCATTTATCCGGTATAAGCGTATTTGCATAAATCCTGCAGCTTGTTTCCATTTTTGCTTGGCTGATGTAACTAAACTTTAGAATTAAATTAAAACAACCTTTTGTTACCTGCACTAATTTCATATATTTTCTGCTGTAATGGTTCAAACAACTTCACCGATTGTGTATTAACACATAATCCCAAAAGTAAAATTTCTGGTAGCCTTAAGGTTCTACTGAAAGAATTTTTGTACAATTTCCCCCTTACCAGAGGTGAGAGATATCGGATTAGCCAATTCAATTTTCTTATGGTAAAACTATGGGCAATAGAAAATTGCTAAAATTCGTTTGATTTTGAGAACTCGCTTTTTTGGATCTAATGAAAACGGAAAAAAGAAAAACAATCGGTGTTAAACCAGCGTAACAATTTTTTTTTTACTGTCCGGGCAGATTTATCATAGGTACAATATTACGCTTATTGATTTTACGTATCTGTTTTCCTAAGACGTAAACAGGAAGATCTACTTTTTAAGCCATATACGAGTTACGCGCAGTGATTTGGATATCACAGACAATAATGGATAGCAAGTATTTTAGGTGATATCTGATAAACTCTGTTTTCCTATTGCTATTTTGTCATATTCTCTTCGCAAGTATTCGATTTAAATGTGCTGAAATGCACTAACCGACATAAAACCTACCGATACACATTTTATCTCCGAAAAATGTAGAATTATAGATGGGCTCTTCAACTAACACACCTGTTGCTTTAGGTATTTTTGTTACTTCGAAATATGCCGTTAATTCGTAATTTTCAGTATTTTCACAAACCTCAATATATTTCGGTGAGAGCTTTCGCTTTATTCACGCAAATATATGGTAGTTCTAGATCACGTTATATATATGACAATTGAATCCTTATAATCTGCTGGGACTTTAATTTACTTTAAGACAAAAACAGCAGTGTAATTACTTCCCGAATAACATGCATAAAATCCATAATATTTCGCGAAATAATCACCAGGGCATTAAACGTATTAGCAGCTGAATTTCATGGACTAATACAGTAAAACCCTTGAAAATCTGAAGGGCTCAATTTGTGTGCAACTACATTTATTATGTATCAGTTGGTTAAGAAATTTATTAATCTACTAATTTTAATAAACATTGCCTTCGATCGCTGGCAGAATTCTTAAGGGTGCTGAAGAAGTCTTCAACTACTGGTATCACTGTTTCCCAGACTAGCCATCCTGCTGAGCCACCAAGGTTCCCAGTCAAGGCCAATACAAAGACGGTTAGTTTCAACATCTATAGAGGTCATTTCTACTTCCAGCAAGGTGGAATGGCGATAGGCTCCTCTCTAGGGGTCTCTATTAGTCGATTCCTTCATGGGTACAGTGGAAGACCTTTTCTAAAAGATCCACATTGCCAGCCATACCACAGCTTCGTGGACGACACCTTAATGCCAATAGAGATCAACAAGACCTCGAAACCCTGTGCGGGACTTTCGAAGAATGATTAGCATTAAGGTTCAGCAACAAGGGAAGCCAGGATGATACTCTTCCCTTCCTCGATGTTCAGGTTAAGCAGACCCCAAAAGTAATCCTTCATTTTGCTTCTCTTCCTTAGCAGAAAGTAAAAATAGGCCAACGATGAAGAGGTCTGAGACATCCCCTTACATAAATCTGGCTACCACATGGAAATCTGGGCAAACTACAACCCTGAACCTTGCTAACTGTCGGTTACAACACTTATTTCCCAATGTATCTCATATTGGCAGAATGAAAGCTACTCAGGTAAAAAAAAAAATAAAAAATCGATACGGCACTGTATTAGGGGTCTTAGCTAGCGCTCGCTCGCTCTCTCTCTCTCTCTCTCTCTCTCTCTCTCTCTCTCTCTCTCTCTCTCTCTGACAGTGATTAGGAAACAACAAGCTCAACTAACAGTCAATAATTGGATTTCAGTCCTAGTGTACCCACGCTGCATTCCTATCGGTAGAGGTTTGGTCGTGTTCGCTTTATCCAAACATAACAAATTAGCTATTGTAGGGGATTTAACTATTTGCATTTGTATTAAAGATTTGGTTATGTTTACTACTATACCTCGTCTTGTTATAAGACGAGGGACTAATTTTTTAATATTTCTAGTAAATTCAAATGATTCTGTCAACGATATGTGTCTGTATCTAACCATTTTCATTACATTTTTGAAAGGGATTTATGAAACGTCCCGCAATTTTCGTAAACAAAGCCCCGCCTCCCAAATTAGGGATGATTAGGCAACAGGCAAAAAGAGGAACTTTAGTCGAGGAGATGAGGGTTTAGAAACCGTTGGTGGTGGGATTATGAAATAAGATATTTAATGAAGGAAAAATAATTTGAGGTATAACAGTATTATGACTGATGGGAAGATCGTGTTAAGTAATACTGTAGGAAGCGTGGGTTAATCGAGGAAGGCGAGAGAGAAAAAGCATGAATTTAATAAACAAACGGAGAACAAGCTGAGCAAGGGCTTTAGGAAGAATAAGTTAAAAGCAGAGAAAATGGGTTAATGAGCAAATGAATATCATAACAAAAGAAGCAAGTAGACAGATACTACCTGGAGAGAATGCTTCCTTTGTCGATGTGGTGAATATTTTGGGGTTCTGTTGAGTGTGGAAGATTGAAGGCAGTCCTAAATGATGCATGAATAGAAAGGGTTAGCGTAATTCAAGGAAGCTTTTGGAAATTACCGCTAACGATGTAATGAGGCAACTGAGAGTCTGAAGAATAGATAGGCGTCAGTTAACGAGACTACAAGCGAGATATTGCGATACAGTGGCGAAAACGTGATTGAACGGCAGACACGGGTGCGTAAGTTATGCACAAGCAAAATGTTCTTGAAGTGAATAAGATAGAAATAATCATCACACAATCATGTGTTGAACAGAAATAAATTTCTGACTCACATCAGGATCGAACCCAGGTCTTTCAATTGAAAGGCAAGGGCGCTGCCCACTTGGCCATACACGTCATAAAAGAAGTTGGAACCTGAGGGCAACTGCACCCAAGGAATTACCTGGGCAATAACTGCTTGCATACCAGCGTGTTTTCCCCAACTTCCCGACTTAGCAAAGATCCAGTTGACAGCATTTCATTCGAATTATCCCTTCTGAGTGAATAAGATGGAAATAACTAACACACAATCACTTCTGGAACAAAAATAAATTTCTAACTCACATCAGGATCGAACCAAGGTCTTTCAATTGAAAAGTAAGGGCGTCACCCACTAGGCCATACAAATCATAAAAGAAATTGGAACCTGAGGGAGACGGCCCCCAAGGAATTACCAGGGCAAGCTAACTGCTTGCATACCAGCGTGTTTTCCCCAACTTCCCGACTCAGCAATGACCCAATTGACAGCATTTCATTCGAATTATCCCTTCTGAGTGAATAAGATAGAAATAATCAACTCACAATCACGTGTGGAACAGAAATAAATTTCTGACTCGCATCAGGATCGAACCCAGGTTTTTCAACTGAAAGGCAAGGGCACTGCCCACTAGGCCATACAAGTCATGAAAGAAGTTGGAACCTGAGGGCAACTGCCCACAAGGAATTACCTTATTTCCATCTTATTCACTCAGAATGGATAATTTGAACGAAATGCTGTCAACTGGGTCATTGCTGAGTCGGGAAGTTGGGGAAAGCACGCTGGTATGCGAGCAGTTAGTTTGCCCAGGTAATTCCTTGGGGGCGGTTGCCCTCAGGTTCCAACTTCTTTTATGGCTTGTATGCAGCACCCTTGCCTTTCAATTGAAAGACCTGGGTTCGATCCTGATGTGAGTCAGAAATTCACTTCTGTTCCAAACGTGATTGTGTGTTGATATTTCTTATCTTATTTACTCAGCAGGGATAATTCGAATGAAATGCTCTCAATTGGGTCATTGCTGAGTCGGAAAGTTGGGGAAAACACGCTGGTATGCAAGCAGTTAGCTTGCCCAGGTGATTCCTTGGGGGCAGTTGCCCTCAGGTTCCAACTTCTTTTATGACTTGTAATGCTTAGTGGGCAACACCCCTGCCTTTCAATTGAAAGACCTGCTTTCTATCCCGATGTGAGACAGACATTTATATATATATATATATATATATATATATATATATATATATATATATATATATATATATATATATATATATATATATATATATATATATATATATATATTTATATATAATTTTTTTATACCTCCTCTAAATAAGTACCTCTTCACACACTTTATATTGCAGTTTTGAGTAGAAGTTAAAAACAAAACGATGCAAATATATTGTATTGTTTAACTGCAGCAATCACATTACATATTTTTCGAATATCAATTTCAGGAGAGAATGACGGAAATTAAAATGATAAACGACGCCTGGAATCTGTCATTTATGAAACAGACCAACATAAACAGAGTTATCGTTGTACAATATTGTATATGGGAACGATTTCTACAAATGACAAGTTGATAAATTTCTGGATAACATTTCGATTTAGATTTGCCTGGTGTCAGTTTTTTTTCAGTGGATAAATTCAATGTGACGCCACCTGACACTAACATGACACTGTTCCATTTGGATATACTGGGGAGGGGTTCATTGTTGAGTATTAATATTTAATATATATCTTGTGTGGTTTTTCTTTACGCTGATTTTCCTCACTTCTTAATACGGCCTACCCTTCCATAGGCAAAAAGGATAACATTTAGTTTAAACTTAATCTGTTTCATAAAACATTTAAATCATAATCTCGTTACTGCAGAGGTACTGTTACTTAACTGTAAACATGAGATAGGAAGTTGACTTATTCCTATTAGCTCACCTGATGCCTTTATTTGGTACTTAAGATACTTAAAATGTCTTTGACAACATCCTCTGTGTTGTGGTTGCGGTGGGCTATGATCCTCTTAATAAGAACACCTTGAAAAGACCCTGTTATTATCCTGACCCATTCAACTGATTAATAAATTAGATTTCAAATTGAAAACATTTCTGGACAATGATTTGTCCTCTTTTCTGGAAGCCAGTCACATGTTTTATCGCTATTTAGGCGTCAAGCATCATATCACGGATTATTTAATATCAAGCCCTGTAAGATTAATCACAACCACCATGAACCAAATGAGATGATGTTTTATACTTTGCAAAACCGACAGGTTATTTTTGAGACATTCATCCGTGAGTAAAGAGCATTAATTTTGCATGGATATTTAATTTCCCTGAAACAATGGAGAGGATGGCTTAGTTGCGGAGAATGAGCTGCCATATCAGTTTTATTAATCTGAAGATACTGTTTTCATGTAAAATGTTCCTTACACATTTTCTTTTTTTCCTTCATTCATATCCTATAGGTAATATCTAAAACATCATAGTAATCAACATAAAAAAAGAGGTTCACTATCCCACAAACGTGTGCTTTCCCATAAACGTTCCCTGTCCTCAAACACCTCAACAGGTTGTGAGGAAACATCCGGATTCCGTTCATCCCAGACAAACTCATATACCTAACCGTTTTGCCTTAGTGGGTAATTAGGTGCTTATTTAACATGGAATAGAGATAACGAATAATTAGTGATGCAGGATATATAGTTCAATTGTATAGCTCCAGGGAAGGATATGGAAGAGAGAGAGAGAGAGAGAGAGAGAGAGAGAGAGAGAGAGAGAGAGAGAGAGAGAGAGAGAGAGAGAGAGAGAGAGGCGGGGGCCAATCTCAGTCGTTGCCAGTGGGTCTTGACGAATCACGTTGCGTTATATTCTTTGAACTTCATATCTTTTGTCATCTCTGTTCAACGGCAAAACTCGAAATTTCATTATAATGATATCCGGTTTCTGATGATTACTTATGTTCCTACAAAGTGCTTTCGTATATGCACCGGCACTGTTTCTTTAAAAGGCGTTTTGATCACTAAAATTTATAAATGGCCATCTAGTAAAAATCTTAATAAAATTAATATTTGGGAGATAATTGTCTCGATGGCCACTTCTCAGCCATAATATGATAATATTTAGATGCTATGCGTTCAGTGAAAATATCGGTTATACAAATCATGCACCTGTCTGAAAGCGGAATCATAAAATCAGTTTTCATTGTTAATGTTTTAAGTTAATTTTCCTTTTTAAACAAAATATAATTTGGGCAAATGTCTGCCGAAGAAAAGTCAATTCGGCCAAATGTCTGTTAACCTACTGTTTGGTACCGTCGTTATGAAGCAACAAAGCCTGTATGTTCAGCAATGACAGCCGATATACGTGTTACTGAAACTGCCACTGGGGCAGAAAAATACCATGAGCAAAGAACGGGAGAGAGTTAATGAAGTCCAATTTCAGCTGAATGTTACTCCTTTTCATCGTAAGGAATATTTCCATACATAGGAAAAAACTTTGTAAATTTCTAAGAAGTTGTAACAAACTGTTTAAACTGTTCCTATTGTATTATGGTATTGGATGGCTAGCAAAACAAAACGTCCGCAGGGTACTCATCTTAAATCTTATTCTGATATGATAATATTAGAATATATTCAAGGAACATAAACTAAATCCGGCGGGGATCCATTTATTACTTCACAAAATGAACGTAATGTCTGCAGATCAGATTACTTTGAATCATACTCTTAATCCGAGGATAATTTCTTGGAAAGTTTCATAATGTCTGCTGTAGATTACACAAAAAATTAATTACGCTTTAGTTCCCATAAAATTCTGATTATCACATTTTTTTGGTAATACATTTACGTTTTTTTTTTTTTTTTTACAAATATGCATATGAAATTTTTAAAGTCAGCCGTAACAGGAGCCAGAATCATGTTTAGCTGACCTGTTATCCATTAGGTCGTAACAGATTGTTTATAAAATCTCTCTTAATTATAACCATATTTAGAATAACATGAAAATCCTCATCCGTCTCCTCATTTCCTGGAATCCCCAAACATTTATATTATTCCTCCGTCTCTCTTTTCCAAAACAACACACGAACGAGACGTTGGAGTTAATCCAATATCGCCTAAAGGTTAACAATGGCCGTTGGCCTCCCTTTCTTCGACTTTCTTACGTCAACGCGGTGTTGTTTACTTTATAACATTCCGCTCCATAGATCTTTGGTCGAAGATTAAGTCAATAAAAAATTAGTCAAGTGATATACCGGCGTCTAGTAGTGAAAAATGTGCCGTTACTGTAGTTCAAGTTAGTGACTAACAGAATATCTACTTTGATAAAATCTTTGTAAATATTATCATGCTTATAATTTTTTAAATTTCAAATAGTGCAAGTGCTTGACAAAAGACTTGTTTTCCTTCCATGAAGACCTATCTCAGATAAAAACAAAATATCTTAAACGAATGAACGAATGGAAAAAATTCTACTTTAACCGTCTGAATCATTTGGCCAACGGCTGACAGTGGACTCCTACAATTATGGAAATTTCTGGCAGCTTGCAAATGTCTACCAGGAAAGCTTGATTGTCGGTGTGTTTTCCAGTTAGCAAGTATGTTGATACCCCAGCTTACAATCGTCTGAAGATCCGTTTGGAAGCCACTTTTTTATGACTTTGAATTCCATTCTTTATCATGGAAGAAATTATGGTGTGTTTGTGGAGGTTAATATGTCTCCCTTTTATTATAGCGTTACTGATGGAAATAGACATTTGTAACGCCAGATAACTTCCCATGAATCAATGATTTTTCCATTTGTATCATCTTCTGTGCGCTAGTGGATCCAGAAAAATTTCATGGGGGTGGGCGCCAATTTTCATATTATACATACATACATACATACATACATACATACATATATATATATATATATATATATATATATATATATATATATATATATATATATATATATATATATATATATATATATATATATTACTGTACATATTTTTCCCCATTTTTATATTTCTCATTTACGTTATTATTATCTAAATCTTCAACATTATTATTTTGGCATTATTTTTAATGGGGGGCACGTGCCCAGGTACCCCCCAGCCCCCTGGATCCGCTAGTGCTTGTGTGTGGCTGCCGGAGACGAGACTAATCTTATGCTTGGCTATAAATACCTGTTTCTGGTGTTTTTTTTTTTTTTTTTTTTCTCTGCCTTTGATTGCAATTTTCGGTTATTGTTCGTGTCAATTATTGTAATAAGCGATAATCATGTTACTGAGACCTTCTACAATTATGTAAATTCATTTTACAATAAAATGGCTCTTTAAACTATATTATGTCTAACGTCTGAGACAATGATGCTTCTTTCGTGGTCATCAATCTTAATAAAAAGATATTGAAATAGAGATCGTGAAATGGTTTCTTTATTTCACAAGAAATTACTAGGCGTTACTATTTCTTCATACAATTTCCCATTTCCTTTCCTCATCTTCCTTTCCATACATCTAAACTTTCCCTGCCTCCTTTTTTCAACAAAACAAAGACTTGGATTATTGCCTATGAAAAATAAATAGGCTCTCTACATCAGCATCGGATCATTAATGCCTAAATAGGGAACCGTTACGCTAAAAAATTCCTCCGCATTTAGGGCCTAATTCGTCTTTGTGCTGGATAATTCATTTATAATTATGAAAAACGTTTGTATTACCTCGTCTACTGATTACCTACTAAACGGCTAATATTTCATTCAAAGTACTACAGAGCCCATCACGGAGGTTTGCAGTAGCATTTATTTTTCTTAGCATGTAATGCATCATTTGATTATTCAGTAGCTATCTCCGGAGAGTTCTTAATAGGTAAGCACTAGGGATATAAAGGTCCACAGAAGGCTTTTGGAGTTAAAGGAAAATTGTCTTTCATCGCACTAATGATATGGTGCATAATATCACGAGAGTATAAATATATTTTACTGTGTGCTTTGTATTATTTTCGTTATACTTTTTAATACCCTACCTTTTCTTTATTTAAAAAGGCATTATCATTATTGCATTATTGCTGCTCCAGATATCACGGAGTACAATGCATAGTGCCGATTATTTGCGGCATCTGCAGAAGTTGTCATAACACCAAAGTGTGCCTGGAACATGCAAATATGGGGAGGAACAAACACCAGGTGTTAAAATTACACCGAGTTCCACCACGTATGGTTCATGAAGTATCGTAAATGGTTGGATACATTAATTTTGTGAAGACGAAAGGGTTGACATCAAGACTAGCAGCTGCTCTTACATAAACAGCAGCTGACACATGGGTGCAGATTGAACATACGCCTACCTCATCCTGGTCACTTTCACCATTTCCCCAACTTCCCCCATCTACTCATCCTCCTCTAATACTCCCCACCTTCCCTGGAATTCCACATATTCCAGAATGTGATGGCCCCTTCTACATTGCTGTCAACCCGAAAACATTCTGGTCTTTTAATCTCAACTGTTTCGTTCTACATCTACAAGCAAAGTAATATTCCAGTCAGCTGGAAGATAAGTCATAACTCGTAGGCCAAAACAATATTAAAGAACCGGATCGCGAAATTTTTTTCAGCTTTAACAAATTTTGAGTGGTAGTCAGTGCTTTCTCATATTCATTCCTTCTTGGTTTTCTGTAAAAGAAAACTACTGAGATGGCTTTGTCTGTCCGTCCGCACTTTTTCTGTCTACCCTCAGATCTTAAAAACTACTGAGGATAGAGGGCTTCAAATAGGTATGTTGATCATTCACCTCCAATCGCCAAACATCAAATTTTCAGCCATCTAGCTTCAGTAATTTTGATTTGACTTAGGGTTAAAGTTAGTCATGATCGTGCGTCTGGCAACGCTGTAGGACAGGCCACCACCTGCCCGTGGCTGAAAGTTTCATGGGCCGCTGCTCATGCAGCATTGTACGTTGTACAGAAAATTCGATTGCGCCGAAGTTTCTTCGGCGCATTTTTTACTTTTTTTTTCATCCTGGTTTCTACAGCTAAGCCAGAACTATCTGCTGTGAAACTTTTCTCCCGTCATGGGTAACACAAAATTCAGAGCGTTTAGAACTAACTTTTTTCTTAGCCACTTTTGTATCCTGCAATAGCTTTAATCTTGTTCTATGAGATAGAGCCTGTACTTATGACCTTTTTATGAGTAATGACTGAAGGTAGTAGATCATACTAGTGAAACATCTGTCGTAGATCAAACAGTGATTGGACTGAATTATTTTGTTCATTCCTGAGGCCATTTACATTCATTTAAGTAAATCGTATATAATGATATGTATGAAACACCAATTCAAATACACCAGGGAATAAACAAAACCTATTACGTCAAGAGCCAATTACAGTCTTTAAAAAAGTACTAAAAATCCATTTTCATGACAAGTTCTATGTTAGTATAAATCACTGGCGCGAAGAAGGAAGGTCTACAGTATACGCTCCTTTTATTCTTCTACACCGCTGGCCCCAAATAATGACTCCGTTTTCCCGGTTCGTCCTAACGACAAGAGCTTAACCTCAAATGAAGTTGCTGAAGAGACAACGGCATCCAGTTACAAAAAAACCATTAAGAAAAACATTAGAACTTGAAAGCTTAATGCAAGATTTTTAAAAGCTGTTGGATTTAGGAAACGATATATCAAAGAAAAACAGAAGTTAACATACAAACAGACAATAAAATAAAACTAGCCAGTGGTCTCACTACCTTGATACCTGAAAATATTTTCCGCAATATTTCTGGCTCCACACGAATCACTTAACTAATAAGATAGCAAACTTATGCATGCGAGTTCATAGGGACAAAAAAAAAAAATCTTACAGATTGGAGGTCCGAAGAAATTCATTCATTATCATTAGAATTAAATGCCATGCTCATTCAATTTTGCTTTATAAATATTTATCTCTGTCGTAGGTAATAACTGCTGTATATAGAAATAAGTGTACCTAAAATGTTTTATGAATTGCTTAAAGCAACGTAAACATAAAACAATTAAAGCAGCAGAATATCAGCAGAATATGTATTTAAATATGCAGCAATTGTAGTTGATGGTTAGCTCTGACTTTTGCCGTTGGTTCGCATAGTTCTGGTGAATAAATCTATAAAGAAATATAGTACCGTGATCCTTTTCCCCAACTAAGTTTAATTGATTTGTAAAGTTTGCTAAATATATTCTTTACCAGAAATTAACCTCCCATGTCGAAGTTATATAGTGATATATATTTTCCCGATCTGCCATCTTCTCTTTCTTGACCTTAACCTGAACCTAGTTCTGCCTGTTGGCATTATTAGTGATTTTGAGCGCGCCAGTTATAAAGTTTATGTATCACACAGAAAAACTTATGACCAAAGTGAAATACTTCCCTAACCAATGACTTCTAAATATGACCTCGACTTTCCTATTGACCTGACTACACATCGGCTTCATGTGTGGAGTGTGCTTGTCAAATGTAAAGTTTCTGGCTCCATGAAAATCCAAAAGTTACACTCCCAACTATCCAAATATAACCAACGCTTGCCAGTCCTGATGTTCACCTTTTGAAGAAGAGTCATAAAATTTCACCCATAACGTTTTGCGTAATTTTGTCGACACAAACAGAATAGACCAAAAAAACTTTTTCCTTGTAGTCGACAGAAAGGAAAAGTACAAAAAGTTAAAACTTCTTGGAACTGAGGATCATAAAAGTATATACATACACACACACACATATATATATATATATATATATATATCATTTATTTATCTATTTATTCTTCTACATATCAAGGCTAACTAGTGATGCTTCAAAGAGATACGAACTTCTTCACTAAGAAGAGGAGTGAGAACAAAATAGAAAAATATAAGAGCAGCAGGAAATATGTAAAACTTAAAATAACTGGACTCATACTAAATAGAGAGAGAGAGAGAGAGAGAGAGAGAGAGAGAGAGAGAGAGAGAGAGAGAGAGAGAGACGTCGTCCTAATGTATCCCAGGGGAGAATGTTGGAAAAGCGAAAATCTTTTCCATATTCTGGATGATCTTGCTGCAGTGACAACAGCCCCAGAATCAACACTTTTATATTCCAAGTATTGCCACACACGAGTTGTTCTTGTCATTTTTTTATAAACATCTATGGCGATATTGCAGGCGTAACTTTTTTTTTTTTTTTTTTTTTTTACAGGGATTGCATTTTCTGAGCAGGATATTTTTGCATTTTGTAACCATGCCCAAGATTAGATTTGTGGTATTTGTAGCTTTGCTTTACGGAAAATGAATATTGCTTTTTCCTCAGACAATTTTCTTGTGGAAGGAATTTGAAGATACTGAAACTCACTTTGCTCTACGGCAATTGTACTTTAAGACTACTAATAGTAATTAGGAATATTGTTTGCATTTTAAAAAATCAACTCTATGAATGTTTTTCTCGTTGATGAATGGCTCCTTTTTCTGCATTCCATCATTTTCTGATGTACAGCAAACTAAATTTTTTCACCATTAGATGTTTATATTAGGAATAATTATATAAAGCCGTGATGATGAACATTCCTTTATTTTATTCTATCTAAAAAAAAAAAAAAACTCAAATCTCTATTGACACCAACTCGTTCAGGATTGTATCTATCAAATGGATAGTTACATAGCATGTGTCGTTCTGATTACCTACTGATGACCAGAGCGTCATTTCAACACAGATTAATCATATATGAAATTACCATACATGTAAATCGTCAAAAATTATAATAATGAAGTAAAGTACGAGAAGAGAAATGTGAGAAGTGAAGGAACAATCGCGTGTCACCTAACCTGTCATTCCCGAGTCACCCATCATTCGCCAACGCTGTCAATTAACTGTTCGATTTCAAGTCAAGTCTTGCAACCAGAGACCAATTGGGTCATATTTTCACACGATATTTTTCTGCAGTGATTAAAGTAGATTATGCAATTAGTGACACAGATATTGAATAATCAGTTACATGTGCGTGTGTATGAGTGTGTGTGTGTGTGTGTGTGTGTGTGTGTGTGTGTGTGTGTGTGTGTTTGCACGTAAGTTTGGGTAGACGAACTCAAAATTTTACGTTTTTCCTCTTTTACTAGTGTTAAAGGTCCATTTTATTTTGTTTAAAGTTAAAGTTAGCCATGATCGTGCGTCTGGCACCGCTATAGTCCCAACAACAAAGGCTGTAAGTTTCATGGGACATATGACAAATAAAACATAAAATGTTACAGCATAAATAAGTTTTGTTAAAGTGAGACAGACTGCCATACTCATCATGTTCATTTATACAATTTCTAAACAACCAGGTTCGTTGTAATTCTTATTTGTCTTGAATCAAGTGAATGGCTTAGATGGTCAAAACGTACAGTTCTAGATCTTTAGATGAAAAATAATATACAAAATAAGCCAGAAACTAATATTTTTCTCACAAGTAGTTCCAAAATCTAGTTAAGCAAAAACGGTTATATGGTCTACACTCCCGTGAGGATTTGTAAAGTTGTTCTTAGAAGAGATTTTTTTTTTCCTCTTTTCCACCTCTGAACTTTTCATATTTGAAATTGAAACAAATTAATCTTTCAAAGCTCAAAAGGTCTCTGCAGAGGAAAGATTAAAGTTTTTGTGAAAAGTTATTCCGTGGACCGCCAGACTCTCTCTCGTGAGATATGGAACTTTTATTTGAAAGAGAGAGAGAGGGAGAGAGAGAGAGGGAGAGAGAGAGAGATAATTTTAATAATTATATTGCATAATTTGCAAGATTTTCTTGTGCTATATTCAGTTACTATTACTATCATTATCATAGCTATTATCATTATTACCACGTAACGAATACACCACCGTTATAATTTGTCTTATCTAAGAAAAACAAGTAAAAAATGCGCCGAAGTTCCTTCGGCGTAATCGAGTTTTCTGTACAATGTATAATGCTCTATGAAACTCTCAGCCACGGGCCATGAAACTCTCAGCCGCGGCCCATGAAACTTTCACCCAAGGCCCGGTGGTGGCCTGTGTTGTTGGCAACTATATCGGTGCCAGACGCACGATCCTGGCTAACTTTAACCTTAAATCAAATAAAAACTATTGGGTCTAAAAGGCTGCAATTGGTATGCTTGATGATTGGAGGGTGGATGATCAACATACCAATTTGCAGCCCTCTAGCCTCACTAGTTTTTAAGATCTGAGGGCGGACCGAAAATGTGCGGACGGACAGACAAATAGCCATCTCAACAGTTTTCTTTTGCAGAAAAATAACTAGTGAGCGTGTGGAAAAAGAGACCTCCGAACATCAAAAAAAGACTGTTTTCATGTACGAGAATGCTGTAGCATGGACTTCAAAACGGAAGGCTAATTTATTATGGCAATGATATTAAGAAACACTGATGTTTTGATTAATTTCATACTAATGGCCAGTTGCTATAAAACATCTAATTAGCTACACAAAGACTGGAATGGATTTACAATCAGAAAAGATGTGCACGAGTTTGTGCCACATGGAAAATCCTTTTATGGGAAGAATTTTCCCTCAAGATACCACAAATGCCGTAAGACGGGCCGCCGGGAAATTATATTACCTCTACATCACTTTACTCTTGTTTTATTCTATCTGAAGAAGGAAATTGGAGCTACTGAAGCCTAGAGAACTTGTCAAAATTTTTATCCACATTTCAATATTATATTTTTAGGGGTCTTCTTATGCAGTGGAGATGGTCTCCGGGAGACGTGTTTAGGAAAAGGCCTCAGTGTTGGAAATACAAGGTTACCAAAGGAAAATTTTCATAAATACAATTGAGATGAAGAAAATGGTGAGGAGAAGAGTTTTTTAGTTTATGTGTTTGTGCTCAGACGATGGAAGAGCAAAACAATGAAACGAACAGGTGTGGGGGATTATATATTATCATTGCTTGAGTAGCTGAGATAGATAAAAGTTAAAGCTTGAAAGGAAAGGCTGAAAATGCAATTGTAAAGGTATTTAAAACAAGTCACCCTGAAAAAAAGGAAGCGAGTACATCTTATGAGGAGGCGAAGGAGCAGAAATGGGAAAGGGTTACAGAAACAAAAGCTGAAAGAGTATATGAAGAATGTTTACTATTCCAGTATGAGGTTGTCGAATCAGCAGGGAGTGTCTGTAGCTTTACTAAGAGGGGAAGCAGGTTTACAAACAGCGACTGATGGAATGTGGGAGTTGAAAGTTCGGTGAAGGAAAAATAGTGATTATCTAAGGTACAATTACAAGGCAGAATGGAGGAATATGTACAAGAACATAGGAGGACGGATGAGGTGGTTAAGAAGGTGAGAGAGATACAGAAAAAGTTTAGCAAGAAATTTAAGGAGGCTAAGAGGCAGATTAACAAGGAAATATATGTAGAAAGGTCAGTGATCAAATGGAACTCAGATGCTAATGGAGAAATGCTTTCTGAAGAAAAGGTAGTCCAGGCCAGATGGAGTTAGCATTTTTAAAATTTGTTGACTAAAGTAAACGGAAGAGAGATGGAAGTGAATGATACAAGTGTGAAATGAGTGAGTATGATTTTGAGCGAGAAAGGTGACAACAGGACTGATAGGACTGACAGGGGGTAAACACTATTGGTTCAGACAATAACGAACGATATTAAAACTCAGTAACAATTGTCCCACGCTAAGCCAACACTCTATCCTGGATACTGCAGCAAGGACTGTTCCTGGCATTCTGGTCAACAGTTTTTTCCTGGCTGTAGATGAAGCTGCCTTGCTTGTGGAAGGGCTTAAAGTCTATTCATGAATTACTGAAATTTCAGGCACGAGAGGTAACCCAATGAATATAACAGTATTGCTTTTATACCTAACTGGTATAATCCTGAGGGGTATATTTGCCCCGAGACCGCCTTGGGTAATCACAGCAATGAGGGATCGTTCTTGCAAAGTTAAAAAACCCAACTTTCTGCAAAGGCAACCACATGTTCGACTTGAGATTACTCTTCAAATCCTGCCGAGACAGAACTGGCTGCTCTGAGAGGTATATATTTTTATATATGAGAATATTGTAAAACGAATTATGTATATATATATATATATATATATATATATATATATATATATATATATATATATATATATATATATATTCTTAAGAATTTATCCCTCCCTCATCTAGCAGCGAGTGAGTAATTTATTTCTGTGAAGCATTTTCTCCTTTCATTTGACTGTAGAACCAAGAAAACATGGCGGGTGAGATAGAACCAAGCGTATTTTGAACTCGAGAAAAGTGGTTAGGGCCTAGTTTTTCCACTCATTTTGCGATAGCCCCCACCTCAGCTGACCTG
The DNA here is from genome assembly GCA_039081455.1 of Macrobrachium rosenbergii. Classification (NCBI taxonomy): domain Eukaryota; kingdom Metazoa; phylum Arthropoda; class Malacostraca; order Decapoda; family Palaemonidae; genus Macrobrachium; species Macrobrachium rosenbergii. The sequence goes on along the minus strand of JANJGK010000005.1, from coordinate 29,889,907 downwards.
GGATGGACAATAGGGAAATTAAATAGAAAAGAGAGAGAGAGAGAGAGAGAGAGAGAGATAGAAAGAGAAAAAGTTAGGAGAGAGAAGGAGAGAGAAATAAGAGTAAAGAGAGAGGCAAAGAACACAGTGATAACGGCCAAATGCTGTTGGGTCGTGTTATCAATACGCGTGATGTTTACATTGCAGTATATCGTGTTTAAGCCATAAAAAGGACGTAAAAAGAAAAAATAAAAACATTACAATTGGTGGCAGCTAAAGTGGATCCAGAAGGCGAGACGAAACAAACGAACATTAATGAAATTATCAGTGCAATTATTTAAGTTACAGTGAAACGAAATTCTACAAAACGAACTTAGATTTTTTTACGACGACGAACAAAATATATCAGAAGAAATAAAAATACTCCAGCGAATAGCAGCTTACAACAAGAACGTCGAGGGTGAATAAAACAGTTTAGTGCGTCCCGAAGCCAAAAACATTTTTGAACTGTTACCGTCAACAAATTGAGCAAGACGCCGACAGCGATAATAAGCCCAGTGTTAGCGACATTGCATCGAGTGATTGAAGAAAAACAACGTACAAACTTTCAACAAGATTCCGAAAGCGGAAAACCACAGCGGAAAAACAACGCAGACGTAGTGATCCGACAGCGAAACATTCACCGCCGAATGAACAACATTTAGCGATATCACGATATCAACAACACAACACAGTAAGGAATTTACTATCCACTCTCTCTCTTAATAAATAAGTGAAGATAAATTTTTTTTAGCATCTTGCTATAAGATTGAAAATTAAGAAAACTCTCTCTAGTGAATAAAATTCTTTTTGCATAAATACCAGCATTACTCTCTCTATGATAAATTAATTATTTAGTAAATAATTTAGATAGGGAATTAGCTATTTTTTTACTCGGTTGGTGATGATTATTTGAGAAGTTATATATGTAATTTTGTGTACTTGTTATAATGAATTTTAATGATATGATGCCCAATTTCATATAAGAATTTATTTTGAGTATTGAAAAAGGTTTTAATTGTGCACTTGAACTCAATAGAGAATTTAATTTTTTTTGTGTAACAATTTGACAAATTGTTTTTAATCTTGGTATAATATAACGAAATTTTTTTTGATTGATGTACTCTGAGTGAAAAATTTTTTTTGTGTGTGGACATGCAACGAGTATTTGATGAACTACTGAACACTGTTAGACATTCACATTACGATTTAAGACCGTCGACAATTAGACGAAGTCGAATTTCAAGACTAAATTCCCACTCCGCTGTAGTGCAAGGAAATACTAACAATAATAACACAAATAACCAGAACCAAAATAGTGTTAATCATTCTAATACTACTAACAATAATAATAATAGTAACAATACTAATAATACTAATAATACTCGCACATTACAATTTTTTAATATGAACCAGGCGGCCGTCATAACAACCGCCACACGCTTCTGTGGACAGGTGGATGATTCCAATCCTGACAAAAGCAGACTCGAAGCCTATACTGTAAATCATTGGCTAGCAGATGCAGATAGTCGTATAATTTCAGGGGGAATAACGGATGAAAGAGCTAAGATAAATGAAGCCTTGTTGCTCGTCAGCTCAGAACATGGAGACGCACATAAAACTTTGAATTCCACAAGTTTTAGCAAACTTAATAACTATGTAGAATTTAAAGAAATTTGTTTATCACTCTGGGAACCAGTAAATCAGACTGACGGTTTATATAACCTAACTAGATTTCTTAACCCACAATATAAAACAATTGCTAATTTGTACGCAAGCGTGGAGAATGCAATAGAGAAAATAAGCGAAGATTTAGAGAAGACAGGTATTACTATAGGAGACAAGGATCAGTTTGGGGCTAGTGCCCAGAAATTAGTTGAGCTACGGCATGTATTAAATTACCTGTCATTTGGAACCATATATAATATTCTTGGAGAAGAGGAAAAGAAAGCTTTCAGAAAAATAAAACTTGATCCCAGAAAAACAAGCCTTCAAACATTGAAGACAATGAGAGAAGAAATCCAAAGGAAAGAGATAAATCTATCCAAGGAATTCGTGGGAACAACAGAAGCACAAAATGAAAGGAAAGTCAGAAATAATAATCCTAATTTTAAACTGAATAATAAATTCTATGATAATTCCAGACAAGCAGGAAATAGACAAAATACGTTACAAGGGAAATATGCCCAAAATACTAAAAGAAAATGGAATCCAGATCAAAGGGGAAGAAACAATCTAACAAAGAGTGGACCACACAAACCTTATAGATATGGTCAAAACTCAAACACAAACACTTCAACCCAAGTGAACTATTCCGCTCAAGGGGCGAGACCCAAGACAGCCTGCGAAAACTGCGGGTATACAAATCATTTTACAAATGAGTGTAGAAAACCTAGAATCTGCACGGTTTGTAAGAAAATAGGACATTTAACAAAGAATTGCTGGTTTAAAACACAAGAAGGAAATAAAGAAATAGTTGAATTAAGTAGTAACCGCTCAGCATCAAATAAGTCTTCAAATCAATGACAATTTATCCCTACACAGAATACCACAAGGAAGTCCCTTCAAGAAGATAAATTAAGAGAAGAATTAGCAAATAGGAGAAGTGAAGGTTCATCCGCACTATCCATATTGCAGAGTAAAGAAGTAGTATTTTCCATGGATGAAGAAGAAATAATCAGAAAGGATTTACCTATCATTAAAATTCCAATACAGAATAAATTATGTACTGTCCTTATGGATTCAGGTAGTACTGTAAACATAATAGATAAACACACATTAACAAGTTACTTAGGCGTTAAAGAAACGCTAATTCAGGGTCAAAGCAAGATAATAAAAGGGGTAGCGGGTAAACAGATAAAAAGTTTAGGCAATGTGAACTTAGAAATAGACCTTTCGTCACATAAAACTGTTGAAAGTTTTATAGTTCTAGAAGACAGGTTCTTTCCCGCACAGGTGTTGTTCTCATATAAATTAATGAAGAAATGTGGAATTATACTGAATTGCCGAGAAGGAAGAATTAACCTTACACAAGATAATAAAAAGAGCGTATGCTTTACGCTTGAAGAAGAAAAGTTTCACCCAAATCTGATCAATTTGTCTGAGACGACTTCAACAAGCGACAAAGATATACAGAAAATAACCTATCATCAAGAGAACAATCAAATTAAAATGAATGGTAACGGAAAGGAGGAAATTCCAAAATTACAGACTAGAAAGATAAGATGTGCACATCCAGAAATTATACCCTCCAACAAAAGAAGTGACCCAGAAATAAATAAAGGTGATCTCCAGTGTTCTGAATATGACAAGGAACAAGACATTTATGAGGATAATTATGCAGAGATAAATACAGAACATTATAGCAATGTAGTAATCAGCTATGATAATGAAGGGAAATTAGTAAATGAGGTACTGTTGTTAAAGAAAATAAATAAAGTAGATATAAATGATATAATAGCAGTAACTGAAGAAACTAGTATAGATGCAGAACATTGTTACTTTGCAGAAACAAAAGATGAGGAAGTATGTTGTGTAAGCACTGCTGATGATAATAAAGTACAGTTAATACTAAACAGACAGGTAATTTTGCATCCAAAGTGTTTAACAAAAATACATCTTAGGGGAAAGGAAGAGATAGGAGTTAAAGATGTTCTTTTACTAAATGAAGAGTTACCAGAATTTGTCAGAATGGATAATTCTTTAGTCCACATGAAGGGTGATACTTGTGAAGTTTATGTCCAGAACTACTCAGATAACAAACTAACACTTTATGCAGGCATTATCTTTTGTAAAGGAATACCTATTAACAATCCATTACTAACATTAGAAGAAGAAGCATTTTTCTCTGTAACTGGTCAAACATCTGAATTAAGCAAAGAAGTGAATAAAACAGATTTTCCAGAAAACAAAGATAGATTAATTCAAGTATTAGAAAAATACAGAGATGTAATAGCAATAGAAGGAGATAAATTAGGTAGAACAAATGTCCTAAGGCATAAAATTGTATTAGATGATGGAACAAAACCATTCTTTATTCCTAATTACAGATTACCAATAAGCCAAAGACCCATAGTTGATAATTTGATAGAAGAAATGAAGAAAGATGGGGTAGTCATTCCTTCTAAATCTCCATATAATTCTCCATTACTACTTGTTCCAAAGAAAGATGGAAATTGGAGACTTGTGATAGACTATAGAAAGTTAAATTCCAACACCATCCCCGATAGAATGCCAATGCCAGTGATTCAAAATATGTTAGCTCAGTTAGGAGGTGCAAGGATATTTTCATCTTTAGATTTACTTAGTGGATACTGGCAAGTACCTTTAGACGAAGAGTCGAAACCATTCACAGCCTTCAGCACACACAAGGAACACTTGCAATTTGAAGTCATGCCATTTGGACTCACTTCGGCTCCTTTAACGTTTGTTAGATTAATGCTTCAAATATTAGGGGATATAGAAAATGTTGCAGTTTACTTAGATGATGTTATCATTTTTAGCAAAGATTTAGAAAGTCACCTCAAAACATTAGAAATAGTCTTGGAAAGATTAAGAAGAGCAGGATTAAAAATCAAATTAAAGAAATGTCAATTCTTAATGAAATCTTTGGAATACTTAGGACATGTAATTAGTGAAGATGGTCTGCGAATGCAAGCAGGCAAGATAAAAGCAATAGTTGAATATCCAGCTCCTACCAATTTGAAAGCATTGAGAAGATTCCTAGGAATGGTAGGCTACTATAGACCTTTCATTAAAGGCTTTGCTACAATAGCCAAACCATTAACAGAATTAACAAAGAAAGATGTCAAATATGAATGGAATAAAGAACAAGAGACAGCTTTCCAAACACTAAAGAGTAAAATGACCAGGAATCCCGTACTAGTCTACGCAGATTTCTCGAAGGACTTTTACTTAGCCTGTGATGCATCAAGTACCGGGCTAGGGGCTGTATTATTACAAAAGGACAAAACAAGAATGAGAGCAGTATATTATGCCAGTAGAGTTTTGAATGCTGCAGAGAAAAATTATAGCACAATAGAAAGAGAATGTTTAGCATTATACTGGGGTCTAAGGAAATTTAGACACATAATTTTAGGACATAAAGTCAATGTACTTACTGATCACAAACCAATTTGTGATTTGTTTAAGAAGAGAACTTTTACAAATAACATGAAGTTCAATAGATGGTTCATTAGTGTACTAGAATTTGCACCAGAATTCAGATATATCCCAGGAAAATTTAATACACTAGCAGATGCATTATCCAGAGCCCAAGAAGAAACAGAGAAATGTATTACCACTAATACTTTTTGTTTTAGCTGTCAAGTGGTAGATTTAGATTTGGAAAGAGTACAAATACAGCAAGGAATGGATACAGAAATCAGGCATATAATAGGACAACTAATGACAGATGAATCTTTAAAACCTGATTTTGTTTTAATCAATGGATTACTGTATAAAAGACCAACAGAGAAGAATGGTTATTCTCGACTATACATCCCGAAAACACTAATCAGAGAAGTTTTAGAACTAACACACTCATACAAGTTAGCAGGACATCCAGGAATCAAAAAGACAACTAGAATCCTAACCAGAAACTATTTTTGGCCCCATTGTAGTGAGGGTGCCAAGAACTTTGTACAAAATTGTGTAGTTTGTAATCGACATAAAGGTAACGTAAATCCAAAAGCTCCTCTTGAAAAATACCCATCGGAGTTGAATCCATTTCAGGTCGTATCTATGGACTTTTTAGGTCCATTTCCAACAACTGTTAGGGGGAATAAACAAATATTAGTCTTTTTAGACTATCTAACAAGATATGTAGAGATCGTACCAGTAAGAAATAGAGATGCAATTACAGTAGCAGAAGCTCTTAAATCTAGAATTATTACGAGACATTCATGTCCCCAAGTTCTTCTTTCTGATAACGCAGCAGAATTTACTAGTGAACTTTTAAGAAAATTATGTGAATTTTATGAGATAAATAAATGTCAAATCACAGCATATAAACCAAGTTCAAATGGAGCAGTAGAAAGAACGAATCGTAAGATAAAGGATATCCTGAAAACTTTAGTTAAACCTAATACAGAAGACTGGGATTTAGCTTTGGAAGACGTACAGTTTACTATAAACAATACTGTAAATGAGACAGTAGGAGAATCACCACACTACTTGTTATACGGATACGAGAAGAGACTACCAAATACGTTACTAGATGATGCAACACCACCCCGACATACTTATAACTACGATGACTATATTGCCTGGAAAACTAGACGTACATATGAAACGATCAAACAGACGAGGACTAGACTTAAGGAAGCTCAGAGTGTCCAAGCAAAGTACTATGACAAAAATACAGCTAAACCAAAAATTGTAGTAGGTGCTCAGGTATATGTTCAGAATCATGTTCCAGAAGGTCCTAATGTAAAAGTATCCGCAAAGTTCCAAGGTCCTTACAGGGTATTAGAAGTGTTGAAGTTAAATAAGCTAAAGATCATAAGTGAGAGTGATCTAAAGGAAAGAATTGTTCATACCAATCATGTAAAGGTAATAAAAACAGACTCTTGGTCCAATAAGAGAATAGTTGAATTATTGAAAGAAGTTGAACAGGAACCAATAAATAACAAATACAATTTAAGAAAAAGATAAATTTATGTAAAGTGTTGAACTATTAGATATAAACAATGTGTAGGCATTAAAATACCTCATGTATACAGAATATCTGATAAGGCTTATTCTTACAGATACAAACATGCGGTTCTTCTTGGTTATCATAACACTGCTTTATGTGTCATCTGAGGTGGTGATCCGGAAGGGTGCACTACTAGAGAAAAAGGGATCTGTAAAATTAATAAAGGACTTGGGCATAGTGAGTATTGACATTACATCAGTGCTTATCAATGAAATGACATTGAAAGATGTCCAAAGGGAATTGAAATCATTAATTAGGAAAAGTGAAAATAACAGTGTTTTACCATTGTTGGAAAAACTAGATAATGACATAGGAAGTGTGTTAAATACAAGATCCAAACGATCCCTCTTACCTTTTATAGGAACAGCACTTAATCAATTATTTGGAGTCGCGACAGACTCTAATGTAGAAAAAGAAAGTGCCCGTATAGACAAACTGGAGAAATGGGCAGCAACAAGAGGCATTGTGTTAAATAAGATTATAAGCTCTCAAAACTTAAACAGTAATGAATTGAAAAAAATAAAGGAATTTATTAATCAAGTGAACACAAACATTACCAAAGAGATTAAGATAATAACAGATGAACAACATTTAAGTACATTTATGAACAATGTTAGGATTGTATTGCAAGACCATAAAGATCTATTAAATGCCATTTTGTTAGCCTATAAAGGAATATTAAGTCCAACATTAATAAACCCAAGAGAATTAGAGGGCATAATTAGTGATTTTTTGGTAGAAGGACATTATACCCCTATGGTAAAGGATATAATGGTCTATTATAATTTGATAACCACCAAGGTAGTTAAGAATAAGATCCTTCTAATTCTACCTTTTAATCAAAAAGAGGCAGATGTACTGATGTCCATACATCCTTTTCCCATGTTGATAAAGGAAAACGTAATTATCTCAAATGTCAACCATATCAATTTTGCATTAGAAGAACATGGACTAATGATGTCATTTATTACTGATGCTCAATTAAGAGATTGTATACTTTTGAAAGATAAAGAGTATATTTGCAACCTTGACAACCTGTATGAAACTACTAATGCCTATCCTTGTGTTCAAGAAATCATTGAAAACAAGAATCAAGAGACAGTACTGTGTACACAATTATCCAAACATGATTTTGTTTCCATTATAGTAGAACAGTCAGTTTTTGTGTTTTCACTAAGTTCAGTAACAGCAACTATTAATTGCCATAATCTAAGTACTGAAATTAATTTCAATAATGTCCATGCTTTTGATAAGACTTGCAAGTTAGTTATTCCTAATAAATTATATTATGAACCTCATGTCTTCACAGAAATCACAATCCATAAAAATAAGCCCTACATGAACTACTCTAGTGAAGTTAAAGAATTTAAAGTGTCTCAGTTAGAGTTAAAACAAATAAATGAGTTGGCTTTAGTAGATGAATTTTTCTATTACAAAGAAAATGTTTCACCAATTCTGTCTCTGTTCAATTTGGTCATAATCATTATTGTAATAATAGTGTTTGCAATTTTGGTCAAACGTGTGGTAATTTCAAATATTGAGCAGATTATAACAGAAATAAAGAGGACCAATGAAGAGTAAAATGATCTTTTACACATAATTTGCTGCTGAATTCTTTATGTATTATTATTGGCATTGTGTGTTAAAACAATTAACCATTTTACAGTATAACAATTCATTATATGTATATATATGTATGTATATGTATCTCTTTTGATTCATAATGTAATGTATGTGAATTTTCTACCATATATTCTTAATTGATTTTTTTGCATTAGTGCATTGACACAGTTTGTGCAATTTAAATATTTTTTGAGAATTGACTTGATGGGCAATCATATAAATGCTTTATTTTATTTGTGATTTTGCAATCATCCATTGAAATATATTCTTTTTGTCACACTGAGGGCAGTGTGAGGTAGCGTGACCGAGTGATGTTGTGGTGTAGAATAGATAGGGAAATTAAATAGAAAAGAGAGAGAGAGAGAGAGAGAGAGAGAGATAGAAAGAGAAAAAGTTAGGAGAGAGAAGGAGAGAGAAATGAGAGTAAAGAGAGAGGCAAAGAACACAGTGATAACGGCCAAATGCTGTTGGGTCGTGTTATCAATACGCGAGATGTTTACATTGCAGTATATCGTGTTTAAGCCATAAAAACAGTCGTAAAAATGGGAAATAATGGCCTCGCGATTGAAGCCAAGCAAAACATGAGTCAGCACAGTCTAAATGCTTACAACAGCTGATTCTATAGCCCCGCCTTCTCCGGAAGGTGTTTTCGTGGAAGTTCCAGGAATTTGGGGGTTGACCCAAGTGATATACTTCTTCAACCTCCAATCAATTATGTGTGGGAGGGGTCTTTCCCACACCCTCCTAAGATCACCTCCTATCAAGTCCTCTAAGGAGAGATTTGAATCACACCCACTACAGTCCTTCCAATCAGCTACTTGAAGGGGAGGCCTTGCTGATTAATCCTTCCAATAAGGCTAGAAGGAGGTGGAGATTTACAGATAGCAAGTTTCCTGAGGGTTCAACGAGTGAGAGACCGACGAGGAGACGAGAGTCAGAACTGTGTCCTTCAAGGGAGAGTACTTCTCCCAATCGCTTCCGTGTTCCCCATATAGACTGATTCAAGAGTGATTCGTTTCTATCGTTGTAACTTGTTAATTTTGTACTGATCTTTATAATATTAAGTACTAATTAAAGTGAAGAAATTACCGATCTCGTCTCTATACGCCTTTCTGAGAGATATCAATATTTAAAAGGAATAAATATACAAAGATAGCACATCATCCGCGAAGCGATCTGAAGGACACCTCGAAAGAAACCAAGGTAAGAAGAGAAAGACTAAAATCTATGCAAACATATAACGAAGAACGTAAAAGAACAAAAAAAACACCTTACACGTAAGTTTGGGTAGACGAACTCAAAATTTTACGTTTTTCCTCTTTTACTAGTGTTAAAGGTCCATTTTATTTTATTTAAAGTTAAAGTTAGCCATGATCGTGCGTCTGGCACCGCTATAGTCCCAACAACAAAGGCTGTAAGTTTCATGGGACATATGACAAATAAAACATAAAATGTTACAGCATAAATAAGTTTTGTTAAAGTGAGACAGACTGCCATACTCATCATGTTCATTTATACAATTTCTAAACAACCAGGTTCGTTGTAATTCTTATTTGTCTTGAATCAAGTGAATGGCTTAGATGGTCAAAACGTACAGTTCTAGATCTTTAGATGAAAAATAATATACAAAATAAGCCAGAAACTAATATTTTTCTCACAAGTAGTTCCAAAATCTAGTTAAGCAAAAACGGTTATATGGTCTACACTCCCGTGAGGATTTGTAAAGTTGTTCTTAGAAGAGATTTTTTTTTTCCTCTTTTCCACCTCTGAACTTTTCATATTTGAAATTGAAACAAATTAATCTTTCAAAGCTCAAAAGGTCTCTGCAGAGGAAAGATTAAAGTTTTTGTGAAAAGTTATTCCGTGGACCGCCAGACTCTCTCTCGTGAGATATGGAACTTTTATTTGAAAGAGAGAGAGAGGGAGAGAGAGAGAGGGAGAGAGAGAGAGATAATTTTAATAATTATATTGCATAATTTGCAAGATTTTCTTGTGCTATATTCAGTTACTATTACTATCATTATCATAGCTATTATCATTATTACCACGTAACGAATACACCACCGTTATAATTTGTCTTATCTAAGAAAAACAAGTAAAAAATGCGCCGAAGTTCCTTCGGCGTAATCGAGTTTTCTGTACAATGTATAATGCTCTATGAAACTCTCAGCCACGGGCCATGAAACTCTCAGCCGCGGCCCATGAAACTTTCACCCAAGGCCCGGTGGTGGCCTGTGTTGTTGGCAACTATATCGGTGCCAGACGCACGATCCTGGCTAACTTTAACCTTAAATCAAATAAAAACTATTGGGTCTAAAAGGCTGCAATTGGTATGCTTGATGATTGGAGGGTGGATGATCAACATACCAATTTGCAGCCCTCTAGCCTCACTAGTTTTTAAGATCTGAGGGCGGACCGAAAATGTGCGGACGGACAGACAAATAGCCATCTCAACAGTTTTCTTTTGCAGAAAAATAACTAGTGAGCGTGTGGAAAAAGAGACCTCCGAACATCAAAAAAAGACTGTTTTCATGTACGAGAATGCTGTAGCATGGACTTCAAAACGGAAGGCTAATTTATTATGGCAACGATATTAAGAAACACTGATGTTTTGATTAATTTCATACTAATGGCCAGTTGCTTTAAAACATCTAATTAGCTACACAAAGACTGGAATGGATTTACAATCAGAAAAGATGTGCACGAGTCTGTGCCACATGGAAAATCCTTTTATGTTCCCGGAAGAATATTCCCTCAAATACCACAAATGCCGTAAGATGGGCCGCCGGGAAATTATATTACCTCTACATCACTTTACTCTTGTTTTATTCTATCTGAAGAAGGAAACTGGAGCTTCTGAAGCCTAGAGAACTTGTCAAAATTTTTATCCACATTTCAATATTATATTTTTAGGGGTCTTCTTATGCAGTGGAGATGGTCTCCGGGAGACGTGTTTAGGAAAAGGCCTCAGTGTTGGAAATACAAGGTTACCAAAGGAAAATTTTCATAAATACAATTGAGATGAAGAAAATGGTGAGGAAAAGAGTTTTTTAGTTTATGTATTTGTGCTCAGACGATGGAAGAGCAAAACAATGAAACGAACAGGTGTGGGGGATTATATATTATCATTGCTTGAGTAGCTGAGATAGATAAAAGTTAAAGCTTGAAAGGAAAGGCTGAAAATGCAATTGTAAAGGTATTTAAAACAAGTCACCCTGAAAAAAAAGAAGCGAGTACATCTTATGAGGAGGAGAAGGAGCAGAAATGGGCAAGGGTTACAGAAACAAAAGCTGAAGGAGTATATGAAGAATGTTTACTATTCCAGTATGAGGTTGTCGAATCAGCAGGGAGTGTCTGTAGCTTTACTAAGATGGGAAGCAGGTTTACAAACAGCGACTGATGGAATGCGGGAGTTGAAAGTTCGGTGAAGGAAAAATAGTGATTATCTAAGGTACAATTACAAGGCAGAATGGAGGAATATGTACAAGAACATAGGAGGACGGATGAGGTGGTTAAGAAGGTGAGAGAGATACAGAAAAAGTTTAGCAAGAAATTTAAGGAGGCTAAGAGGCAGATTAACAAGGAAATATATGTAGAAAGGTCAGTGATCAAATGGAACTCAGATGCTAATGGAGAAATGCTTTTTGAAGAAAAGGTAGTCCAGGCCAGGTGGAGTTAAGCATTTTTAAAATTTGTTGACTAAAGTAAACGGAAGAGAGATGGAAGTGAATGATACAAGTGTGAAATGGGTGAGTATGAGTTTGAGCGAGAAAGGTGACAACAGGACTGATAGGACTGACAGGGGGTAAACACTATTGGTTCAGACAATAAAGAACGATATTAAAACTCAGTAACAATTGTCCCACGCTAAGCCAACACTCTATCCTGGATACTGCAGCAAGAACTGTTCCTGGCATTCTGGTCAACAGCGTTTTCCTGACTGTAGATGAAGCTGCCTTGCTTGTGGAAGGACTTAAAGTCTATTCATGAATTACTGAAATTTCAGGCACAGGAGGTAACCCAATGAATATAATACTATTGCTTTTATACCTAACTGGTATAATCCTGAGGGGTATATTTGCCCCGAGACCCCCTTGGGTAATCACAGCAATGAGGGGTCGTTCTTGCAAAGTTAAAAAACCCAACTTTCTGCAAAGGCAACCACATATTCGACTTGAGATTACTCTTCAAAATCCTGCCGAGACAGAACTGTCTGCTCTGAGAGGTATATATTTTTATATATGAGAATATTGTAAAACGAATTATGTAAATGTGTGTGTATATATATATATATATATATATATATATATATATATATATATATATATATATATATATATATATACACACACACACACACACACACACACACATATATATATATATATATATATATATATATATATATATATATATATATATATATTCTTAAGAATTTATCCCTCCCTCATTTAGCAGCGAGTGAGTAATTTATTTCTGCGAAGCATTTTCTCCTTTCATTTGACTGTAGGACCAAGAAAACATGGCGGGTGAGATAGAACCAAGCGTATTTTGAACTCGAGAAAAGCGGTTAGAGCCTGTTTTTCCACTCATGTAGAGATAGCCCCCACCTCAGCTGACCTGGGATGGACAATAGAGACCCCCCTTTCACCCCCATCAAGCGATATGGGAGTAGCGAGGCCATGGTGGGCATGGGGACGTAGCCAGGCTGTGAGATAGATAAGAACTTAACCTCTAAGTACCTAATCTTAAGATCCACTTTTTATCCACTCCTTTGCTGGCTGTATGACTCTTTGCAGATCAACAGGGGGCGGGTGGCTAGACTTCGAAGCAAACAACTGTGGGATACACACTCTGTTTCCCCAGCACCGCACTCGGCAGACAACTCCAGATACAGCCCCAGACACAAGTCCTGTAATGCCTTCCTTTTTACGCTGGTGAAAACTAACTTCGGTAGCCAGGCAAATCTCTCATGTTTAGCGCACACATCTGCAGGCCAGGTATGTTGATCGCAATTAGTCAGTAAGCCAGCCCTTTACCTCCCCCCTTGATTTTTCCATTCCTTCTGATAGTATAAACAGGGAATGAGGTATAATATATCTCTGATGAAAATATTGCTGCTCTTATAGGCCTACAATATCCTGTATCAGCTATTTTTTTTTCTCCTTGTTTTGAATAGTACAATATTAAGTCTGAATTGGTGAAGAAATTAATGATCTGTGTCTGCATTAAAGGATGCATCTGGTCACCAAAAAACCTACTATGTTCAAAAGAAGGATATCCCTGAAGTCCTCATGGCTTAAGCAATACAGAATTGTATTTCAATGATCATTAGTCCCTAATTGTTTTCCCTACGCTTAGTGGTAGTCTGTTGATATTGTAACATAAAACTTTTGAATATCTTCCTGTAGTGTAATTTGAAGTTATCATAAGGTTTCGTTGTTTGTCATTTAATCGGCATTGCTTTAAAACAAGTGTGAACACTGTTTTTGCCTCTCTCATTAATGCTTCAATAAGACCTTCACTTTAGCTATTATCTTAGGAGCAACGCATAAACGTTTCTGAGTAAGAACTAATGTCGTTGGCGCCATCACCCCCTTCAGTTACGCAGTTAACATTACCGAGACTTGATAAACTTAGCAAAGCAGTTCATATCTCCAAATGATTCGCTCAGTCTGCTTCCCACGCGATAACCTTTTCGGCAGTTAGGGCTTCAAAGTATAGCGCAAAGAAGACGTGCAATATGAATCAAGTAAAATATAAACTTCCTTTTACGAGGATCATAATTTCCGTGACTGGCTGTTTTTCATGTTGTTAAACATTGAAATATTTATTCTTACTTATTATTGCAAAGATGCTTTTCTCTCTTGTCTTTATTGTTTGTGCCATTGCAAAATGCAAATAATCAGAGTCTGATCGGGCCGCTCCAATACCACATTGCTCACTTCGGATGATTTATCAATTCCATGAACCTAAAACTGGCTTAATTTTATATCTCCTTTATTTCTCATTTGGTATTTAATTAGAAATAAATTTAGTATGACAGATTTGTATTCAATCTTGACCTCAAAAGATTTTCTCAGTTTTAGTTGTCTGCAAAAGAAAACAATTGTCCGGCTTTGTCTGTCCGTCCGCACTTTATTTTGTCCGCCATCAGATCTTAAAAAAATTGGTAAGTTGATCATCCACCCTCCAAACATCAAACATACCAAATTGCAGCCCTCTAGCCTCAGTAGTTTTTATTTTGTTTAAGGGTAAAGTTAGCCATGATCGTGCTTCTGGCAACGGTATAGGATAGACCACCACCGGGCCGTGGTTAAAGTTTCATGGGGCGCAGCTCATACAGCATTATACCGAGACCACCGAAAGATAGATCTATTTTTGGTGGCATTGATTATACGCTGTAGCGGCTGTGCAGTATCAATAATAGTTTATGGAATGTTTGGCAAGTTCCTAAATAATAATAAGAAAGACGTTTTCAAGGTTCCTTATTCGAAGATATTCTCGCGGACCTCTTTCCACTTTCTCTGGCGAATACTTTCATGAATCTTATTTGTGGACCACATCATGTGTGCGAGGGTTTACGATATGACTGGCTATGGCCATGAAGAGGGAAATGAAAGACCGATTTAACCTGCTCCCAGTGACCATATCTCTGGTTTTATGTTTCATACCCGATGTGTGCGGATCGTATTACAGCCTTTATCTATTTTATTGCCAATTCTAAGTAATTGGTAGAATTTTTTTATTAATATCAGTTCAACTAATATTAATCAAAGTAGTTCATACCATTGCAGCTATTTTCCGTTAACTTCGCACTCGTCACATCGTGTTTACAGTAAATAGATTTATTTATCTATGTTTCATTTTCATTTCTCTCTCTTAGTGAAGGAATGTGAATGGAATTATTTAATTTATTCCCAAATGTTTTTGGCCAATTGTCATCAAGCCTTATGGGTAGAACATAATATCCTCTATCAACTATGGATGAAGGCTAAAAGCGAAGAAACATTATTCAAGAATTCTCTCAGTGGTCGCACCGGATGAAGGCGATGATGGAAAGAAGATATTAGCCAAAAGGAAATCTTTATTTGCCTACAGCTTTCCTTTATCTCTAAAAGGAAATTCTTGTCGAGCTGGGGAGTAGTTTAAAATGATACCTAGGAAATATCAGACATTGCTAACGCAAGTGACAGTCGGGAGTCACATCATTTTTCGACGCCTGTGAGTTATTGGTTTCTAAAAAGGAAAATCAAATTTTGTCTTGTTTTTTAACTTCCTTCTATTGATAAGGATTGCTGAATAAACACGAGGGAATTTCATTATTAATATTTATAGGATTCCCAATAACCGTCATTTTTCTGAGTACTCTGCGCTACTTTTTCCGTCGGAATTTTATTGACACAAAAAATTAACATCAAAACAGTTTTCCCGTATTTTTAGAGATGCACAGACGAAGATTTCTACGGAAAAAAATTTTGATAAACACTTCCTGACATCATTTAGCAATTTATCTCTACGTCATAAAGTTAACAGTTACATTAATTTCTGCTACATCTATAGACTTCAGATCATTCCCAAGATTTCTCTTGTTGCTAATATCATCCCAATTTCAACAAACGAAAGAACACGACTTTACGGAAGCATTTACATTTTCAAAGTAGAATAACAACTACACGAAAAAAAAAACATACCAAACGCGCAGCTAAATTGTACTGAACCGAATTTTAAAGATTTGAATTCAGGAATACCACAAAAATATTACCGTACATATTTCAAAAATATTTTTTTCCAAAGTAAAACTAATTTCGAATACAATGACTAACAAGTTCATGGAGACGGGAAGAATGCTTCCAAAACTGTTTAAATGTAAATGAAATTAAACAAAGATAGCAATTATTCAATCATTGTGAAAATAAGTTTTCCATTACCTTTCACTTTGGAGAGAGCACATTTCATTCTTAAATTGCCTCTTGCTTCATGCTGGATAAGTCAGTGGTTCAAGGCAAAAATTACCTTTTACTGAGAAATTGTTGCGAGTAGTAATTGCCTATGTGAAGTTTTTTGAAAACCTAATTACAGATTGCTTTTGCCATGTAAAAAAAAATACTAGATGTCTTTTTTCAGACTGAAAGCTAACAAATCACCGACTGGAACAGCATAAAAACTCCTGTATGCAGAAAATAACTAATTTGATGCATTCAAATACTTGTAAACTCTAAGGTATTAGGGAGAAGCAGTGAACTGTAAAGGCATTATTACAAAACACGCTAAAACGATATGCATCCAAACCCATTTATTTCTTGAAGTGACGTCGAAACGATAGGACATAACCAAACCACAATAACTACCAATAACTATCTTTCCAAGTGACGTCCCTTGCCAACTCAAATTTTCAAATGTCGCTAGGCTCGCCCCTAAAACTCGCTAGAATGTCGCTAAATTCTCATCAAATGTAGCTAGACAAGATGATCTCTCCCTTCCGTTCCCATCTTTTTTTTCTCATTATTATAGACAACTGCAGCCTATAATAATCACATAACAAAATTAAGTATCAAGTACTCTACCTCAATATGTTAATATAATAACTTTTTTTTTACGTTTGAAATTCACTGTACTGGTATAGAGATGTGATACTGTTAAATATGTAAAATGCAGCGTGAACATTTATTATTTTCCGAAAAAAGCATTTCATTATATATGATATTGATGTGTGTGTGTGTGTGTGTGTGTGTGTGGAGAGAGACACACACACACACACACACACACACATATATATATATATATATATATATATATACTGTATATATATACATGCACCGTATTTGTGTATGTATATTATAATAAATAAAGTTGGAACTCATATACTGAGTGACGACGTGCGGCCCGAGCGGGCTGTGAATGAAGTGAGAATTGCTTGCCAAACGACAGGTATTTGACATGTTCAAAACGTAACTGTTCTCACCATACAGAATGAAACTAAGATTCATGTGTGTGATGAAATCTATGCAATTTTATATTTATTTTTATCGAAACATCTAACAAATACAAAACTCTCTAGAATTGTCGCTAGATATTTCTAAATATCTCTAGATTTTTGCTATGTCGCTAACTGCTGAAGAAAGTCGCTAGTTAGAAACTAATATCTCTAGATCTAGCGACAAAGTCGCTAAATTGGCAACACTTTTAATGGACCAAGTCCCGTAAAAGTCGATTGTTAACTGAATGACAACAGAATGTCTGTCAAATACGCAATAAATATTATTCTTTTGAAATAAGTGGAAAAAAGGTCTTCAGATTACAATGAAACGAAACTGTTCTAAGAATGACCAGTTAGATGTATAACCGTTGACTCTTTAAATCACGAACAGCTCTTTGAATACCAGGGAATAACCATATTAAGCAGTGATCTAGTTTGCGCAGCGTAAGGATTACTTACTGACAGAATTTCCTAATAGGGTTTATTCTTCATAAAATGTAACGAATTGACGTCACCTGAATTAGAATATCAGATTCGGCCTTTAAAGTATGATAATTAATTGCTAATTTCAAAACTAGATTAACAGAATACCTCCGGCACACAGCAATGAACCAATAATATTACTGTAAAGTTCAAACGATCACGATATTACATATATATTCATTAATTAAGTGCGTTATGGAAATAATTCCTTCCTTTACTAAGGTGAACATCTGATATCTGGTTTGGATAATTATATTTACTACTGACTTAATTCAAATCTAACAATAGCGTCGTTCCTCTGTTTTCCCTTTGTAAAAGTTTTTATGATAATGCAACACATATATACCATGGGCTTACCCGGCACATACAAATTCAGTGTTTTGTCTAAAATGGCTACGTTATGACACCAAAAGCAGCATAAGTACGTCACGTGCTCAAAGAAGAGCACAGAGTGTTGATCAGGTAAAAAGTATATGGTCTGTATGATAATACGAACACATACACAAGCGAGAACACAAACATACATGCACACACAACACACACACATGTACGTAAACATATATATATATATATATATATATATATATATATATATATATATATATATATATATATATATATATATATATATATATATATATATAAAGGCGTTATGTTGGAAACTATTGTTATACCACTAACAAAAATAATCACTGATATAAGACTGAACGTAAAATACAAAATTAATATTTAGCTTACGCATGTTTAACTCGACTTTACATACCTTTAAGCTTTTTTAGAGATACCTTCCTAAAATGAGAAATGGCCTTTGCAATTTGTTCACGTTATAACTACATTATTTTTTATATCAAAACAGGAAAAATTTCTAAAAAAAAATAACGTCACTCGTATTTGAACCTATTAAATCTACCGACATATGGTATGATATTTAGGCAAATGCGTAACAACACTGAATCCTACCTTAACATCCGGTGTTGTTAAGTAATAGTCTTTCAGCGTTCCTTTAGATTGATTGCGCCAAGTATTATTTCAGGAATCACTGTTATTTCACCGTATTAACAACTGAAGGGCATTGTTATGGATAGGGTGAGAGCAAGGGAGAAAACGACAGAAACGAAAACAAGTTCACTCAACACTGCTTCGTGCGGGTTTCCGTTTGGATTTCGGGTCCACCTTCCGCGAAATGTTAGAATTCTGATGGTTCAAATTCCGCTTAACGTTGTGATTACTTCAGTTTTTGTTCTCATCTTCAGATAACCATTTCAGTGTACTCATTCCTCATCTCAATTTCTCGCATTTTTTTTTTTCTAGAAAACTGTGGAATCTCAACGGCTGTCATAAAACTTCCATCTTACTGAAGATATTTGCTAAAACAGCGACAATTGTCGGCAAACCTTTACGTTTTATTGATGTCAGTTTAAAAAGTATGAATCTTACGTATATAAACACACCAGGAGGCAGATAAGGTGATTTAATGAGACCGATTAGTTCTAAGACAGCGTATAGGTAATATTAACAACCTGCGTGGTTATCGCTTACCGGAGATTGTTAGATCTAAAGCCCGTATGAATGAAATATTTTCAAAGCGGCACAACCAGAAAATAATAATCTCCCTGAAGAACAATAATCGTCAATGCCAATGAGGTATGTTCTATTATGATCTTGGATAAATAGTTTCGCCTTCTTCTGATACTTATAGTTGTTAGAGTTGTTAACTGACTTAACTGCCAGAACTTGATAAAGGAGACACCGAAGAACAACTCAACAATAATTTGGCGGTGAAGAGACGAGGTTATGAGTACAAGAAAATATGCTAAAGAAGAACGATATTGATATAATTTGATAAGTGTTTAAAGAACAGGAGCACAACTCACTGCTAAGGAAGACATATTTCTATTCAAAATTGCTGTTTATGAAAGCTGGTATGACTCTACCCACATATATATTTATCGTGACACAAAATCACAACATTGATGTCTGTTACACGGACTGCTAGGTAACAATTGGTACTTACATTTGGTATCCTCTCTAACAGAGTAAAACATAAGACTGATTGTTCCACGTCCCTGTTTTCTCAGTATCACAGTAGGAACTTTCAATGATGGCTCGCTTTACAGAACCTTTCGTATGGCAGTTATAATTATATTGAGATCTGATTGGGTCAACGCTTCTTCCAACTTACTCATGAGTAGCTTGACCAGTTCCGTAGCTAGCTAAAGTTTGGGGATTTTTTTAGCAAGTGAAAGAAAATTTTTGTATTCGAACTCGGAGCTAAATTTTGGGTTTAATAAATTTTTGAAATAACAAAACTCATGAAAAGATTGTCAAGTAGGTGTCTGAATAATTATTAAACGTAACTGGAGAACCTTTCTGCGCTTTCATACTTTGGTGAATATAGGTAAACTACAGGACAGGTTTTAAATGACAGCGCTCCAAAGGCTCCAAAGCACTGGAGTTACAGGCTATAAAAATGAGAGTTCTAGATAAAAAAAAACGATTGCAATAACAACGACAACAAAACACAAATATGCTCCAAGAGTTGGTCACAGATATCGTTCAGTGCCCTGCATTTAAGACAAGCAGGAGCTGTTGGCTTTAATGAATATTATCAGAAGAAGAGATTAATATTCGAAAGGGGTAAGTACCTGCCGCGTCAGGAAGGTAAGCTGAAAAAGGGAGGAGGAAAAGGAGGCGGGGGGGGGGGGGGAGGAGTGCGGTGTGAGGCAGGAACTGAAGTGGCAGTCAGACGTACAGTACATTGAAAAAATTCAGTGTTTTCAAGGAGAAATCTGGCACGTCATTCATGCGTATTCGAGATCTTACACAACAGCCAATTGAAAACTTCTCAAGCACAAAAGAGCTGCGAGGAAGTTTATACCCTCCAGGGATGTCAGTAAGAATCAATGAATATCTGGATCCCCCGAATGTCTCTATGATGGATGAAAAATCTGCTCTAGTTTTTACTTTTCGACGTATAAAGAGCTATTTTCCTCTTCGTGAAAATGACATTTTTTTTCTTACACACAATACAAAATATTCAGATAGTTGATTGTTTTAATTTCTGTGTTAAATATCGTTTGCTAAAGTAAGATATTGACAAAGTGACTGCTTTGTGAGGTGATAGTAAGTAAGTACTTACTTACTGAGAAAAAAATGCGTCTTTACAGTCTTTCCATAAAGTAAAATAAAATTTCCTTTACATAAGCTCTCACCGGATACCTCTTACTTGATTCATCCCCTTCGTGTCATACAACTTAAAACGTAACCAAGTTTCTTTTGCTTTGTCCTCACCCGGGTTCCCTTGATCTCCCACATGCTCTTGGATTTGTGCTATCATCATTCTATGTGCTTCCTCCTTCTGGATTGTTGAATGAAATCATTATATCTATTCGCAAAGCGTCGAATGCCACATGTATGGCAAGTTTATCAGAGTCGTCAATAATGTGTGTGTGAGTGCGTATATATATACAGTATATATATATATATATATATATATATATATATATATATATATATATATATATATATATATATATATATATATATATATATATATATATATATATATATATATATATATATGCTTATCTCAAAGAAAATTTATTTTATCATCATTCTCCTGAGCATCTAGTTTCCTTCGGCTTAAATACTAATCGCCTTGGAATTTTTTTTTCTTTGCTTAGGTTATTATATTCCAACTGAAAAGTCGTGGTTCCTTATTTGACAGCATTCTCACGTAAATTAGATTTTTTTTCCATTTAAACTCAAAGTCGATGTAATATCTCACCTCTAAATATTACATTATTCTTTCATATGAGATTGCTCTCGTAACTTTAGTCACATTACCCATTTCCTAGCAATCGGAAATTCTTAGAATAAAACGTTCGTGGACGGTAAATTCAGCTGCTGTGTTTAGGAATTCTCTGCCTGCCTTGGTTTTCCATGAGTCTTTCATTGATCAGATCTTCTTTACCAATTATTTCAAAACTTTTGTACCCCAAGTGGAGTTATGTAAGGGAATCAGGTTGCTCGTGGCGTGGTCCCCTGCATTAAAAAAGGAGGGAATTTAAGTTTAATTTCAGGCAGTCAAAGTACCCGAATTATACGCTCTCCTTTACTTGGTAAAACCAGACAAGAAACTTTACCTTCATATTCAAGATGTAATCTGACGGAATTTCCTTTATTGTTTAGACATTGCTTCATTTTTCTTCATCTACATAAAGTATTTTAATGATTCTTTTTGTTATTTGTTTTACCTCTCCAAATTAATTCCCTCGCATTGTGTTAACGACAGTTAATGGTCTTATTTATCTTTCTTCTTTTTAGAAACCAACGAAACATTACGTGCCACTCAAAATACTGAATACTGTATGCAGCCAATATTCTGTGCAATAAAAATAATATCATTAGACAATTATCTCTAAAGAAGAAACTTACAGAAAGAGAAGCTTGAGAATGAGGAAGTCATGTTTGGAAACTAGAACAAGCCACCCTACTGGAAATAAGCAGTTTTCCATTTCATGCGCTCTCCAGAGTCCTTGGATATATGACTGTCGTGGGTAAACTTGGACTTCGCCGCGGGAAAGTGTTTCAGTATACGGGGAGTCTGGGACCTGCGTGGCACAAGTTATACTTCTGGATGTTGTATGGGCTCGCATATCTTAAAGTTGAGAATTATTTTTTAGTTGTACAGTTATTCTCGAAGGCGCAATACATAGCTGAAAATTGCAGGTAGTATTAGTTACTGTCACGTTTGTTCGTTTAGTTTTGTCTGAGGGTTTTGCTTGTGTCGCAGTTAGGATTCAGCTGGCAGTTTTGTGTAAAGGATTGTTTGTTGACGCTTTTCAGTTTCCCAAAACGACGTGAGTGAAACCAGTATGTATTATGATTAAAGGACTGTGAAAACAATCTGTTATTTAATGATTTGCCTAGTAGGTTTTGGTAGCTGTAATGATTCTGCCCACATTTAATTGGGAATTTGTGCAGTCGCATGTCAGTATTGCCTAGTTTATTATATTTGAAAATAACTCATGATTATTACTTTTAGACTTTATTGGTTGATTTATTAAGCTACTGATTGAGTTATCAAATGTTAACATTAAACGTAAAAATGGTTAGGCTTCGCATGGTGAGCAGAATGGATTTGCTGTAATCTAACCAGTGACCTGATTCCAGGTGATTGATTGAATCTTCAAGTACTCGCGCTTCGAATCCTGCGTGGAAGTTGGAGTAAATGAATTTATTCTTTTAGAAGCTGGCAGATACCTACGAAAGGTAAGAAACTTAAATTCCAGACTTAGGAAATCCAGACTGCTTTTCACTTGGTTTTGTCTAGCTTAAATGTTAAAGTAATGGAAAAGATTTAAGTTTTCTTTTACATTTTTTTAAAAATTGATAAAGACAAAGTTTGAATGCATTTTATAAAAAAAAATAATCAGAAGTTATGCAAGTTATTTTTCAAATTTACTTGAGTAGTTTTGAGCTTTGAAAACCTTTATATTTTAATGTTCTTAAAAATGAAAGGGGGCCACCTTTGTCGGGGTGGCGGTGCTGCTCCGGCAAAGGTGGACCAAGGCCTGTATATGGCAGACAATGTCTGCCATATACAGAGCCGCAACGGTTTCGGCGTTTTAGTAAGGTTGAGGTTGACTTAATCTTTTGGCAGATTTGAGGGGTGACTGTCTTTTGGCAGATTTCAGGGGTGACTTAGTCTTTTGGCAGATTTGAGGGCTGACTTAGTCTTTTGGCAGATTTGAGGGATGACTTAGTCTTTTGGCAGATTTGAGGGGTGACTTAGTCTTTTGGCAGGTTTTTGAAGAGTGAATTAGTCTTTTGGCAGGTTTTTGAGGAGTGAATTAGTCTTTTGGCAGGTTTTTGAGGAGTGACTTAGTCTTTTGGCAGGTTTTTGAGGAGTGACTTAGTCTTTTGGCAGGTTTTTGAGGAGTGACTTAGTCTTGTGGCAGGTTTTTGAGGAGTGACTTAGTCTTTTGGCAGGTTTTTGAGGAGTGACTTAGTCTTTTGGCAGGTTTTTGAGGAGTGACTTAGTCTTTTGGCAGGTTTTTGAGGAGTGACTTAGTCTTTTGGCAGGTTTTTGAGGAGTGACTTAGTCTTTTGGCAGGTTTTTGAGGAGTGACTTAGTCTTTTGGCAGGTTTTTGAGGAGTGACTTAGTCTTTTGGCAGGTTTTTGAGGAGTGACTTAGTCTTTTGGCAGGTTTTTGAGGAGTGACTTAGTCTTTTGGCAGGTTTTTGAGGAGTGACTTAGTCTTTTGGCAGGTTTTTGAGGAGTGACTTAGTCTTTTGGCAGGTTTTTGAGGAGTGACTTAGTCTTTTGGCAAGTTTTTGAGGAGTGACTTAGTCTTTTGACAGGTTTTTGAGGAGTGACTTAGTCTTTTGACAGGTTTTTGAGGAGTGACTTAGTCTTTTGGCAGGTTTTTGAGGAGTGACTTAGTCTTTTGGCAGGTTTTTGAGGAGTGACTTAGTCTTTTGGCAGGTTTTTGAGGAGTGACTTAGTCTTTTGGCAGGTTTTTGAGGAGTGACTTAGTCTTTTGGCAGGTTTTTGAGGAGTGACTTAGTCTTTTGGCAGGTTTTTGAGGAGTGACTTAGTCTTTTGGCAGGTTTTTGAGGAGTGACTTAGTCTTTTGGCAAGTTTTTGAGGAGTGACTTAGTCTTTTGGGAGGTTTTTGAGGAGTGACTTAGTCTTTTGGCAGGTTTTTGAGGAGTGACTTAGTCTTTTGGCAGGTTTTTGAGGAGTGACTTAGTCTTTTGGCAGGTTTTTGAGGAGTGACTTAGTCTTTTGGCAGGTTTTTGAGGAGTGACTTAGTCTTTTGGCAGGTTTTTGAGGAGTGACTTAGTCTTTTGGCAGGTTTTTGAGGAGTGACTTAGTCTTTTGGCAGGTTTTTGAGGAGTGACTTAGTCTTTTGGCAGGTTTTTGAGGAGTGACTTAGTCTTTTGGCAGGTTTTTGAGGAGTGACTTAGTCTTTTGGCAGGTTTTTGAGGAGTGACTTAGTCTTTTGGCAAGTTTTTGAGGAGTGACTTAGTCTTTTGGCAGGTTTTTGAGGAGTGACTTAGTCTTTTGGCAGGTTTTTGAGGAGTGACTTAGTCTTTTGGGAGGTTTTTGAGGAGTGACTTAGTCTTTTGGCAGGTTTTTGAGGAGTGACTTAGTCTTTTGGCAAGTTTTTGAGGAGTGACTTATTCTTTTGGCAGGTTTTTAGGAGTGACTTAGTCTTTTGGCAGGTTTTTGAGGAGTGACTTAGTCTTTTGGCAGGTTTTTGAGGAGTGACTTAGTCTTTTGGCAGGTTTTTGAGGAGTGACTTAGTCTTTTGGCAGGTTTTTGAGGAGTGACTTAGTCTTTTGGCAGGTTTTTGAGGAGTGACTTAGTCTTTTGGCAGGTTTTTGAGGAGTGACTTAGTCTTTTGGCAGGTTTTTGAGGAGTGACTTAGTCTTTTGGCAGGTTTTTGAGGAGTGACTTAGTCTTTTGGCAGGTTTTTGAGGAGTGACTTAGTCTTTTGGCAGGTTTTTGAGGAGTGACTTAGTCTTTTGGCAGGTTTTTGAGGAGTGACTTAGTCTTTTGGCAGGTTTTTGAGGAGTGACTTAGTCTTTTGGCAGGTTTTTGAGGAGTGACTTAGTCTTTTGGCAGGTTTTTGAGGAGTGACTTAGTCTTTTGGCAGGTTTTTGAGGAGTGACTTAGTCTTTTGGCAGGTTTTTGAGGAGTGACTTAGTCTTTTGGCAGGTTTTTGAAGAGTGACTTAGTCTTTTGGCAGACTTGAGGGGTGACTTAGTCTTTTGGCAGACTTGAGGGGTGACTTAGTCTTTTGGCAGACTTGAGGGGTGACTTAGTCTTTTGGCAGGTTTTTGAGGAGTGACTTAGTCTTTTGGCAGGTTTTTGAGGAGTGACTTAGTCTTTTGGCAGGTTTTTGAGGAGTGACTTAGTCTTTTGGGAGGTTTTTGAGGAGTGACTTAGTCTTTTGGGAGGTTTTTGAGGAGTGACTTAGTCTTTTGGCAGGTTTTTGAGGAGTGACTTAGTCTTTTGGCAGACTTGAGGAGTGACTTAGTCTTTTGGCAGACTTGAGGGGTGACTTAGTCTTTTGGCAGACTTGAGGGGTGACTTAGTCTTTTGGCAGACTTGAAGGGTGACTTAGTCTTTTGGCAGACTTGAAGGGTGACTTAGTCTTTTGGCAGACTTGAGGTTTGAGGGTTGCCTTGGTCTCTTGGCGGGCTTGAGGGTTGACTTGGTCTCCTGGCGGGCTTGAGGGTTGACTTGGTCTCTTGGCGGGCTTGAGGGTTGACTTGGTCTCTTGGCGGGCTAGAGGGTTGACTTGGTCTCTTGGCGGGCTTGAGGGTTGAGTTGGTCTCTTGGCGGGCTTGAGGGTTGACTTGGTCTCTTGGCAGGCTAGAGGGTTGAGTTGGTCTCTTGGCGGGCTTGAGGGTTGAGTTGGTCTCTTGGCGGCCTTGAGGGTTGAGTTGGTCTCTTGGCGGGCTTGAGGGTTGACTTGGTCTCTTGGCGGGCTTGAGGATTGACTTGGTCTCTTGGCGGGCTTGAGGGTTGACTTGGTCTCTTGGCGGGCTTGAGGGTTGACTTGGTCTCTTGGCGGGCTTGAGGGTTAACTTGGTCTCTTGGCGGGCTTGAGGGTTGACTCAGTCTCTTGGCGGGCTTGAGGGTTGACTTGGTCTCTTGGCGGGCGTGAGGGTTGACTTGGTCTCTTGGCGGGCTAGAGGGTTGACTTGGTCTCTTGGCGGGATTGAGGGTTGACTTGGTCTCTTGGCGGGCTTGAGGGTTGACTTGGTCTCTTGGCAGGCTTGAGAGTTGACTTGGTCTCTTGGCGGGCTAGAGGGTTGACTTGGTCTCTTGGCGGGCTTGAGGGTTGAGTTGGTCTCTTGGCGGGCTTGAGGGTTGACTTGGTCTCTTGGCGGCCTTGAGGGTTGAGTTGGTCTCTTGGCGGGCGTGAGGGTTGAGTTGGTCTCTTGGCGGGCGTGAGAGTTGACTTGGTCTCTTGGCGGGCGTGAGGGTTGACTTGGTCTCTTGGCGGGCGTGAGGGTTGAGTTGGTCTCTTGGCGGGCTTGAGGGTTGAGTTGGTCTCTTGGCGGGCGTGAGGGTTGACTTGGTCTCTTGGCGGGCTTGAGGGTTGACTTGGTCTCTTGGCAGGCTTGAGAGTTGAATTGGTCTCTTGGCGGGCTAGAGGGTTGACTTGGTCTCTTGGCGGGCTAGAGGGTTGACTTGGTCTCTTGGCGGGCTTGGGGGTTGACTTGGTCTCTTGGCGGGCGTGAGGGTTGACTTGGTCTCTTGGCGGGCTTGAGGGTTGAGTTGGTCTCTTGGCGGGCGTGAGGGTTGAGTTGGTCTCTTGGCGGCCGTGAGGGTTGACTTGGTCTCTTGGCGGCCGTGAGGGTTGACTTGGTCTCTTGGCGGGCGTGAGGGTTGAGTTGGTCTCTTGGCGGGCGTGAGGGTTGAGTTGGTCTCTTGGCGGGCGTGAGGGTTGAGTTGGTCTCTTGGCGGGCGTGAGGGTTGAGTTGGTCTCTTGGCAGGCGTGAGGGTTGAGTTGGTCTCTTGGCGGGCGTGAGGGTTGAGTTGGTCTCTTGGCGGGCGTGAGGGTTGAGTTGGTCTCTTGGCGGGCGTGAGGGTTGAGTTGGTCTCTTGGCGGGCGTGAGGGTTGAGTTGGTCTCTTGGCGGGCGTGAGGGTTGAGTTGGTCTCTTGGCGGGCGTGAGGGTTGAGTTGGTCTCTTGGCAGGTTTTGATGGCTGCCTAAGTCTTTTGGCATACTTTTGTGGGTTGGCTTCGTCTTTTGGCATACTTTTGTGGGTTGGCTTCGTCTTTTGGCAGGCTTTTGAGGGTTGGCTTCGTCTTTTGGCAGGCTTTTGAGGGTTGGCTTCGTCTTTTGGCAGGGTTTTTCCGGTTGGCTTCGTCTTTTGGTAGGTTTTTGCGGGTTGGCTTCATCTTTTGGCAGTTTTTTGAGGGCTGGCTTCGTCTTTTGGCAGGTTTTTGCGGGTTGGCTTCGTCTTTTGGCATGCTTTTGTGGGTTGGCTTCGTCTTTTGGCAGGCTTTTGTGGGTTGGCTTCGTCTTTTGGCAGGTTTTTGAGGGCTGGCTTCGTCTTTTGGCAGGTTTTTTGAGGGATGGCTTCGTCTTTTGGCAGGTTTTTGAGGGTTGGCTTCGTCTTTTGGCAGTTTTTTGAGGGCTGACTTCGTCTTTTGGCAGGTTTTTGAGGGCTGACTTCGTCTTTTGGCAGGCTTTTGAGGGCTGGCTTCATCTTTTGGCAGGTTTTTGAGGGCTGGCTTCGTCTTTTGGCAGGTTTTTGAGGGCTGGCTTCGTCTTTTGGCAGGCTTTTGAGGGCTGGCTTCGTCTTTTGGCACGTTTTTAAGGGCTGGCTTCGTCTTTTGGCACGTTTTTGGGGGCTGGCTTCGTCTTTTGGCACGTTTTTGAGGGCTGGCTTCGTCTTTTGGCAGGTTTTTGAGGGTTGGCTTCGTCTTTTGGAACGTTTTTGAGTGCTGGCTTCGTCTCTTGGCAGGTTTTTGAAAGCTGGCTTCGTCTTTTGGTAGGTTTTTGAGGGCTGGCTTCGTCTTTTGGCAGGTTTTTGAGGGGTGGCTTCGTCTTTTAGTAGGTTTTTGAGGGCTGGCTTCATGTTTTGGCAGGTTTTTGAGGGCTGGCTTCGTCTTTTGGTAGGGTTTTGAAGGCTGGCTTCGTCTTTTGGCAGGTTTTTGAGGGCTGGCTCCGTCTTTTGGCAGGTTTTTGAGGGCTGGCTCCGTCTTTTGGCAGGGTTTTTGAGGGCTGGCTTCGTCTTTTGGCACGTTTTTGAGGGGTGGCTTCGTCTTTTGGCACGTTTTTGAAGGGTGGCTTCGTCTTTTGGCAGGTTTTTGAGGGCTGGCTTCATGTTTTGGCAGGTTTTTGAGGGCTGGCTTCGTCTTTTGGTAGGTTTTTGAGGGCTGGCTTCGTCTTTTGGCAGGTTTTTGAGGGCTGGCTCCGTCTTTTGGCAGGTTTTTGAGGGCTGGCTCCGTCTTTTGGCAGGGTTTTTGAGGGCTGGCTTCGTCTTTTGGCACGTTTTTGAGGGGTGGCTTCGTCTTTTGGCACGTTTTTGAGTGCTGACTTCGTCTTTTGGCACGTTTTTGAGGGGTGGCTTCGTCTTTTGGCAGGTTTTTGAGGGTTGGCTTCGTCTTTTGGCAGGTTTTTGAGGGTTGGCTTCGTCTTTTGGCAGGTTTTTGAGGGCTGGCTTCGTCTTTTGGCAGGTTTTTGAGGGCTTGCTTCGTCTTTTGGCAGGTTTTTGAGGCCTGGCTTCGTCTTTTGGCAGGTTTTTGAGGGTTTGCTTCGACTTTTGGCAGGTTTTTTGAGGGCTGGCTTCGTCTTTTGGCAGGTTTTTGAGGGCTGGCTTCGTTTTTTGGCAGGTTTTTGAGGGCTGGCTTCGTTTTTTTGGCAGTTTTTTGAGGGCTGACTTCGTCTTTTGGCAGGTTTTTGAGGGCTGGCTTCGTCTTTTGCAGGTTTTTGAGGGCTGGCTTCGTCTTTTGCAGGTTTTTGAGGGCTGACTTCGTCCTTTGGGAGGTTTTTGAGGGGTGGCTTCGTCTTTTGGCAGGTTTTTGAGGGTTGGCTTCGTCTTTTGGCAGGCTTTTGAGGGCTGGCTTCGTCTTTTGGCAGGTTTTTCGGGGCTGGCTTCGTCTTTTGGCAGGTTTTTGAGGGCTGGCTTCGTCTTTTGGCAGGTTTTTGAGGGCTGGCTTCGTCTTTTGGCAGGTTTTTGAGGGCTGGCTTCGTCTTTTGGTAGGTTTTTGAGGGCTGGCTTCGTCTTTTGGCAGGTTTTTGAGTGCTGGCTTCGTCTTTTGGCAGGTTTTTGAAGGTTGGCTTCGTCTTTTGGCAGGTTTTTGAGGGCTGGCTTCGTCTTTTGTCAGGTTTTTGAGGGCTGGCTTCACCTTTTGGCAGGTTTTTGAAGGCTGGCTTCGTCTTTTGGCAGGTTTTTGAGGGCTGGCTTCGTCTTTTGGCAGGGTTTTTGAGGGCTGGCTTCGTCTTTTGGCAGGTTTTTAAGGGCTGGCTTCGTCTTTTGGCAGGTTTTTGAGGGCTGGCTTCGTCTTTTGGCAGGTTTTTGAGGGCGGACTTCGTCTTTTGGCAAGTTTTTGAGGGCTGACTTCGTCTTTTGGCAGGTTTTTGAGGGCTGGCTTCGTCTTTTGGCAGGCTTTTGAGGGCTCGCTTCGTCTTTTGGCAGGCTTTTGAGGGCTCGCTTCATCTTTTGGCAGGTTTTTGAGGGTTGGCTTCGTCTTTTGACAGGCTTTTGAGGGTTGGCTTCGTCTTTTGGCAGGTTTTTAAGGGTTGGCTTCGTCTTTTGGCAGGTTTTTGAGGGTTGGCTTCGTCTTTTGGCAGGTTTTTGAAGGCTGGCTTCGTCTTTTGGCAGGTTTTTGAGAGCTTACTTCGTCTTTTGGCAGGTTTTTGAGGGTTGGCTTCGTCTTTTGGCAGGTGTTTGAGGGCTGGCTTCGTCTTTTGGCAGGTTTTTGAGGGTTGGCTTCGTCTTTTGGCAGGTGTTTGAGGGCTGGCTTCGTCTTTTGGCAGGTTTTTGAGGGGTGGCTTCGTCTTTTGGCAGGTTTTTTTAGGGTTGGCTTCGTCTTTTGGCAGGTTTTTGAGGGCTGGCTTCGTCTTTTGACAGGTTTTTGAGGGCTGGCTTCGTCTTTTGGCAGGTTTTTGAGGGCTGGCTTCGTCTTTTGGCAGGTTTTTGAGGGCTGACTTCGTCTTTTGTCAGGTTTTTGAGGGCTGGCTTCGTCTTTTGGCAGGTTTTTGAGGGCTGACTTTGTCTTTTGGCAGGTTTTTGAGGGCTGACTTCGTCTTTTGGCAGCTTTTTGAGGGCTGACTTCGTCTTTTGGCAGCTTTTTGATGGGTGACTTCGTCTTTTGGCAGGTTTTTGAGGGCTGGCTTCGTCTTTTGGCAGGTTTTTGAGGGCTGGCTTCGTCTTTTGGCAGATTTTTGAGTGCTGGCTTCGTCTCTTGGCAGGTTTTTGAGGGCTGGCTTCGTCTTTTGGCAGGTTTTTGGGGGGTGGCTTCGTCTTTTGGCAGTTTTTTGAGGGCTGGCTTCGTCTTTTGGCAGGTTTTTGAGGGCTGGTTTCATGTTTTGGCAGGTTTTTGAGGGCGGGCTTCACCTTTTGGTAGATTTTTGAAGGCTGGCTTCATCTTTTGGCAGGTTTTTGAGGGCTGGCTTCGTCTTTTGGCAGGTTTTTGAGGGCTGGTTTCGTCTTTTGTCAGGGTTTTTGAGGGCTGGCTTCGTCTTTTCGCAGGTTTTTGAGGGCTGGCTTCCTCTTTTGGCAGGTTTTTGAGGGTTGGCTTCGTCTTTTGGCAGGTTTTGAGGGTTGGCTTCGTCTTTTGGCAGGTTTTGAGGGTTGGCTTCGTCTTTTGGCAGGTTTTTGAGGGCTGGCTTCGTGTTTTGGCAGGTTTTTGACGGTTGGCTTCGTCTTTTGGCAGGTTTTTGAGGGCTGGCTTCGTCTTTTGGCAGGTTTTTGACGGTTGGCTTCGTCTTTTGGCAGGTTTTTGACGGTTGGCTTCGTCTTTTGGCAGGTTTTTGACGGTTGGCTTCGTCTTTTGGCAGGTTTTTGAGGGCTGGCTTCGTCTTTTGGCAGGTTTTTGACGGTTGGCTTCGTCTTTTGGCAGGTTTTTGAGGGTTGGCTTCGTCTTTTGGCAGGTTTTGAGGGTTGGCTTCGTCTTTTGGCAGGTTTTTGAGGGCTGGCTTCGTCTTTTGGCAGGTTTTTGAGGGCTGGCTTCGTCTTTTGGCAGGTTTTTGACGGTTGGCTTCGTCTTTTGGCAGGTTTTTGACGGTTGGCTTCGTCTTTTGGCAGGTTTTTGAGGGTTGGCTTCGTCTTTTGGCAGGTTTTTGAGGGTTGGCTTCGTCTTTTGGCAGGTTTTTGAGGGCTGGCTTCGTCTTTTGGCAGGTTTTTGAGGGTTGGCTTCGTCTTTTGGCAGGTTTTTGAGGGTTGGCTTCGTGTTTTGGCAGGTTTTTGAGGGCTGGCTTCGTCTTTTGGCAGGTTTTTGAGGGCTGGCTTCGTATTTTGGCAGGGTTTTTGAGGGCTGGCTTCGTCTTTTGGCACGTTTTAGAGGGCTGGCTTCGTCTTTTGGCAGGTTATTGAGGGCTGGCTTCGTCTTTTGGCAGGTTTTTGAGGGTTGGCTTCGTCTTTTGGCAGGTTTTTGAGGATTGGCTTCGTCATTTGGCAGGTTTTTGAGGGTTGGATTCGTCTTTTGGCAGGTTTTTGAGGGCTGGCTTCGTCTTTTGGCAGGTTTTTGAGGGCTGGCTTAGTCTTTTGGCAGGGTTTTGAGGGTTGGCTTCGTCTTTTGGCAGGTTTTTCAGGGTTGGCTTCGTCTTTTGGCATGTTTTTGAGGGTTGGCTTCGTCTTTTCGCAGGTTTTTGAGGGTTGGCTTCGCCTTTTGGCAGGTTTTTGAGGGCTGGCTTCGTCTTTTGGCAGGTTTTTGAGGGCTGGCTTCGTCTTTTGGCAGGTTTTTGAGGGCTGGCTTCGTCTTTTGGCAGGTTTTTGAGGACTGGCTTCGTCTTTTGGCAGGTTTTTGAGGGTTGGTTTCATCTTTTGGCAGGTTTTTTAGGGTTGGCTTCGTCTTTTGGCAGGTTTTTGAGGGTTGGCTTCGTCTTTTGGCAGGTTTTTGAGGGTTGGCTTCGTCTTTTGTCAGGTTTTTGAGGGTTGGCTTCGTCTTTTGGCAGGTTTTTGAAGGTTGGCTTCATCTTTTGGCAGGTTTTTGAGCATTGACGATCTTCTGCCTTTTTTTAAATGCCATCTGGATTGTTCTTGTTTTTATTTGAGAAATGTTTGAACTTTCTCTTTATTGGCATGGGTCTTTTTTGCCTTGCATAGGTTTTTACTTAGTCAAACTTCAGTGGATTTTGAGGTCCCATGTAAGGTTTGAGCCTAGTGAGTAGGGTGGGAGTGGAGGTACAAACATCTTAATGTTTATGTACGCTTTACATGACAGTTGTAAGTGTGGAAAATGTTAATCAAATAAGTTATGTGTTGCAAAAAGGCAACATTACAAATAGACTAATTAGGTCTGGGTATAACGTATGTGGCAAGTTAAAATGAAGTTGTCAGGCAGCAAATCGGGAATTTTTTTTTTAGTTGGGTTGAGTAGGCAGGTTGTGTGAGTGACTAATCTTAAGTGTCTGTCTCTGTCTGTCTCTGTCTCTCTGTGGATCAAGGGAGCTTTACTGCTATCAAGGTTTCCCTCAAACAGGACTGTCTGCAGTATTTTTGTTGCAAAGAAATTGAAGGATGCAGGTTAATGTAAACATTAACTTTCTCCAGGTCAAAGTTATTGGGCATCGACAGTTAGAAATTTTTTTCCTAGATAAAACTAAATTCTAGCTTTAGAATGTTTTTTTTTGTATTCCATTTGCTAACCTTTATGCCTTCTACATTTTATTTTCTATAACGAGGTTTCATTGGTGCTCGATAATTATAACGTAAGTTATCCGAAGTAGTTTCACTGTACCAAACTTTAGCGTAGGAAGAAAGTAGATTATTTGAGACACTTGACTAGTTTTGGTGACTAGTTTTGGGCCTACGTGAGGAAATACCGTCTTTTCAGTAATGCTATTTTAGGGTGTAGTTTTGTTAGCAGAGTTTTATAGAATTTGAAAATTTCAGCAATTTTTTTTCATAAACATTTTAACAACCTGATAGGGTAAGGCTTAATCCTGTATACTAATTTATTACACGAGGCAAAATGATGATTGATACTGAATTGAGCATTGCTAGTTACATTTACTTTTGAAATTCCTCTGGATCCGAAATTTTAAGATTTCCAACAGAAAATTAACTTGAGATTTGACACATGATGAATTTGACTTAGTTTTGTTTGTAAAATAGGTACATTGAGTATGTGTAGATCCTTATCTAAGGTGAGAAAAAAATGTCTTCAGTTCTGTATATGAACGATTCTGTAGTTCATCTTCTGCTATTCCCAACAGAGAACCTGCAGAGCCTTCGTAATATTAATTAATTGTATTGGCATCAGTCAGCATTGTTCCCGATATCTTTACGTGCTTATTTCGACAAATTGGTGGTTGCTTCTATCAAAAATGACCCTCTAGGTTCTTACCTCGCATGAGAGCGTAAGACTAATAACCGTGAAACTTCTGAATGATTTACCCGGAAGCTTTGTATACTTAAGAAAATACATATTCAAATTTACACTTCCATTACTTTGATTCTATATCCTGGGATTGTTGTACCGGAACAAAGGAGGTGGATTTGAGACGTCCATTTTTTGTCTACTCATTAGGTAAGCTGTAGTGCATTACTCATA
This sequence comes from Macrobrachium rosenbergii, assembly GCA_039081455.1. Taxonomy (NCBI): domain Eukaryota; kingdom Metazoa; phylum Arthropoda; class Malacostraca; order Decapoda; family Palaemonidae; genus Macrobrachium; species Macrobrachium rosenbergii. The sequence continues at coordinate 29,855,851 of JANJGK010000005.1, read as the reverse complement.
CTATCTGCACATAGCACATGAGTGACTGAAAATGCTACATAAGTGTCTAGGTTTAAATTTAATTAAAATGGTGGGCAGTGATGTCATACCCTTAAGTCTCGTAAAGTGTACCTTGAATGTTTTTGAGAACACGGAGTTTGTAAACTTAATAAATACAAATTAATAATGACAAGTACGAACAACCCCTTGCATACTGAAGTTAAGACTGGAATTTTTTTATTTTAACCTGTGGTCTGGAGTATCAATATGATTAATACATTAACAGTGGTGGCGTTTTTGGCGTCTTTGTTCTGTTTTCAATATGCAAGCTTTCTCTGGACTGTGGTTATTTGAATATTAATATATTTTGTTTAACCTGAAATTACAACTGAAGTTGGCTGTAGTTTTTGAAAGTCTTGAAAGTTAGGCAGATTCCTGAAGGGTACATTTGACATTACGTTCCTTTAAGGCATTTTACAGCATTGTCCTATGACTCGTGTTCTTTTTTAAGATACATAGATACCGGCTACGTATGGGAACAGCCTGTGAAAAAAATTAAACCTATTTCACAAACTTTATCATGTAAAAACTGAAGTGTTAGTAGAGGGGATATGAATTTAGATCCACTGCGATGAATCTTAGCACCATTGACACTCGGGTGAATTTAGTAGTTGCTAAAATTTAGGACTCTTCTTTCAATTGAAGTTAACCGCCAAGGGAAAAGTAAACTTGGGGAAACTGGTCTGTTAACAATTCTGCTGGTTTCCTGTACTGGTTTTTAGTTCATGTATGTTTCCCGGCGCTTTGTTGCATTCACTGTCATCCTTTATTTTTAGAAAGGTCAACATACTCCTTGACGGTGAGAGCAGTTTTACCCATATTCGAATATTAAGTAACACAAGTTTTCTTAAGGAAAGTGTTAAACCAAAGCTTTATTAAACTAGAAAATTACTGACTGAGGGGTCTACACACTTACTGAGGAGCTGATTAGGCAAATGTAATGAAGTAATTATTTTTTTTAAGCATTACACCCTAATTCACCCCTAATAATTCAAGTTCTCAATTTAGTTCATCTGTGGAATTACTGTTCATGATTGACTATGAAAATTACTATCAAATTGAAGTTTTTTTCATAGATTTTGCCATAAATTATCCAGTACTGGGGAGGTTTGATTTCCATGATGGCGAAGTTAGTCGACAGAAGCTCGAAGTTGCACAAAACCTTATGAAAAAGTGTGTAAAGTCCAGTCCAGACGATCGAGCTCAGCTCGACGGACACTGCCCCCAAACGAGCAAAGCCCACAGGTAAAACTGGAGTGTTGTCTGCACAGTGCTGAGCTGGCCCAGTCAAACCCGGGCACAGCCAGCGCCTGTGGTCGTTCAGGCAGGACCTGCAGACTGTGTGCGGTATGATAACTACCAGTGTGGTAGTCACCAAGAGAAATCGGAAGAAAGCTCTATATATAATAGCATAATAATTGCTGTGTATATGTTCAACTTTACATTACAAAGGCAAGGGTGCTCCCAGTAAGTTCTATTAAATGTAGAACATGAGGTCTCGATCACTGATCCATAGCCTGTCAAACCTGGGGTGTTCCTAGACATTTTGGGGCCCCTCTTATGGGATGGGAGGCGAACAAAGCAAGCCAAAGCAGCTGGGGGGTTGGGGGGGGGGGCCGCTGTAAGCCCGGCCGGGAAATTTTTTAGAATGAGCAATTGTAGGATTATTTTAAAGGCACTTGTAAATGCGGATTTTAGAAATTTTACTTCTTAAATTTTGCATTTTGGGGCCCCCCCTCACTTTGGGGCCCGTAGCCGGTTTCAAACAGCAACCCCTGGCCCCCAACTCAGGAACGCCACTGTGTCAAACACTCGAGTGAGCAATGACAACATCTGCCCCTTGTTTCCATAGGAAGCCTCGTGTCTGGCAGGGACGTCATATTACCGGCCACGGGCAGTGTCTGGTGTTTTCGATAAACAATAAAACAACCAACACAGGACCTCTGCCCGTGTTTTAGCGGGCACAAGCGGTAAACTTGTTAACGGGCAAACTGCCCTCTTGTGCACGCAGGCAATGCTCGATCATCTGGACGGACCTTAACGCTTCGTCTGTTTTTGAACACTGGATACTACTGGATGGTTTTATCGGTCGAAAGTCTGAAATCGCAAGTAGAGCAAAGAGATACCTACTGTGCATTTCAGGGCCGTGTCTAATAGATTTTCGTCGATAAAATCCTACCAAAGCATCGGATATGGACCGTATTTTGGAAATAGCTATTTGAAACCACAGCCTAAATGGCAAAAATATGCAGATGTCTAATGTGGATAATTAAGGCACTTATCAGAATAAATCAAGGGAATTTAAAGGGAAAGTTAGCTAAATTTAGAAGTCACCCAGAAAGAGGCTAGTTGTGACGTAAACTAAACTATGACATCAGACGTAATAGCAGGGTTCCCAGTAGTATGTTAATGACTGTAGAAACACAGACATTTGACCCTCATGTACAATAATCAATACACTGAGTAGGATATGCGATAATTATCGAAATTGTAAGATAGTATACTATAAATGGATTAATGGATTAAAAAATTTAGGGCATAGCCCAAGCACATGGACTGTGAGTTACGATTATCATTCCGCACTACAATGTAGTTATGATTAAATGAAATATATATATATATATATATATATATATATATATATGTATATATATATATATATATATATATATATATATATATATATATATATATATATATATATATATATATATATATATAATAAACGATGTAAATGAAACAATCAAAATAACTGAAAATTGAACGAATGAGTAACTCCAAATCCATAAAAGAATAAATAAATAGATAAAACCGGGGATACATAGACTCACTGATAACCACTCAACAACCCTACAACAAACATTAGTGTCAGTTTCAAGTAAATGAATCAAGCGTATAGAAGCAACAAAACTGACACAGAGGCGCACAATTAAAATAATGAAGGGGGAGTAGTGTGCTATACCAAGCACTGCGGATTTCTCATGGGACTGATCATGCATTAAGGAAGTTAAGGTTAGAACACTTGCGTTATGTTACATTCATTTAGCAGGACTAAGCAGGTACACGTGACCCGGAACTTTTGAGGAGACAATATGAAGCAAAAGGAACTCCAGGGTAACAATGGTTGTTTTCATAGAGCATTACTGTAAGAACTGGTACATATTCCAAGTTAAAGGAAACGTGAAATGCGCCATGGAACTGTATTGCACAATTAATATTCTCATTTGATGCCCATTCCCTTATTGTACTCTACGTAGAGACTCATCGAAAAGATGAAAGAGAGTATGTAGGGTAGGTGTCTGAGTGTGTGAAACAATATAAGAATTCTATATACTACTACTATTACTACTACTACCAACATCTGAGTCTTCATTCATAACTTATATGGGCCGGGTGTCTAGTAAAGTACGTCAATGAGTGGGAGGGCCTTCAGTAATGACGTTTTACTAGCCTCTATCTACAAGCCTGGTAGATTTAGCTAAGTTTCCCTTTAAATTTCTTTGATGTACTCTGATAAGCGCCATAATTAGCCACATTAGACATCACTGCATATTTTTGCCAATTAGGCTGTGACTTCCAATAGCTATTTCCAAAATACCATCCATATCCGTTGCTTTGGTAAGATTTTATCGACGAAAATAAATTAGACACGGACCTGAAATGCACAGTAGTGTGTCCACATTTGACGAAACTGGGAAACACTTGGGATCCCGAAAATTGCATGTGTTGTGATTGCGGTAAATTATGTTTACTGAGCAAACCACCAACGAAACCTAAGTTCCTAGCTTACTTATCTTGGTATATTAAATGATTATGAATAATTAGATAAAAATTTCTAGCAAATGCTTGATTTTTCAAGTCCCACGCCTTTTTGGGCTTTTGGTTGGAAGGTATGCATATTGTGTCTTATTTGCAGCAGAAAACATCTTCCTCTTTGATTATCGTCGCTGCCATCCCGTAACGTTGAAAAGGTCACATTTCTGGTTTCACAGCATTTTGATTTTATTATGACCAAACTGCTGACCACATGTTAGAACCAGAGTTCGGAAAGCCAGTAGAAGTAAGACGTTGTATGACTTTCAGCCAGAGATAGCTAGTCAGGCACTGCAAGCAATACTAGCAAAGTCCCACTACTTCGTTACTTTTCTTCGCATTATATCTTGAAATTTTAAGGTGTGATGTGTCTCTTTCTATTTAATAGTTTAAGCGTTTTCTGAGTAGTTTTTTTTTTTTTCAGAATAACCCGATAAAGCATCGATAGATACCTCTTATAATAATGTTAGTAAATGAAGAACCCTGGGGTTTCAATTGCATGGTTTGAAGCTCCGAGTTTGGCTCCAAGCGGTGAGTCTTAGATTCATCTTTAGGATACTAATTTCTAGATTGTATTTTTTTTATCTACCTGGAAACGAGTCAAATGTCCTGGAGTTACCATTCTTTTATCAGCCTCTATACTGCATAAAAATTCGTGGGATCCATCTTACAGACAGTTAACTCTAAATCAAAATGTGATACAAACCACGCATTAACTGCCAACCACTTGTATGTAAGCGTTTAGCAATTTGTGATTGTCCTGACCAGTGGTCACATTTCCAACTTCTTTTGCAGACTCTTTTTTTCATTTAAAAATTTTATTTGCTCACGAAGATTTTGCTATCACCTAGTGTTAATGACCTCTTTCCGGCTAAAACTGCTGTTTAATTACATTTAAAAACTTCATCTAATTACACGAACACACATCAATAAATTTTACCACAGGAATTGGCTATGAATTTCTGTGGTAATATATTATTTTATAAAATGGAAATAAGAAAATGGGGTGAAGTGTTAGGAGAAATGATTACAGGCAGTAACTTAATGAATGTATTAACAATGTAATAATTTTTTTTTATCAGCATAGTTCAAAAATTATATTTATTGGTAAAGAATACACGATAATTGACATATCGACAAACTACACCAAGAGGTATACAAATGAAGGGAAAGTTTTTTCAAGTAATACAAAATCCAGCGGACATTTTCACTACTAGACCAACCGAGAGAGAGAGCGAGTTAATTTTCTTAATATGTCTTAGGAGAGACGAAACGGTTGCAAGAGCGGAGCCAACAAGCCAATAATACCCGCCACCATAACAAACGGTGCGCATTTTCTGTTATATTTGTTGTTGACATTGTCTCTCTCTCTCTCTCTCTCTCTCTCTCTCTCTCTCTCTCTCTCTCTCTCTCTGGGTAAGTTATTATCAGGCCGTTATTGCCAGTGATTATGAGGGAAGTCAGGCTGCCCACGTAACTCTCTGCATCAGGAGTTTCCAGTCGTTTTCTTGTCAATTTATTCGTTATAACAGCTTTTTCAAATTGTTAGATAGTTTTCCTCTATCTTATCAGTGAATTCTTGCCAGTTACTTGTCTTTTTAATAGTCTTCTAGTGTTTTTCTTTGTTGTAATATAGTAGACAGTGAAATGAGGAATATTTTGCAGGTTTCTAGAAATGTTTGAACGAATCTTTCTTATTGATTTGAAATGTATTTATCAATGAGCACACACACACACACAAACTCGGTTACTGGTGTGGTGATCACGTGTCTATTTAAATTCAGCTTTAAGATATTGTACCTTTTCTTAAAGCTGCACCAACTGCGCGTAACAGAAGCCCTTCCATCATAGGAGCCAAGAATGGGGCTTAGGGGACTAATATCCGTGTTTGGTAGTTTAGTGAACCTTGTCCCTTCTTGTTTATTTTCCTATCGTTGTTTTTAACCCAATTCAACCTTGAAATTTTTATGTGGGTATCCATTTCAACAGCCCAAATGCAAACGGCAAATTTGGAAGCAAGAATTCCCCACTATTCTGTTTTAGAGTGATAGCAATACTGGCACTGATCTCAGCAACCCCTTGCAAGGAAACTATCCATTGCACAGCATCTGAATTGAGGTTGATGAAAAAACAACAGTTACAGTTGTATTTATACAAGTTTACTGATTCATAACGCTGGTATGCATCAATTTTTATTCAGATTGGTCGATCTTTTTCGTGAAATTGTGCTATGTAGTCATACGATGACCACGAGCACCTACTTTCTGACGTTGCTTCACGTCAGTTTTAATAGCCACAAAGTAGTAAGTCAATGAATCTGGCGCTGCTGGTATTATTGAGTTATGTAGTTAGTTTTTCTACTCCGCATATTAATTCTTGGGCTTCGCGTTATTCCTTCTACATTTCTGCTTTTGTCTTTGTGCGTTGAATAAGAATCTAATGTCATTCTTGCGTATTTCTCACTACAGTAATAAATCTTCGAACCAGGGAGATACGACTTGATTACTATGGTGAACTATCTCGAGGAATATTAATTTTGTGCGAAATATTTCTTTATGACCACGGTGAATTGTCAACGTGAATTATTTCTTTATGACCGCGGTGAAATACCAAGAATCTTTAATTAGTGCGAGAAAAAAAATGGTATTAATATAACACCGGGATCAGACTGGTAACGTCTGGCAACAAGTGAACCTTTGATCCTTAATTGATTTTTCATTTCTGATGACTGATCTGGGTAAACTCTCTTATCCTTTCGATGACGGCGAATATGCAATATCAAGTAAATAATGAATTTCAATTACATGATCGAATAGCTCAATCCTCGTGAGAAGGAATAGCAAAAGAAAGATTAATGTTTTTCATTCCTCTGCTTAACGATGAGAGAAACGTTTTTCATCTTGCTATTTGAGCTAAGAGGATACATATACTGATTGTTCTGTTTCTAGGATTAATGTATAGCCGTGAACATTTTTATGTTAATAGTCAAAGAGATGTTATTAAGTCCCATATTTTCTAGGAATTTAGAAATAAGCAACAATGACAGAAGTATAGTGTCGATTCTGATTGATTTTACTTTGAAGAGTTTGGAATTTTGCTGTAGCCTGAACCTACGTATTATGCTTTTGCGAATTGTCAGATTTTATTCAATATCGAGAATGGTAAGCTCGAATTTTCTTACGTTTCTTATATTTGATTTAGCAGTATGTGTTTTCCCCAAGTTTACACATTTACTTACATTGTGACATCTATAGAATTATCTATCTATCTATCTATCTATCTATCTATCTATCTATATATATATATATATATATATATATATATATATATATATATATATATATATATATATATATATATATATATATATATAGATATATATATATATATATATATATATATATATATATATATATTTATATATATATATATATATATATATATATATATATATATATATATATATATAAATATATACGAGTATATATATATATATTGTTTGTGTGTGTGTATAAAATTAAGATTTTGTCATATAAAAAAGGAAGAAAAATGTAACTGTGTAGGAAACTGTCTTCAAGTCTTGATTGCGAAGGTTTCCAAAGCAAGTCACAGGAAGAGTTCCCGACGATAGCATGGTTGTCATAAATGATTGATAAACATTTCCTGTTGTTGAGGGCAAGCTGCACGGTATCCACATTTCATTCCTGAAAGTCAGTCACTTTTAGTTTTCTGTAAAAGAAAACTGTTGTGCCGGCTTTGTCTGTCCGTCCGCACTTTTTTTTGTCCACACTTTTCTGTCCGTCCTCAGATTTTAAAAACTGCTGAGGCTTGAGGGCTGCAAATTGGTATGTTAATCATCTACCCTCCAATCATCAAACATAGCAATTTGCAGCCATGTGGCCTTAGTAGCTTTTTTTTTATTCCAGGTTAAAATTACCTGTAATCATGTTTCTGGCAACGATATAGGATAGGCCACCACCGGGCCGTGTTAAAGTTTCATGGGCCGCGGATCATACAGCAATATAGCGAAACCACTGAAAGATAGATCTATTTTTGGTGGCTTAGATTATACTCTGTAGCGGCTGTACAGAAAACTCGATTGTGCCGAGGAAACTTCGGTGCATTTTTTACTTTTTTTTTTTTTTTTTGTTACAAGTTCAGAGAAAAGGGATACCGACTAGGATGACAACATTTGAAATAAATTGAAAGCGAAATTTTGAATCCTTTGGCACAAAGTAAAGGGATGGGCGTGTAAATACCATTATATTTCTCGGATGGGTAATTTGATGGAAAGGAAAGACGGTCGCTGGAAAAATACTATTAAAGGTAAATAAATAAATGATGCAAAAGTAGAAAGGGAGAAATGGCTGTAAACTTTCCCTCAAAAGAGAGTTGAAGTTTTCCTTTCATGAAATACGAAGTTGAGAAGAAGGAAAATAAGTAAAATCGTTAAGTATTCTCTTCCTTATATTGAAGAAAATTTCCGTCTCAATTAGGAGGCAATTTTCTCCTTTATGAAAATAGTATTATCATGGAAAGAAGAAATGTAATGTCTCATAAAGAAAACGGCTACATTACGCCATGGTGAAAGGTAAATTCCTTTTTAATGGGAATGCAGCTCTCTCACCCCAAGTAAAATGACAAAAATGCAAGCTCCGTCTGAAAATGAAAGTAACCATCTACTTAGGAGGGAGTTAAGTCGTCTTTAAAAGAACGGTAATTACGTCTTTGAAAGGGTGTTGGAATCTTTCATGAAAAAAAAGTAAATTACCCATTTGAAGCAGTAATATCTCCTTCAGAGAGGGAAATAAAAAGTATTAATCTTATACAGACGGATCCTTCCTTAAGCTAAAAGTGAAATGTACTTAGAATAAAAATCCATGAATAAAAATTCAGACTCAGCAGAAAGAGGAAAAACAAACCGCTACAATTTAAGACCAGTTACACTGAGGCCTGGCATATTTTCGTCTGATTTATATATATATATATATATATATATATATATATATATATATATATATATATATATATATATATATATATATATATATATATATATATATATATATATATATATATATATATATATATATATATATATATATATATATATATATATATATATATATATATATATATATATATATATATATGTATATATATACACTATATATATCTTATATATCTACTGTACATGTATGCATGCGTACATAACCGTCAACTGCTTTCAGTAAATAAGGGCATTACCAAGAAGACTGATAAAATTCCAAATGAAAAGTCGGCAGAATTGGTGCCTTAACATTAATCATTAATTGAATCGTTAATAACTCGTGATCTTTGTAAGTCATAATTTCTTATAAAGTTTAGTGTTAAATGTACTGTGTTATTCTTTATTAATTCTATCATTAATAGTTGCATCATATTTCTTTTTTATTTTATCACTGGTTTTCCTTTCTTCCGGTGTTGAGTTCATCTTTGTTTCTGCTGTAAATCAAAAATAGAAATGTAAGCTACGCTTTCGAATATTGTGAAAACTATCTTGACTGTCACTGTAGTAAATCTTAGTACAACTGAATACTTATAACTATAAAAAAATGCATATAACAAGGAAGGATAACATTCGGTTTCCTCCTGAAACTTAATATAGAAATTACAGTCTAGCTTGTATTCCAAAAACGTGTTTTTCGTCGTAAAACTTTCTCCATTTAACTTTCCAAAAACAAGGGCATTGAGCCCAAACAGCTTAACTACAATGGATTTTCTATCTTAGAGGGCAACCTCAACTTCAAAGAAGGAGGTGGTTTCACCAAAACTTCGGTCTCTGATTTGTTCTCTCAAAGTTGATGATTCCCGGTACTCACTTACCCAGGTAATCATCTCGTATTTTGAAATCTTGATTTGATAATGGTAGTCCGGAGTCGTGGATCTCTAACGTTGCTGAAGTCTGATACACGGGTACTCCTTATTAAGTTTCAAATAATGTAAAATTATCATTAGCATTAGATATATAAAGAGATTTACCACATGTTTCATTAATTTTCCAAAATAAATATGATCTACTGATATATTTTATCACCTGGAAAAGATGAAATTTATTTATGTAAATTAAATAAACAGGTGGATAAAACAAAAAATCTTGAAACGAGTTATATTATACGAAATCATTACATAAAAAAAAAGAGCATTAGAGACCCATGTAGGAATATATCTCTCAAATAGGGACCTGAGACAGAAAACAATGGAATACTGTAAAACTAAAATGAGAGAGAATTTTCGAAACGAGTTAACTGGAAACAGCCGAATTCCCAGAAGACTGAGGGTCCCGTTATCTATGAGAACAGATGTTTAATCTAGTAGTATGAACGCAGCTTAAGAGGGAATGTTTAGATTTCAATTGAACTCCGTAAAAGTTCCTCAGGGAATACAAACTGCAGCTGTTTGAGTTGGAGGGGATTATTATTATTATTATTATTATTATTATTATTATTATTATTATTATTATTATTATTATTATTATTATTATTATTACTTCCAAGAAAGACTCAAAAGATGAATAATATATTAAAAAGAAAACAAACTCTACTGTTCCAGGTGACAGTCAGTAAACGAATTGGTATCTAAATAGTTAATCTGTGGACCTTGGTGACGACTTTCGAAATTTGTAACTCAAATATTTATCCGTAAAATGTAATGGAGAACAAAGACGATGACACCCGCAAAGGAATGATAAGTTTTAAGAAGTCAGAGCGAAGAAGGGAAAAAGAAAAAACACTTTCCAAGGCGTTTCGTGAGACAACATAATTCCCTCCAGTTTTTAAGCAGCACAAGATATTCAGACAATTAAATGCTCTCGTTAGGCGTGCGTGTGTACGTCAGTGCATGCGACAATAAAGCACCTTAAACCCTGGTCTCGTTTGTGTTGCATAACATTGTGACTTATTTTAGTTCACTTCAGTACTTCCTGTTCTTAAAAGCATGTTGAAATTGCTGAAAACTTCGTGAGCTGTTAATTTTCAGAGCACAGACTCCGAGTTACATCGTTTTGCTAGGGAAAAGCAGTGTTAATGGTGCTTAAGTCGCGAAAACAGAATATGTTTGTAATTCTGGGCATGCAGCATGAAATATTTTAATATTTCATAAAAGTATTTTCAGAATGAAAGTCCGTTGCAAATGGTCATGATATAAATATACACATACACACTCACACACATACATACACACACGCACACACACACACGTATATATATACATATAATATGTGTGTGTATGTATGTATGTATGTATATATATGTTATATATGTATATAAAAATAAATGTATATATGTATATATATATAAATATATATATATATATATATATATATATATATATATATATATATATATATATATATATATATATATATATATATATATATATATATATATATATATATATATATATGGAGGAGAGAGAGAGAGAGAGAACTTTATGTTTCGAGTAAGGTCACTATCAATTTTCTGACAAGCGTTGCTTTGGAATTACGCGGAAGCATTGTTTTTATAAAAAGGACATTCTCAATTACGGGACTGAAAAAAAAAAGAGGTCGTTAGGTGTTTGAAGATATTGATTTTAGACCCATCATTGTAAATGGAAGCAAGATTAATGAAGTAAATGAAGCATAAAAATCAGAATTAACGTATAGAAGAATACAGTCTTGCTGGGTGGCACAAAGTGACAAATCTCATTAATTCTCATCACACTTATAGTATTAGCAGGGAAAATAAGCGAAGGGCTTATGATATTTAATCCTCAATTAGGATGCATATCATGGATGCACTTGATGACTTGACGCAGTTTATGAACTGTCAAATTACCCGGATTTCGGTTTGGGGTGAAATAATTAACAGTGCATTAGCGTGTGTATGTGTGTGCGTTTTTTTTTTTGCGACGCGCTAGTTGATTAAAAAATACAGACATTTCGTTATTCTCAATATTCTTCGAGTCACTTTTCTGACTTCTTACAAAAAAGTGTTCCGTTTCTTCCGTCTATTGAAACCTAGCTCTCGCATAGGAATTGATTTTAGTTGATTTTGAAATTTTTTTCTCTGCGGTAGCCCGATGTTTCACTTTGAATATTTCCAGTTGGTGTATTCAATAAACCCTTTACCATTACTATTGACATTCGAGAAATTCTCCGTATATTACGCGCGTTACAATGAAAATATTATATGTGTGGTTACTGTGAATCATTCAACGCATTCTTTTTACTGCTATTAATCATGAAAATAATCTAATCCTTCATTCAGGCCATTCACACACTTAATTACAAATGAAGTAGTTTTGATAAAAAGACTCTCTCTCCTGTTAATTGCCACGATTAACCCATCAGTTTTTGCCGAATCAGAAACTGTTCCCGTTGTCTATTTTGACTTCACTTTTGACTCTTTGCATGTTTTCTATTATTGTTTAATAAATTTCACGTGATTCAGATTCTTTATTGCTTCTGTGCGCGTGCGTGTGTAAGAGAGAGAGAGAGAGAGAGAGAGAGAGAGAGAGAGAGAGAGAGAGAGAGAGAGAGAGAGAGAGAGAGAGAGAGAGAGAGAGAGCAACTCAAAAGTATAAATATTTTCTTCCTGCACCAGACACACCAGTTCCAGTGCCATCTGCCATTGCCAGTATAGAAGATTTGAATGTACCTGACAGAAACTTGAATCTTAAGCAACTGTTAGGGAAGACTAAGGATAACTCAACGACCGAGATTTAATATAATTTGGTCGAGATTCGTTGTTTAAAATATGAATTCTTGATCAGATTTTAATTAAGAAAATGTAATAATATTAGCCAGTAAATTCATGATGAAACGCTCAGCTTACTACTCATACAAGGCATACGCACATCGTATTGTAAGACCAAGGAAATTTACTAAAAGCGAGAAGATACTTGGGGTGTCTGTATGGAAGCCTATATGAGAAGGTATGACAGAATTCTTGAGCCAACTCCTGCTTTTGGAAGTGAAGATATAATGGGAGATATAATGTTTAAACCGTTTAGAGCGTGCATAGTGTATATATAGTATAAGAAGAAGCGATAAATGAAAATTGTGATGATACGTGGAAGTAGTAAATCTGTTAACGTAAGTGATATCTTTGATGACAGTATTATTAAATGTTCAGACTGTGTGGAAATAACAGGGGGCGATAAGTTGATAAAGAGTGTATAATTCCGAAAGTGTTAGAAAAGAGGAGGGGAGAACGCCATAGAAAGCAACGAATAAATGGTGTGAAAGGATTATTAGAATGAAGAAGCTTTTTGTCCATGATACGTGAATGTGCATACAAGATGAAAGTGAATGGTGCCTTGCCTCCATGAGTGTTTGACTCACTGCCAACAACCTTTCAGCAGTTAAAGTATAAACGTGGTAACTATGATTCTATCTTTTAATACCTGTACTTCCCTCCCCTTCCCTTGTCACAGAAGTAGGTTTCCCAAATTCCTGACCAAGCCATGATTAATTTAAGCCTTCTGTTGAACTAAGCCGGTGAAATATGTTTCTTGTAGTCATCAGTTTTGTGTCGGGCCCCAGGGGGAGTTGGGACATAGTGCTAAGAGCCTCTTATTCAAAAGCTTAGGGAGAATCAGAAGGATGACACCTTGTGAAGCCTTATGTGAACACGAAGGCAAAGGCAGTTTTGTCAGTTTTCATACAGTGTACAATATGCATTGTTCTCATTTACCATAGTGCAACCACAAATAACCAAGCCCTACCTTTTATACAAGTTAGAGGCTAGGTAGTAATCTTAACGCAGGCTTTTGCATCCAGGGTAGTGTCAGCGTGCATAACTAGGAAACTGAGGAAGGGAGTTTTCCTTTGCCACTGAACTCACTGGTACAACGGAGGAGGCTGTATTCTTTGTATGTACTGGAATGGATTGATATTCCCTTTGCCACCACTTTGAGGATAGTGAAATCAGTCAACGTTGGCAGACATTCGGGGAATTCGGCGTCCTCCGTTGCACCTTGAATTTAGTGCTAGAGGGTCATTCCCTTTCTTCAATGTCATAGTAACAGTGTTACACCAGCCAGGTAACAAAAGTCTAACAGGAAGTAAAAAATGCGCCCGAAGTTTCTTCACCGCAATCGAGTTTTTTGTACATCGTATAATCAATGCCACTGAAAATAGATCTATCTTTCTGTGGTCTCAGTATAATGCCGTATGAGCCGCGGCCCATGTATTTTCAACCAAGGCCCGGTGGTGGCTTAACCTATATTGTTGCCAGATGCACAATTATGGCTAACTTTAACCTTAAATTAAATAAACACTACTGAGGCTAGAGAGCTACAGTTTGGTATGTTTTGATGCTTGGAGGGTGGATGATCAACATACCCCTTTGCAGCCCTCTAGCCTCTGTAGTCTTTAAGATCTGAGGGAGGACGGACAGACAAAGCCGGCAATCATTTTCTTTTACACTAAAAAGGGATAAGGTCTACAGATTTTTATGCACTGTCTGTAATGGGCCAGCACTTAGAATGGCATACCACCAGTGTAATTTTCTAAAAGGTTTATCATTCCATGCCGAAGATGGTTTCATTTAAAGACTCCATGAAGTTCATAATGTTATTCCAGCCAAGTAGAACCTAACATGTGCCACAAAATTACACTTACTGTAGTGCAACTGATAACCGTGCCTTGGCATTCTTGAAGCTCTAACTTATCCTTAAGCTCAATCCCGTCCCCAAAAGACATTTCTGTTACGGACCTGCATTCGGGAATCCACTTGCCCATCGGAGGTCATCACGGTTGCAACAGCAACACCCTAGCTTCAAGGCAAGCATGTGGTAGCAGGTTACTAATCAGTCAGTGTCAAGCTGATGACCAAATGAATCCATGTAACTAAATCCACCGTACCCATATATGACGCTGTATAGTATTAACCAGTATGCATTTTTTAATATATTATACAGCTAGCATCTTTGCTGTTTATTATAATTATATATTTCCTATATAATAGGATGAAGGCTTAACGCCCTGTTATAACATTTGTATATTTCCTAATTCCAAAGAAAAAGCTCCCGACTGTCTTTGTAAACTCTTTTAAAAATAATTGACACGCTATAGTAAATCGTTGCCCCAGATATAATGTAATCGTTTTAAAAAAACTCTCAAGCTTCAGTATAAAATTAATCCGGCGGAAACATTAATTATTCTTTATAAGTTGCCAAAACAAGTCTCCTTCCTAGGTAGTATCATTATTATTATTAGTCTCTTCCTTTCTTACATCGCTGATCCTTGCCAATATTACTACAGCTAGTACTACCGCCTCTCTCTCTCTCTCTCTCTCTCTCTCTCTCTCTCTCTCTCTCTCTCTCTCTCTCTCTCTCTTTCACCGCCAAACACTACAGATCCCTTCATTTTTTTTGTTTTTACTTTTCACTTCATCATGAGCCTCGTCTTTCGGTTTCGTTACGATGTTGGATTTCATTGTCTTTCAACTCTTTCATATCCTCTCTTTATTTCCCTTCAGCAAAAATCCTAGAAGGGTGTCATCGGAGAGACCTATTTTACGATGTTCCAGGAATAAATGCCCTTGCCACAGAGGTCGGCCACCCACCATCCCAATTATCGCCGATCCTTTGAGTTCGGTATTAGCAATCAACCCAGATTGTGTCTCTTAAGAGCTAGTTGGGACGGTGGTGCTGGCGTCGGGTATTGGTGCGGTAGTAGCAGTTATTGGAAACTACTATAGTTCGCCATTTGCATGTGGAAAGTAAAATGACAGGTTGGAAGTAGGTCGATCGTTTATTTTTCCTTTGGCCGAAATAATATGAATGAGTCATTGTAGCATAAATTCTAATATATGTAATGAATACCAGAACGAAATGCGTACTTTAAATAGATAATTTTTAAGTTGGTTTTTATAACCCGAATTTTGTAATCTAATTTGCTATTATTTTTGAGCGTTATTTAAAACCAAAGATTATTTTACTTAATGCTTATTTTAATTCGTCAACAGATTAAAACTCTTCTCTGCGTCACTGCGATTATTGATTCGTAGTGTTGCCATCAAAGCGGCTGAAAAACAAACAAACACACACGCATGCACACAAATTGAGAGAGAGAGAGAGAGAGAGAGAGAGAGAGAGAGAGAGAGAGAGAGAGAGAGAGAGAGAGAGAGAGACTCTCATTGAATCTACAGAAAAATGAACGAAATTGAGTCCGTTAAAACATTCGTCCTGACTCATAAAAAAGTTTGCTTCTTCTTCGGAAAGCGAATTCTGTTTCCCAAGAGGTTACAGCTGTGCAAAAAAAAAAACGTTAATTTCCTCACTGTATCATATCCAACTGCTAGACACATTTTCAGGTTAGCTCTAATTGCTTTAGAATTATCAGGAATCTTAAAAAGAACAATGTTAATGTAATGCCTAATAAACAGAAACTTTAGCTGCAAAGAATTCTGATATTAGACACAAATGGAATTAACACGACGCTGAGTAAATTGAGCTGATTTAAAAACTTCGTTAATTAAGCATCAGCGTAATACATTATAAAGTAGGGAATAAGTGAAAAGAATTTTCATTTTAAATATATTCTGTTCAAACGTAATGGACACTTAGTCGCAAGGAGAAATAAATTGACTATATCAAAGAGATTGTTAAATCCTTTAAAAAATAATAATGTACTTACATCCTTTGGAATGGTCGTTCGGAGTATAAATTTAATGTCTGATTCAGATTTCATTTGTTTTCCTTTTGTTATATTTGCGGTTATATATCGTTTTGAGGTCAATCTGATGAATGTGCTCCTTATTACGCCAAAATAGTGCTTAACTGCTAAAGTGCTATTGGCGAGTGGATGACTACATTGCCAAATAACATTAATTTGCTTCATATTAAAACCTTTATATAGTCATCCGTGTATAGATGGAAAGTGTAAACAAAATACTTATATTAATAAAGAGAAGGGAATTGTGAAGGGGAGGGTTCTGATTTTACAATTTGTTTGTTTCTTTAGGAGCCCGAGGTTCATTTGAATAGATGATGCACGGCTCATACTTTTCATTTTCCTCAATTAGCAAGGTGCCTGACAAATGACTGATGTGCTCAAATCGTTAGAGAACTACACAATCATAACAGCAGACTGCAATGAGCATTTTGTTACTTTGTTGCTGTAGTCTGATCATTTAGCACTCTTATTACCGTGAAAGGTCATTACGAGTTAGCAAAACAATTGGTAAACAGGGAAAGGATCATCTCGTTTATGAGTGAGTGTTTTAGGTCAGTGGGATATTAACTGGGTAGTGTTTCCTATGGAATCATATATATATATATATATATATATATATATATATATATATATATATATATATATATATATATATATATATATATATATATATATATATATATATATATATATTATATGAGTCACTTTACATGGTATATATATATATATATATATATATATATATATATATATATATAATATATATATATATATATATATATATATATATATATATATATATATATATACCATGTAAAGTGACTCATATAATTTCCGCAGTTGAGTGCTCCTGTATCCATTTGAACATTCTTTTGTCTGTTTACTTGGTTCTTGATAAACCGGTTCTGTTACATTAGTTTCCGTGCAATTGATATTTTCTTATGGGATTATAGCTGAGGCTCTCAGCTCGACAGAATTACATTATTCTGCCCACATGGAGTCATCCTTTTGTGTCGCTCAAACGTTTTTTTACTGAATATGCTTACATCAAACCCGTTTTCTACGTTCGAATCCCGTTGTGTCTCATATTGCTATTTTAACAGTTGTTGAAACTGGAGTTATTTTTGCTTTACTGGAGAAGTATTACTCTCTCTCTCTCTCTCTCTCTCTCTCTCTCTCTCTCTCTCTCTCTCTCTCTCTCTCTCTCTCTCTCTCTGTCTCTCTCTCTCTCTCTCTCTCTCTCTCAGGTTTTACCTGTAACCTGGATTTAATTTTTTTTATCATATAAATTTTGTAAGTCAACATTTCCTTATAACTGTATTCTTTATTTAGTTCATCTTTGAAGAAAGGCTACCTATGCCGTATATACTGTGAGTAGAGAACTATATGTAAAAAAAAAATATATATATATATATATATATATATATATATATATATATATATATATATATATATATATATATATATATATATATATATATATATATATACTGTCTTAGTTTATTTTCATACTCATCTTGAAAATTTTCGGCTTTATCTTCCTTCTCTAATTTTTTAGTTACCATAGCAACCAAGGTCACTGGCGTTATTAAGATTATTTGTCAAAACAAAAGGTGTTCACTAAATAAGAATAAGTCTATTAGTGTCTCTTCTGAGTAATTGTTCCTCTGAAATCCTGGTGGAATTTCATAGGTTTTTCTTAAAGAATTACTTCATTTTATTGTAAAAAATAAGGAACAACTTGTTTATGAACAGCAAAAACACTGATAAAATATAATTAGTTTTTAACAATACATAACAAAATAACTAAATGTGAAGATGAAATAAGACAATTCTTGCTTAGGACAAAAGACAAAACATCTGAGAGTTAGTTATTTTTTACGTGTTTTTCTTTATTCAAATTTACTCCACAAAAGTGATCTTAATCTGATTTCCCTATTTTTCTTTTATGAGATTTAAATCATTTCCCTTTATCTTTCGAACTCTTATGATTCGTAAAGTTATTTTCCATTTCATTATACTTGCATTTATGTTTCGAATAAATTAAAGGGAGTACTATTGTCTCGTACATATTTCAGAAGTCAGAAGTGAATTATCGTGTTAGTTACAGGAATATTCTACATTTATCGTCATGGACTCCCAAACTGCACCTCTAACTCTAATCAACAACCTTCCCTCCTGGCGTCGCATCAAATTATGGTCTTCCTATTTACTCTGAGGCTTCAAAGTCAGGACTGCGCCCTCTCTGTCTCTTTGTAATTCTCTTTTAGTCTGCGAGATCCAACGTCGTGCTTTGCGAGTCTTGGTAATTACAGGACCTACTCAGTATGGGCCGCTCGCCGGGGCTTCATTTACATCTTGTGTTTAGGGAATGGACGACATTAGGCTGTGGATTGGTTCATTTTAGTTTTTAAGCTGTTTTGAGAATATAATCCAGTAAATGTAAAAACACAGATTTGCTCACTTTTTAGTTTTCTGTAAAAGAAAACTACCGTCCGCACTTTTTCTGTCCGCCTTTTTCTGTCCGCCCCCAGATCTTAAACATTTCTAAGGCTAGAGAGCTGCAAATTGGTATATTCATCATCCACTCTCCAGTCATCAAACATACCAAATTGCAGCCCTCTAGCCTCAGTAGCTTTTATTTTATCTAGGGTGAAATTAGCCACGGCTCACACAGCCCTATGCGCTGTACAGAAAACTCGATTCCTTCGGCGCGTTTTTTACTTGTTTAATATTACTTTCAAGGATGTAGCCATCCAAACGGGTATTCACTTTGGCCGTTAACACTTATTTTCTCCTTTTCTGAAAATGTATGTTGTGATTAAGACAATAGAAAATAACACATTTTTTCAGGTTAGTACTGTACTACAGAAAAACGTCAACTTTCTCCGCTAAAGTTGAAATTCAAGTTATTTCCAAGATGTTGTTCTGTAGCATTATAATATGTTTCTAACTAATATGATGAAATTACCTCTAGGACGTTCATTCAAACACGATAATTCCTAACATACTGGTTTTCTGATTCCGGTTCCAAGATACTTAAAGTTGTGAGGCCAGTTGGTATAGCTGAATTAAATCCTTTGTTTGGTTCACGCCTAACTAAAAAAAATATTAGGAAATAAAATATAAGCCACGCGAAACATATGAAACTATAGGAAACCGAAATACTGATAGAGGAGAGAAACCAACGACTGCTTATGCTCAGAATGTAAATGTGAGAACACGTGGCAGAGCTAGCGACATAATTTCAACTCAGGACTTTCTACCATAGCTCGACAAGAAAATTATCAAAGAGTAAGAATTTTTACCTTCTTAATCTGAGACAACGGCACTGATTTCTGATCTCAAGGATGCTCCCAGACCACTATTCAAAAGTCCACCAGCTGTGAAAGCGAGTTTTGGGGGTGGGGGGGGATGTGAATATTGTAAAATTATGGAGCTCGGATGCCTTAAGCACCTCGGAGGTTATAACATTAATGCACAAAACTGAAATTTTCATGAGAAATGATCACACATTTATGCTGCGTCATTACTCAAACTTGATCTTATTTTATGAATAGTGTATTTATTTTTTACGCTAATTCTAATTCGCTGTTTCTTTCAAGTCTTAATGATTTAAAAGACATAAAATTTATATCCTTTGGCATTAGCAAATGGTTCAGTCCAAAGATTCATTTACCTTAAATGATAAAAATATTCAGTAACATCAAAACGAAAAAAAAAAAAATGAAGAAAGATGTAAAAAAAGAACGAAGAAAAGAGTTCAGCTACACGCTCTTTGAAGATCTGCCAACACTCAACGGTACCATTTAGACTCGAAAACTGCTTCGTTAAGCATTTTCCTTGCCAGGTCTTTCTTGATCTTTATTTCATTACTTTTTCTATGAAGTAACTTTCAAATTTACCCTAATTAATTTAATATTAGTAGTTTGTTTTGAGAATTTTGAGTAAAATGAAAACTCTAATTCCATGAATTTAAAGTAAATCATTCATTATTATAGTGTATTAAGCAATGAGAACCCGCAACGTTTGGTGTTTTGGTTACCATTGTTATAGCCGACCTACTTCAAGTGTGCACATTTCAGTTTACATATATCTACAACCAAGTCGTTAATTATCATGATTTTTAGTTAGAATTCATTTTGTGATTTTCTCTGGAAATTCAGTTCCTGCTGTACCAGTATTATATGCTGTTTCTAGTATCATACGCAGAAATTAACACGCATTTTATTTTTACGCATACTCATTAGATAGCTAATATTTTTTTCCGACATATTCGATTTTTCTTACTTTTTGCGGGTCATTTCACCATCTATTATTATTACTATATAATAAATTAAATATTTCGGTTAGGTCGACGAGATGATAAAGTTTATCTGAATGTCGCTTTCGATTTTTGTTTTCACGATTTTACATAATTGAAGCTGTAGTTTATGAATCAGTCATAATGGGTAAATAGATTCTTAAAATCCCATTTATTTTGATGATGAATTATATCTTAAAGGTAGCACTAATTGTCACCACCCACTTTTTATCGGATGGGTTCTTACACATCTTCCTTGTCCAAAGTTCGGTAAGCCTCGGTTCTCCCATTTCCTCAAAACTAGGGAGAAAAGCACTTCTCATCATGTTATTTCGTAAGCGATGAAGTAAACCGGTGATGGAAGCCAGCAAATCATGGGTGGCGATTGCCCTAGTTTTTTAAACATATTGATGTTCATTTCAAGGTGCTGAAAATGTTTAGCAATAACTACTGTTGCAATTACAATCGTATTAAAAGTTCTTGTTACATATATAAGAATTTTTCACTTGTGTTTACCAGTGATAATGAGAGAGAGAGAGAGAGAGAGAGAGAGAGAGAGAGAGAGAGAGAGAGAGAGAGATTTATGAGGAGGAAAATCATATCCTGCACCTCATATGCATTTCATATTAATTCTTTTCATATAATTCCTAACACTTCCAATAATTTTTCGAGCTCCTCCTTCGTTACTAAATCTGTGAAAACTGTAAGGAAATACCAGAAAAACTTGGCTTCAAAGCTGACGATCATTTGTTTGGAAAAAAAAGACCTAAATAAAAGATCAGCATTTAGGAGTTGACCCATTCGATAACTTCCTTTTGAATCTAAATTGAGCTCATCCCCTTTACCTTTGTCCTTTCTCTTAAATCCCCGAGGACTCCTTTACCGTATTCCTACCTCTTCCAACCCTCCTCCAAATCCTCCTCACTCTGGCTTTATGTTTTCTACTTTTTCATAGGACATTTGGTGATGGAGTTTCTCTACAGACCGAAAAAGTTGAGAAAGTAGGGGAAATGTGTGTGTACCTGCGTGTGCGTGTGTGTGTGTGTGTGTGTGTGTGAGAGAGAGAGAGAGAGAGAGAGAGAGAGAGAGAGAGAGAGAGAGAGAATATGATCTAACACATGACGCATGCTAAATTCGATGCAACTTTGAGATAGGTAGTGAAACACTAAACAACCTAAGTGTCTAACAGATTACCAAAGCCAAACGTTGGTACATTTAATGTAATCAATTTGTTCAGTATCATGAATAAAATTATATGTTTCTTAATTCCTTATATTAAATCAGTAGAAATAGTAATGTTGTTTCATATATTTGTCATGGTGTAAAACACATATTTTCAACATCATATTTTTATTTGTACGATTGTTGTTAAAATTTCGTCACAAAAGGGTTCTTCAAAACATAAATGTAGAAATAAAACACTAACAGGACGAGATTAGGCACACTGTTTTAGTTATCATTTTCGAATCCCCTTTTGAAATGGGGAATCAAACAGACTTCCGAAAGCCCTCTGTACCCATACTTAATTATCTAAAAAAAAAAAAAAAAAAAAAAAAACTAGGCCATCTTCAAAATAGTCGTCAGAAGCCAGCTGTATGACAAACGTGTTATTACCGTCATATATGTACAAGTGTGCACGTGTGTATGGACATAAGTAAATTGCGTGTCTTTTTTTTTATGTTGTTTCCCAAAACTTTAACGGTGACCGATTGATAAAAGTGTCTTACTCCTGCTAATTGACTAGGCTCGACAACAAATTAGTTTATTTGGGACGTATGCCTGATTTTTGTGCATTATTCTATATAAATTACCGGAAATGTTATAAAATCAGCCTTGAATTCATCATTGACTGGAAAATCTTATTATAATCCTGCCTCATGCACTAAAGGTTTAAGTGGATATATATATGATGAATTTATATTTTGGAAAATTATCTAAATGCACGTATAAACTTTCCGCTTGACTCGGTTATCATGATAAAAAAAATGAGCATAAACTAAATACACCAAAGAATAAATACGCAAACTATAACCCATCTCAAATTTCCAAGTCTGTAGTCACAAACGAAGTGGAGTGTCTCATAAACTCTGCTGTATTAGAAAAGTCATGCTTTATCTCGACATCAATATGAACATCGCCAGGCAGCCTGGCCAATTTATTCATAGAATACTGAGAGACAGAAGGAGAGAGAGTGAGAAAGTTCACTTTCGCAAAAAAATAAAAAATAAATAAACAAAGAATCCGGTTTCGTAAATCTGCTCTGCACATACAAAGTTTAGTTTATTTTTTTTTATCTACGTTAGATTTTTTTTAGTGATCATAACACTTGCCTCTGCGTGGTTTGAGTTTTGAAATTCATGAGTGCTTCAGTTTTCAGAAAAATTGAATTTATGGTGTCCTGCGAGAGACAGAACGAGTCCATATTTCTGTAGAGCTTGACAATATAAAAAATACGCCTTTCTACCACGCTTTTGACCGCGAACCATTGGACAGATAAAACAAATCTTTATTTTTACTATTGATCTGAGAAGTTTTTTTGTAAAGATTTTCTGTTTCTGAATACAAAAACATTCATTTTGGCATTCTGCGGATTTTTCTTTTCCCGTTTAGGGTAATTTCAATAACAACGGACACAAAAATCAATAATAGAGGGTGAATGCTGCATCCCATGGACATCAGACAAGCTAGATCATCAGAGTTATACATACCATTATACATATATTATACAGACCAGCATTATACAGTACATACCAGCCTTTTTCTCTCTTGAAAGGGTTGCAGTAAGGGAAATAGTTGATAGCTACAACCTGAAGTTATTTAATATCGCTGCCTGCCTTTCTCTCTATTTGAGAAACGTATTGGTCATCAATTGTGGTGATATTCCCTTTTCGTTACATGGTTCACATTATCTAAATACCAAACCATTTACCATCTCTTCTCTGGCTGGTGATATGACCAAAGTAATTTTCTTTTCATCAAAAATGATCACAGAAGTGAAGAATAGACTCACGTTCACTGAATATATAAACTGTTCTTATAAGATACATAGTCATGACAAGCGTATTCAGCAAAGGAGATGAAGAGAGAGAGAGAGAGAGAGAGAGAGAGAGAGAGAGAGAGAGAAGGCAATGTGCATTATGTATCGCATGGTTGATATATAGAAAATTCGTTCCATAAATCTTTTACTCCCATAAAATGCATTTACTGCGGTAAAATTAGGATAACCGAAATAACAGTTGAAACGAATAATGAGGCATTGGTTGATGCAATCAAACTCATACATTTTTGTCATATTGTAAAAATCTGTGATATCAAAAGTTTCCATTCTCTTGTACATTGTCTTAGCATGGAGAAAAAGGGATTGCACGTTAGCCAGCATTCGAGAGTATTTATTTAGTTTTCAGGTACACAGAAAATCAAATCAGTATCATCATGTAATTCCCGAGCAGCACTAGTACTATTTGGCAGAATTGTAAGCAAAAATTGACTCTCGTGCTGCTGATGAGTTTAACCAGAAAAACGTACTGCATGTTTTGACAAAAAAAGAGGAAAGCTGATGATCAAACAGTTATTAAAAAAGATGAAAGAATTTTTTATAGTTTCTATCCCTTTGAAAGCATAAAAAAATAGAGGTGGAATCACGACACAGTTTGTATAGTGAGATTGAGTGCATGCAATTGGTGCTTTTGTTTAAAACCATGAAATAAATACAAAAATGAAATAGAGCATTTTTCCACTTTCCAACTTTACCATCAGCCTCCCATCATCTTTCTCAATCAGCCAATTCCTCATCACAAATGAACTCTTCTATATGCTAATGAATTTCTAAAAAATCTGCTTCCGGGCTCACTTTCAATCAATTAACGCATTGCAAATGCGTCCCTCGACTCAAGGGAAGAAAGATGACAACTGAAAAATGTGCAGTTTTACGACTATGACGTCTTGCCTTGTCTTGTACACAATTCTCATATACAACTTTATCTGCATACACATTTAATCATTTAGTGGGTAGGTAAGCTGGGCCTTTATGAAAGACTCCTTTTTTTTTATTAAGAGTATTCATAAATAACGTCTGGAAGGTTGCATGAATTTATTTTAATGTATCAAACGACTTGAATGCCAAGATAATGGTGTCGAAATTTTCGCTGATAAAGACTATTATGTCTATCATGTAAAATAATGCTGGATCCTCGAACAGATTAATTTTATTATCTATTTGAAGGTATGTTGATTATAAATTAAAATATATAACAATAAAACTGACCTGCAATTCTAATTTCAATCTTATTACCGTTGCAAGAGATGAGTATAATGTTGAAAATTAATAGTCTTGGAGTTTCTTTCTTGATTCATCGTTTCAGTTGTTGCGTTTTATGCTTCATATTTTCTTCCACTGGGTCTAATTGTATTCATCCTGATATGGCATCGTAATCATGATAGCGTCAAGTGAAAGGCTAGTAATGCACTTGTACGTTTCCAGAAAAAACCAGGAGATGCATTAGAAATCTGAGTCAGTTTTTACAGCAGCAGCTGTTCAAAATGCTTCTGAACAACACGCTGATTCAATAGAATTTTATTTTAAGGATATGGCGATATTCGTTTTGAAACAGAAGAACGCATTCGCAAGAAAAAATTAATATTTGTGTTAAATACATGCGGCATATCTGAAATGGTGAGATGCCAGGACAAGTCATGCTAATGATGCAGAAAAACAGAAAACCATAAAGGATCTTCAAGAGATATGTCACACTTAACGGGTGATGTGATCCAGATTACGTGTCAGCATGAAATATGACACCGTTTCGGATATAAAAAGTAGATTTTTTTCTGGTTTTACGACACTGGACAGTCGTAGATTACGTGGAACGGTACAAATTGCTATTAGAACAGTTATTTTGATAGTATATAGAACTGTTCCATGTGTTCGCATATAAATGTTACTATCGACCAAGGTCCGCACTCTCCTGCATTGTTCTGAGATTCATTTGTTTATTATTTTTTCTTTCAGAATTTGCAATTAAACTTAATTACTTCCGTGCCAAGTTTCACTGATCTCATAAGATTAGCAGTGACTGGCAGTACTTTCAAGAAGAATATACTACAGTATCTACTGAACTTTTTAGAACTAATGGCTATCCGAAGGATATCTATCGTCTTCAACATATGCAAAAAAAAAGTCCTCGATAAGTTATTTGTTTAAAAAAAACTAACGTCCATTATGGGGCAAATGGCATTTTATTAACAACTACCTTTTATTAATAATTATACATAAAGTTTGTGTAGTTGTTACCTTCAAGTTAATTTTTAAATGTTTTTTTCTGGTGATTTGAAAGTCCAGGGACTTGCTGGACACAAGAAGTTGACAATGACTCATGAATCAGGCTTATTTTATTTGTACAAATACAGTTTGTGTTATGCCATTTAAATTACTCTGAAAATAAGAGCATGGCTGTCGTTTCAAGTCGATCTGGTAACAGGCTAATGACATTTAGCCATCTTGGATACCTTGAACTCGTGAATTTGGTAGGGAAATTAAACCATTTACCATTTAAGATTAATGCGGTGACTTAATATCGCTCAAATTCTGTGAAATCATGAAGATCGTATTAGAAACGAAATATCAGTGCAGATGAATCTACTTAAACGTTATTTTATTGTAGCTCTTGTAAGCGAGTTTGCTTATGTCTAGTTATTTCAGATCGTTTTCCTACTTTTAACTTTACCCTGTTCTGTTCGTATTTATAGATTGCCACTGATTACAATATATATATATATATATATATATATATATATATATATATATATATATATATATATATATATATATATATATATATATATATATATACTATATATGCATGTATGTGTGTAGTTCTTCATGGGTATCTATGTCTTGAATGTCTGGTTTCAACGCTAGAGTTCAAGTTTCGTATTATTTAGTTACAGATTCACGCATCTAACAACAGTGCAGCTTTCCGCGTCTGTGTCGTAGATCAAACAGTAATGGCCATTCCTTGCTTTTGCATACGATGGCATTGCCGAACTATTGACTTGGAAACGCCGCTTTTTTTGATCCAAGCAGTATTTTGAAGTAACAGTTATCCGGCGGGAATGGCTGCTCAATGCCACTTAAGAGCTTCCCAGTAGCCTAGGAACGAGTTCTCCGAATGGTATTGTTGTTAGAAGAAATTTATAACTGGGCGAACGCTTCTGAAAAACATAATTCATTGGCTACATTATTAGGTGTTGAAAAAAATGCTTCTGGAACTTGTTGTTTTGGTTAGTATCTTTCTACTCTCTTCAATTCCACCGTCTCTCCAAGGTAAATTATTTTAGAAAGGAATCAAAGTGAGTTCATGGGTCAGGAGGTAAACTGTCTATGTCTTGTCGCCCTTGTTATTGGCACTTCCATTACATTCTGCTGCCATATTCTGAACTCCATTCCCTTCTTGATGCATGCGTCTGTCACTCGACCTTAACAGCCATTGGCTGTTGGATACAGTTTAATTTCGTTTTGTCTAAACCCCAAACCTACAGTATATGAAAACTCTCTAAACAACCGGATTAAACAGCAACACGCCGAAGATTCGCTGTCGAATTCTGGCTTACTTACTAGATTCAACAGCCAATCATGATGCGACCACGTGTCACGTGACTTATAAGTCGCGCTTCCACTTTCCGTTTGCTTGCCCAGCCATATTTGTCAATTGCTTTCCATCGGGCTGATGAGACAATTGCTTTTAACAATTTTGTTTGATGTGGTAATTGAAATTCTGTATGAAGATAATGAAGCCACGATTTAAAACAACACAGTACAGGTTAATTATTGTCATCAGTTTACTGAAACTATTATTTGGAGTAAGTGACTGTAAGATTGATGACCTGCGTTTATTAAAATCAAACAAACGCCAAATACTCGGTTCTAATGTATTATTTATTCATATTAAGCGGTGATCTAGATGCGAGCGAAGTATACCAACTAAAAAGAAAAAACCATGAAGCAGTGACACATTCCGTTTTGCAAGGTCATTCTATTTAATCACGACGTTCATAGTAAAACTAATGCAACATTTGGCATTATTTCCCAAGATCTTTTCATTTTATACTCTTACTTTTAAAATAATAAGATGAATGTTATTAAACTACTACCAGAAAAATTTACGCATAATAATAATGATGCCTAAATGCTGCTCTGATGGATTTTATATCAGTATGTATTTAGAATTATACTTGTGTGTGGCATTTCACCGCTGTTGGAATAGGTTTGATATATCCTTCAGGTGATATTTGCAATAATACCAAAATTCGATTCACATCGACTGTCTGTTTTTACACCTGTTGATTTTATTTCACATTGGTGGAATAAACTGGCCCTCGGACCTCTGATTAACGTAGAACTCTAGCAACGGTGGTTAAATGGATGACGTGGAAATCATCTGAACTCTAAATAGCATATGATGACCTCAGGCGATTCAAATTTCGGTCGAGCTGTTACGAGATACAGACATTGATTTTCATCCCGTGGTGGATAGCGCCGTCTGTGCACTTCACGTGGTCTACTGTAGGCATTACTAAAGGGTGATTGCAGCGTCTCTTCGGCTTTACATGCACCTACTTATAGCTTTTTTTTTTTTACTTTATCTCCATTCCTGCTTCCTTTCCTCAATCTTGCTGTTCCGCCTCTCTAACTGTTATTTCTTAGCGCAATCGTGGGTTTTTCTCCAGCCCCACGTTTAGGTACTTATAATTAATTCATTTACTTCATTTTTTGGATGTCTTTATCTATAAACTCCAACCGTCCAGTTTCCTCTTTCATTGACCTAAGCCCTGAATGTCTGCAAGTGGTGGCCGGTAATAAAGTCACAGAAAAAAATTCACAAAAACAAATTCACAATTTTCGCTAGGAAAAAAGTCACAGGACAAAAAGTCACATTAATTTAAAGTCTTTCGCTGATGTTTTTACAGTAATCCCCAACGGGTTTGTACCAAAAACGCCGCAAAGGTTAAAACCCTTGGGGATCACCATCTAAGAAATATTAATGTCTTTTTTTCCTGTGACTTTTTTCCGTAAGTTTTTTACCTGTAACTTTTTTACCTGGATTCCTGCAAGTACCCAAGCGCTTAGCCTGACAGCCTGAATTTAAAAAATTAACATTGTTTATCATTACTCCTAACGGTATATAAAACGAAGCAGCACAGTGGTGATCGTCCTAAGGAATGGACAAATGTCATTGAATATGATGATAAGTTTATTTGGGCACAATTATTTGTAAAGCTGATGATGTGACATTTAATCCTCTTCATAGGGGAGTAATAGGTTTTGTGCAACTCCTGGAACAAATAGTCATCTGTATTCTTTAATTAACCTTGGTCATGCAACAGCAAACTACTTCCGACCAAAGGTTTCCCAGGATTATCCATTTTAATCATAATGCAAATACACGTTATTACAGTCGGTTTCATTATTTTTCTTACAATTGGCTGCAGTATAATTAATACGTTTTTTTTTATTTGTAACTAAGATCGTTTCATTTTATCAATTTTATTCCAAACTGATCCCCTGCTTCCTCATGAGTGTTTTTATGGATTTGTGGAGATTATGGTTTTTTCTTATTCTTATCCGGTTTATATTTAGTTGTCGGATATATTTACGTGATTTGTCCAAAGATAAGTCGTGGCAATAAAACTTGAGATTTGTGCAACACGGCTTATGTTGATTCTAGAGCTAATGCGGATGGAGTAAGATTTTTCCAGAAATGCATTGGAAAGAGGAAATAAAGCAATTAATAACTGCATTAATGAAAATTGAAGTAGTAAAATATATTTACAAATATGAGATAAGGATTACGATTTCTTGATAAATTAGTGCGAGATAGTATGTTTTGCAAGTAAACCAACCGCTAGAAGTCCTATATTGAAATTTTTTAGTTAGTTTTCATTGAATATGATGCCAGTTTCAGACACAGTCTCCTTGGTTGTCATTTAATTGACATTGATTATATGATAGTACCCGACAACCCGTTCGAATGTTGCAAAAAGTGCTCTTACCACAAAAGCATTACCGTGACAAAGTTAGGTAATTTATAGACATTAAGGCAATAATATTATAAGCATCCCGATTATACAAAGGACGAAATGACAGGCAGGGGAGACAAATAAGAGGAGGAGCAAAATCTGAACTCGGAGCCCTAAGCAATAGAGACACCTCACATAAATAGGAGGAGAGCCAGTAGGGATGAGGGAATACAGAGATAAAATGCACTTGGTGAGGAACAACTCAAAGATTGCCATTTTAGTCGTTTTAATAACAAAAAGATATATTTTTCTTTTGATAAGCAGCAATTTCTGAGTTAATTCAAAAGGAGATTTGCCACACTGGTGACCTTTATTTACTGCATAGGCACAGACAAACCAGAATTATACTTGAAGAATTTGTGTTCATATATTAGGGAATCAACATATTGAGATAAAAGATACAAAGAAATTAAATGTAAACGATTTTATGATAATTTACCTTAGATTCGATCTTCACGTCATATAAAATATCAAGAACAAAGGAATGACGTAGTATATTAACCAGAAACATACAGAAAGAGATTATTAGATTATCGTGTTGGAACAGCGTTATAGCATAGTACGTTTTGCACCAGCCTCAACACAACAATAAGAAAAGTCGGGTAGAGTAATTTCAAAAGTTATTTTATCTTACTTTTTGCTGCTGATTATTAATAAAACAGGAAATCAGAATATAAATAACATAATATTACCTCTTTGCCTTGGATGAACGGGGGTATAATTGTTCATGCTGTCCGGGATGGTAAATTAGTTTTAAAGGCGTTATCACTCCACGAGATTAAAAGGCCTCCGAAAGGCTTAGTTAAATCAAAGAGGAGGGAAAGGAACTCCTTCTTCTGGGTGTTCCTCCGCGTCGTCAGATGAATGTAAAGTTATTTTAAAGTTGGTAAAATTATTAGTACAGTGGCTTACATGCTTGCTATCATATACAGATAACAGAAATTTACTTTTACAGTCAAAAACATTCTCCCTATTTCTGTGTAAGAATTCTCCTAAGAGTAGATTGTCACTATCACACTAACAGGCCAAACTAGATATAAATTTGTATTTATCAAGTTACAGCAGAAATTAAACAAACAGACTTTAGATAAAAATAACAGATTGGAATGAAATATGCAAATTAACAAACACATGTTGAATAAAAAGAAGCAGATTCAAATAAACAAACATCCACCGTTACTCCTAAACAAACCCTTAATTGAACTCCAGGACCGCGTGTGTATATTCTCTTTCGACGAATGTTTCATTCCTTGTTGACTCTGAGCAGAGGAGCCACTCCCATAAGATTTCTGTTGTGTCTCACCAAACGTCCGGTTTCAAGTTGATCGCATAGATCTCTTTTGGGAAAGTAAATTAATAGTGTTTTTTTTTTATGTAACATTACTTAAAAACCAGTTATTCTTTGATATTCTTAGTTGAGAGAGAGAGAGAGAATTTAGTAGGCCTTTCTGAATTTGCTTATTTATTCTGTTTACAATACATATTTTTCATATTTCACTATAAAATGTCAACAGTGCATAGTGTTTTTAGTTCTTGATACCAATTTCGACAGTTTGCTACTGACTTCCTTTGATATGATTTTTTGTATATATGAGAATTTTTTAAAGTTTCTGAATTCTTTGTATAATTGTTTAAGAGAAAAATTATAGTTATTATTTCATCAAACAACCGAAGTCCATAAAAGCAAATGTCCAGCAGAGCTAAAAAAAAAAAAAAAAAAAAAAAACACACACACAGCTATATAGCTAAATTGCTCTAGCCGTCGCTATTGTTGTTTGAAGCCTGTTTTCGTTAGTTTCGTCTTCATCATCAAGATTATCTAACTTAATTGTAATTATAATAAAGCTTTCTATTTTCTCGAATAACATGTTTATTATAATTTCCGTCTTTATCATAATTTTTCATTCAATCTCCATGATTGCTTGACCCGAACGCCATTGGCTTTCGCCCATTTTCAACGTTGTAAACGTCGTTATTTGTTTATCTCTCTAACTGCAGTAGATAATTCTTTCTTTTTTATCATCCATATCGGCTTACAGTCATGTCTCACCTCGAGCACTTCGGTAACTTCATCCAAAATAGAGGACTGAGCAAGAGTTGAAAATTCTAATACCCATTGCCGCCAAAAGAAACACTATACCTGAAGAGTCATTGTTTTTGTTATTTTCCGACATTATCCCTGAGCATTCGAGTTTTTCATTCCATACACAATCTTCTTTCAAACCATAATCATAACTCTTTCACTTTAGGAATATGTACCTTTTACAATTTCCCTTATTTGTTTAAGAATCGTTTCTGAGCAATCTCTGATATTATTCTTCGCTCAGCCCACGGGATAATCGTAAGGAAAACCATTATTTATATATACATACATACATACATACATACATACATACATACATACATACATACATACATACATACATACATATATATATATATATATATATATATATATATATATATATATATATATATATATATATATATATATATATATATATATATATATATATATATATATATATATATATATATACAGTATATATATATATATATATATATATATATATATATATATATATATATATATATATATATATATATATATATATATATATTCTTGTACGTATACATATATATATGCTGTATATATCAATATGTATGCTGATTCATGTTTCTTCTTATAGTATCTGAACATGTGTATGTGTATGTCGGGTTACATGCCCGAGCGTAATAGATTTCATAACAACAATTCCTTCCGATGCCTTTCACGGAGAAAAGAACGGAAATTATCTTAACGTCTGGAACGGATATTTAAAAAAAAAAAATCAAATCCACTGCTGTAAGAAGACTTTATAAATGTGTTAGCAAGCAGAAAGAGAAAGTTTCTGTCACAGGTATGCGAATGTTGCGTTGTCTCTCATTAAAAGGGGATGATCGGCTTTAAGGATTATAAATGGCCGGTACAGAAGAGATTACGCGATCTGGGCTGGCTGTGACGTTTCAAGAGAATATATGACAACATGGGGAGACGACCATAACTAGGGAGTTATCCAGACAATTTTTCAAGGTCTTAAAGTTAATCTACCTGTTTATTTACTTTTGTTTTGTTTAGTAGTGAAGGTCAAAAAGTCTTTGAAGGAAACAGATGAAGAGCATAGCACTGAATTTCATAAAATGACCTTGAAAATGGAAAATTATTTATATATTCTGATGTAAATTCCAATAAAATTTGATTTGCATTTGCCAGAAAAGTTATTTAATTATTGTAAATCATATACTACATTTTTTTTTATTAAATAATAAGGCACTTGTCCCTCTGTACGCGTTAAAGCGCTTCATGAATAAAATGAAAATTGTAATCTGTTACGTTTTTAGGAGCAATTCGTTAATTGATTGAACTACTGTGAAAAATACAATGAAGGCCAGAAAATTGTTTAGTAAAGTGAAATATTATATTTTGAGGCTGATAAACTGATGCTATTCATTTTCTAAAAAGATTGAAAAGCCATGTTAACTTGACAAATGCGATATTTTTTATACTAATTCTTAACATTAAAATGGTGAACATGGTTCATCACATGAATTGGGCCATAAGGACATTGCCATAATCATAATTGCACAGCATATAGCTTAATTCTGGAATGCATCCATCCAGTGACCCCTATCATGGAACCCTCTATTGAGTAGAACTAAGAATTATTAGTTTAAGAATGTCATTCATGACCTACCGCATTCTTAACATATTACTTACAGTAGTGATCATATCCTTTGTTCACTTTCTGATGAATACCACGCTATGCATATAGTTATGCTGTGAACCTGAGTCAAGTGTTATTAAATCTTTCTAGAAACGAATGAAGTGACATTCATATTTCAGGAAGCAAATACACATATACATACACACAAACAGACTTACACACACATATCTATGAATATATATATATATATATATATATATATATATATATATATATATATATATGTATACTCGCATACTTACATACATACATGCATACAT
This sequence comes from Macrobrachium rosenbergii, assembly GCA_039081455.1. Classification (NCBI taxonomy): domain Eukaryota; kingdom Metazoa; phylum Arthropoda; class Malacostraca; order Decapoda; family Palaemonidae; genus Macrobrachium; species Macrobrachium rosenbergii. The sequence goes on along the minus strand of JANJGK010000005.1, from coordinate 29,821,894 downwards.
GTATATGTACATTATCTCTCTCCCCAAAAATATGTTATTTTTCACTTCTCCTTCCTCCCTTTTTTAGGGAGAGGGAGAAAACCAGAATATTTATCTGATGGTGACAGGGAGAAATGACTTGAAGAATTTTTTGAAGAGAAAGGAATTAGAACAGGCAGAAAAAGAGAAGGGAATGTGAGTGAGAAAATAAGAGACAGTGAAATTGTATGTGTATAACAAGGGAGGTTAAGCGGATTGGAAAATGGTTGTGGCTCTAAGTAAAAGATAGCACTCAAAAGAAAAAGTGATTACTCCCTTTAACAATACTAGAAAAAAGTTGATTACTCGATTCAAGTCAAAGGAAAAGAAATTAAACGCCAGTGATCCTTCTATAAATAAATATAGTATAAACAGAGTTTTTAAAATTCAAAATAAAGTTTTGAATGACAAATATTTAAGAACAATAAGGGAAAAAAAGAGAGCGACAGTTACTCAGTATCTATAAATAAACAAAAGTAGATTTGTGAACAAAAGGAAAAATAAATAATAAAAGGTTAACCGCGCTGCCTGTGAAAGTCAACCAGGGTTTTTATTTTTTATCTTATTTTTTTTTTTAGTTCCTAGACCTGAAGCCCCTTATCAGGATGGTAGAAATAGCACTCTAATCTATTTCCTTTTAAAAATCCCCTGAGCTTCTCAATTTTCGCTGCTACAGCCCCATTACGAGCTCTTTTTGGGCCTATAGATAATGTCCAAAGGTGTATATGTTAAATAAATGAAAATAGAGAAAGGTTTTACTATATCAAATAGTTCTTCGCTGGGTGAGCGGGTTCCGTTCTCAGCTACCACTCTATTGGTCGCGAGTTCGAATCTCCGACCGGCCAGTGAGAAACAAGAGGAATTTGTTTCTGGTGACAGAAATTCATTTCTCGCTATAATGTGGTTCGGATCCCACAATAAGCTGTAGGTCCCGTTGCTAGGTAACCAATTGGTTCTTAGCCACGTAAAAATAAGTCTAATCCTTCGGGCCAGCCCTAGGAGAGCTGTTAATCAGCTCAGTGGTCTGGTTAAACTAAGATATACTTAACTTTAAGCATTTTCTAGCGGGAATATCTGAATATAATAGTTCCCCGGACGCTTTTATAATTTTTTTTCCGGAAGGATACAGTTTTAACGTGATTATTAAAAGCAATAATACTAACATGCTGACTTTTCCTTTAAGATAGGAACGTCATTTGTGATATAAACTTGATAATATTCTTCTGATATTAAAGATACGATTCCCCTTCGTAAAAGAGCTTTATAGCTTCTATTCTTACTTGGAATATGGGATATATAATCTACACCACTCCGTGAGCGAGAGAGAGACAGAGAGAGAGAGAGAGAGAGAGAGAGAGAGAGAGAGAGAGATGTGGCGTTAGTGTTGTAAAAATTCTAAAATAATGTCACAGAAGAAATTAATTCCAAATTTTTATATCTAAAAACAATTATATTAGGCTGTTTCATTTCGGATGTTAATTGCTCGTGCCAGAGTAAGTTTTTAATCTTACGAATACTGTTTGTTTGATGCATCTCTCTGTCTCTCTCTCTCTCTCTCTCTACCTCTCATATATATATATATATATATATATATATATATATATATATATATATATATATATATATATATATATATATATATATATATATATATATATATATATATATATATATGGAGAGAGAGAGGAGAGAGAGAGAGAGAGAGAGAGAGACTTGAAATTGAGAGACACTCCTAAAATTTCATTTTTTTTCCTTTACCCAATCTCCTACCGAAGATTTATGGAATGGAGGGCTACAAGGAAAAAATACCGCCTCTGTTACCAATGTTGCAGCGTCCTCCCCAAATTCGTTAACATGGGATGAGACCATCATATTCAACATCGATATCTCGATGGTAGTTGTCCTTTGGGTAAGCAAACATGGCGGAAAAGATGTAAAGAAATGCCAAGGGAGGGAAACAGAAAGGGATTTAAGAGAATGAAGCTGCAAACGGTTGCGTTTTCCATAAATTATTAATTTATGAAAATTAACCTATAAAGCCAAGCACTGGAGTACTGCCATCCATTCAGCACCTAAGACAGTGAAAAGAGGGAATTGGAGTGGTTGGGCAGCAAGTTAGAAGAAAGGAAGTGGGAAATGGAGTATGTAAAAGGCTAAAAAGTAGGTGCAGCTGGGGGCCGAACGGACGCTGCAAACAACCTTTGATATTCCCCGCATTGCACCACGCGAGGTGCACTGACGGAACTAACCTCCTACGGGGCACTTGTTTTGGATGTTGCTTATGTGTCTGTGAAGTTCACTCGTAACTGATATGGGATGTAATAACAATGGCATTTCCACATCAAAGCAAATGCAATCTGTTGTCTATGCGTATTGTATTGAGCTTGTCTTGATTTTGTTTTCGAGTGGGACATTGAATACTTCTTTTTAATGAGTTAATCTCTTCGGGAACATATTTGTTCCATTCTTTGTTATATTTTTGGAATGAGCCTTGAATGGTTTCAGTGAGAAAACATTTGGCTAAATTTTCTAGTTCATTCCTGTAAAGAGAATAGTGAAATGAATCCAGATTTTATAAGTAAAAAACGATCAATATCTCGTCTACGAAATAACGTACGAGAACGACAATACGACCTATATTTTGTATTCTGATGACGTCATCATGAGTCATACTTTTCAAGAGTGCCAAAATTTGTTTTTTTTTATGTTAACTGCAAGGTGGAAAATGTTCCTGATAAATTACTTGAATTATCTTTGAGTGCTTTGTTATTTATTATTCAACAGAAAATGGCTGTCTTCACTAGGTCAGTATTTGGTAATTTAAAAAAGTTTCTTCCCGGAGATTTGCCTGGCTGTATGTTTTTTGGTCCATTTGTTAAAAGAAATAGGCGAAAGGTGTGTGAATTTTTACTAAAGAATGACTAGGTAGGCCTCGTGCCCTGATAGAGATACGAGAGGCAGCTTTTGTGGGGTGGGTTGCTCTGCCGTAGCGAAGGTTTGTGGTTTCCTGATGATTGTTGTTTTCTGATATGAGGCAGACCTACAAAATATGATTTATTTTTCTGCTATCCGATACTATATTCTGTATTACTGAAACTGGATTTTCATTTAAACGATGCTAATCTCTGTAAACTGAAGATTCATTCATCAACTATTGAAAATTCAGCAGCATCTCCTGATTACACATGATTCGATGCGATATATAAAGATTCCAAATTTTTGCCATGAATGTGCTTGTTAACACGATCGTAAATCCATAATATGGGCAGTACTATTGAGTCTAAGAAATTCTTCATGCCTCATTAAATTTCCTATCTAACCGTCTGTAAATAGTAGGATCGTCTCCTTGCGCATGCCCGCCTTACTTTAAGTTCAACATCACATGATAGGAGGTTTTCCTAGTAAGATATTCTATTATTCACTGAAGATCATTTAGTACTAGATAAATATAACTGATTATATCGCTTAAGTTACAGATGAAATAATATTGGCCGGGAAATCTACATATTATTAATACTCCCTTAAGATTTTACTGGATAAGAGAGCAACACCAATTACTTGTTGTTTATTTATGAAAAAGAAAATAGTACACAAAACATTTGCGTCAGAAACTCATCATTTGTAAAATCATATTCTTTAAATGGTCATCATTGAATAGATTAATCGATCGCATATTAATCTTGGGAACAAAAGGGAAGGATATTTGTTAGGGTTTCTCTACCTAAAACGAAGATGGTGAACATTTTTATATGGCTGCAAACATTTCCCACGACTTTTCAGACAATTTCAGATTTCTGTACTCTTACACTTCTGGATACGAAATAGATGTTAGAACAAAGGCTGCCTGTCGAGATCTAGTAAGGAAAATATTCTTTTGAAATTCTGTCCATAGTTTCATGCTTAAGTCATTAACAAGGAGGTGAATAATTAATTGATAAATAAAAAAGAAATGTAATTTCACCTTATGCAGACTGAAACTAAAAAACCAAAAGAGAAATATAATAATAGAAAATAAAACACTTCATTCAGTCTGTTCAAGAATCTGTAAAGAAAATTATTATGAAGAACGATGACATGTAAATAAAATCGAAATACCACGAATGTTTTTTTTTTTTTTTTTTTTTGAGGGTCGTCGATTCGTATCTATCTCCTGTTAAATATTTGAAAGAGAGGGAATTTCTTTGTCCTGTTTTCCTTGAAATATCTTTCTCGTGCTCTTATTTAAGTGAGTCGCTGCATCAAAATGAATAGTTCTTCACTTTCGGGTTTCTTTGTTCTTTGTTGCCGCTCAGCCATGCATGAAATGGTTCGGGGACCAGACTTTCAAGCTGTTCTGTGGAACAGTAGTGTTTTTCTATCTCCGTTCAGACTATCACCTCTTTCTTAACATGTTGGAAAAATATGTTTCACTTTTTAAAATCATTACCTTTCCTTGGGGTGATAAAGCCTTAGTTACAATTTAACATTACGTTTTCTATATGTGACTTCTCTTTATTATAGATAAATTACCAAATTGTATGAATGCTCAAAGTTCTTGTGATTTTATTTTCTTACCCTAGCCAGTGGCTGAGTATCCACCAGTGTCTATTTTTATGTTTGACTGACTAGCATCATCATTGACGAACTTACATAATATTTACCTGACAACCTTTTCAGATGAATCCAGAAGAAAATCAATTACATTTTCATACTTTGGAGGTGACGAGTTATCTAAAAATACTTATCAGTTCTTTTAAATCAAGTTTTCTAGATAGATGGTTCTAAGAACAGATGATCAAAGTTATAGATACACACATATTAATCGAAAGGCAGATGATATTGATTTTTTCTGCTGAAGTACCTGTGCTCCCTATTTTTGAATACTTGTCATATAATCACTAATTTTTCGTAACCGATAGTTTATAAGTAAAAAAAAATACTTAGATATAATTCTCACTCCTGCAAAAATCTGAATTACGTCAGGATAATACTATTATAGTATAATGTGTAAGCTTAAGACATCTCAAGGGAAACAGTAAATACTCTAACTTATGTTGTTTTTCTTATAAAGAGAATATTTTCGAATTGAATACAAAATGAAATTACTGGAATTCTTTGCCTACATCTTCATCCTGAAACATCCATCCCTCAACCCTCCGTACATGTATAGAATTCCTCTAAAGAAGACAACCAGATACCTGAAAATGTTCACATTTCGAACAGTCGTGGGTGAAATGACAGGTATTACTGTAGTAACTGTTCCTTTTATCCGGGTATTACTATGATGACAGTCTCTTTTATCCAGAAATTGCAGTGGTGACTGTCCCTTTGATCCAGGTATTACTGTGCTGTCTGTCCCTTATATCCAGGTATAACTGCTGTGGTGACTGTCCCCTTTAACCAGGTATAACTCTTCTCTCTGTCCCTTCTGTGCAGGTATTACTATGCTGTTTGTTCCCTTTAACTGGGTATTACTGTGCTGTCTGTCTGTCACCTTTTACCAAGTATTACTATGCTGTCTGTCCCTTTTATCCAGGCACTGCTGTGGTGACTGTCCCTTTTATCCAGGTACAGCTGTGGTGACTGTCCCTTTTATCCAGGTATTATTGCGCTGTCTGTCCCTTTTAACCAGGTATTACTGTGCTGACTGTCCCCTTTAACCATGTATTACTGTACTATCTGTCCCTTTTGTCCAGGTATTACTGTGGAGACTGTCCCTTTTATCCAGATATTACTATGGTGACTGTCCCTGTTATCCAGGTATTACTGGGCTGTCTGTCACCTTTAACCTGGTATTACTGTGCTGTCTGTCTCTTTTATCCAGGTATTACTGCGTGACTATCCCTTTTATCCAGATATTACTGTGGTGACTGTCCATTTTATCCAGGTATTACTGTGGTGACTGAAAAGCATTTTCATTAATAAATTTCTATGGTCTCGAGTACATGAAATGAGGTACGATAAACCCGTAGTTGATGTACCACATACGTTACAAAGATAGTGGGAGGGAAGGGTGTTCGGGGAAGGGGAAGTGGGCGGGGGTATGGGTTTGAAACTTACCCTATAAGTTGGGTCACATGATGGCCACGTGCCAAATTCTGTATAGGTCGGTCCAGCGCTTCGGATTTCTATAGCACAAAAATATACAAACAAACATACAAACATTCACATATATATATATATATATATATATATATATATATATATATATATATATATATATATATACATATACAAATATATGTATATATATACATATACATGTATACTTATGTATATACACACATATTATGTATATATATATATTATATATATATATATTATATATATATATATATATATATATATATATATATATATGATTATTATAATCACATTAATAAATACGTGATTTGTTTATCATTAATCACCACAGGTAGGTAAAGAAATAAGAGAATGGGTATATTTCTTGACAGGTTTCGACTTTATATTGACTTTATTAACGAAGGACTGATACCCAGTAACAACGTCAATCCTTTTAGGATAAAACATAAGGGAGTCTCCTTATTAAGTTTATCACATACAAAGTTTGTAACGACTCTTTCTTTATCACTGACGCAGGGGACTGAAGAGGTTCAAAAAGACTGTGAAAATAAGAAAGAGCAGATTATGTAGTTCCTGTTGTTAAGAAGTAAGCCTTGCTGCTATGTGACCTTTACTTTTTAAAGAAGTTCCTCTTCCTCTTCCTCTTCCCCCGAGGTTAACTTGTGTTGTATTCTTCTCCAGGCCCCGCCCCCTTAAAAACTCCAATGTTAATGACAAAAGGACACAGCGAAAAATAACGGAAGATAATACAATCTCCGAGTACGTTTGTATTCTCAGGTAGTTGCTCATCTTCTCATTCGATAAGTTAAGTAAACCTTAGTTTAACCAGACCACTGAGCTGATTAACAGCTTTCCTAGGGCTGGCCCTAAGGATTAGATTTATTTTACGTGGCTAAGAACCAATTGGTAACAAGGTTAATAAGACATATTAATAGAAATTAGATTGAGGCAGACATAGCACCAAAGCTTACAAGAGTCACTTATCCCAGATCATTGCTGAATGCCATGAAAAGCTCTCTCAATCAGGGAAGAGAGTCTAACTCTAAATGATCCACTAAATCGTAATTGGCAATTATACCTTGTCCCATTAAATCGAAGACACTGATATTATAGAAACCTGATTTAAGAAGGTTTATTTTGACATTATATTTTCTCCGACTTTCGAATTTCAATAGGTTTCATGTTTATAGATAGAATAATTTATTCAATTTAAAAATAAAATTTAACATAAGAAGGTTAATCTTATTGTAAGGAAAACTAATCTAAAATTTGCAAAAGAAAAACTGAATTCGAACTTTGAATGTGTTAACAACCCAGACCAGTTTTTAATTTACTTTTTCGTCATTTACTTTAAGTTCTAAATAATTTGTTTATTCTCTCTCTCTCTCTCTCTCTCTCTCTCTCTCTCTCTCTCTCTCTCTCTCTCTCTCTCTCTCTTCACCTTCATTAAATTATTAAGTGATCACTGTGGTAATTGTTTACAATCGTCCTTTACGATGACAATTTCAATAAAATGCCAATTAGAGAATTCGTGTTACATGTTCTTTTAACTCATATATGCTAAATGGAATTGTTTGTAAAATATCGTCCGCATGTCCTCCAGGCAGTCGCGGAGACAAAAAGACTTGAGCGCCTTTTAAGTACAGTCCATTATTTTAACTAAACTTAAATTTATTCAAGTCCATAATAAACAGGCGGCTTCTAATGAAAATGCGCAAACTATCATAATCATGTATGACGTTTTCCCCCAAAACTGTGAAGAAGTTTTAGACTGCAAGATGCAATGGTCGAAAGGTTCCAAGAAAAATTCCATTAGTAAAAATTATTGTTCCGAAAAGGGAAAGAACAAAACCCCATTAGTAGGCATGAAGTTCAGAATAACAAATGTTTCTGTTTGGATGGTCCTTTAAATATTAACCAGGATGGTGAGCCAGGCTCCTTAAGTCATGAATAATTGATGTGGGAAGAGAGAGAGAGAGAGAGAGAGAGAGAGAGAGAGAGAGAGAGAGAGAGAGAGAGAGAGAGAGAGAGAGAGAGAGAGAGAGAGAGAGAACTTTGTTACCACTGGACATTTTTCGCTTTCTTTAGAAGAATGAAGTTATTTAAAAATTTTACCTCCTTTTTAGTTTTCTATAAAAGAAAACTATTGTGTCGGCTTTGTCTGTCCGTCCGCACTTTATTCTGTCCGCCCTCAGACCTTAAAAACTATTGAGGCTAGAGGGCTGCACATTGGTATGTTGATCATCCACCCTCCAATCATCAAACATACCAAATTGCAGGTCTCGAGCCTCAATAGTTTTTATTTTATTTAAGGTTAATGTTTGCCATAATCGTGCTTCCGGCAACAATATAGAATAGGCCACCACCGGGCCGTGGTTTAAGTTTCATGGGCCGCGGCTCATACAGCATTATACCGAGACCACCTAAAGATACAGTTGACCTATTTTCGGTGGCCTTGATTATATGCTGAAGCGGCTGTACCGAAAACTCGATTGCTCCGAAGAAACTTCGAAGCATTATTAACTTGTTATTTGTGATTTATCTTTTCAACTTTCCACCATATAAGAATTAAAGCTGTGTAACCGGATCTTTTCAGAATCTAAACTTCACACAAACACACATGTATATATATACTGTATATACAGTATATATATATATATATATATATATATATATATATATATATATATATATATATATATATATATATATATATATATATATATATATATATATATATATATACTCTAGAACTTAGCGAAAAAATGGAAACATTTAGTGTACAGATTTTTTTTAGTCTCTCTCTCTCTCTCTCTCTCTCTCTCTCTCTCTCTCTCTCCCCCTCGGCTATTTTCCTCGGTAAAAGTTTAATTAGTGGCGAAAGAAAGTTCAGGTTTATAAACTGATTAAAGTTCCCTAAGCACCTAAGAAAAGCAATTTCTTACTGGATTAGGGCGGAAGGTGGTTTGTAAACTTGCACATGCGCACATGTACACGATGAGTTTCCAAACTAACCAAATATATCCCACATTTCAGTGCGATGAATCCAAGGTTTCATATATTTTCTTTTTAATTTTTGTCGAGTCTTTTGTTTTTGTATGTTTTCTTGACATTTTTGTAGGAAAAGGTATGAACATTAAATACTGAAGAAAATAAAAAGATATAAAGTAAAAGAGTCATCGAAATTAATATTTGATATTTTCTTATTTTCGTTTTAATATTAATTCAGTAAAAGAACTGAATTTTTTCTTTAAAGTTTACGGCAATGAGGTTATTTCTTCATATATATTTATTAAGATATTAATCTCGCCAACTGATTCTTCCACCCTACTAATATGGGCCTGTTCAGAAGAGAATATTAATTAGGGAAAACTATATTAACATCGAGGTTGTGAGATTAATTTAGTGAAACATACGAATGAAAAATTGGATGACTTCTCAATATCACCTCAAATTCAGATTGCAGATACGTAAAAAAACAGAAAATATAACTTTTTATTATAAGCTCTAGAATGGTGACTCGAATTCACCTTATTGAAGATGACACTTAGCGATAATATTGATATTTGCGAAAAAATTAAAGGGTTATCACAAGAAAATTAAATCATAGATGGCCTTCAAAGCCAGAAAATAAAAGTCGACGTTAAGTGCATCCTGCTTTGATTCTTTCATTTGCAAGAACCTTCTGTTACATGTTATGCAATGCAGCAATAGAAAGATCAAGTTTTGCTGAATGCAGAGCTATAGTTTGGTCAATTTTATGACTTCAGTATTATATGATTACAACGTCAGTATAGTGCCAGAGAGAGAGAGAGAGAGAGAGAGAGAGAGAGAGAGAGAGAGAGAGAGAGAGAGAGAGAGAGAGAGAGAGAGAGAGAGAAATATTTTTATTTCACAATTTGAAATGCGTTACCACTAAAAAATTAATAGTTTGTGCCGTAATGTACACAAACTTAGCTGCTATTACCAAGAAATTATAATCTCACAATGTACTGCACCAGTTTCTTTTTATTCTAGTTATTTTTCCGAGGTTTTTTTCATAAAATAAGGCTTGCAACAAGAATATGGAACACTTTGCGGTTAAAGTACTGGAATCAATACATTTGTTGGTAAATGAAAGGAGAATGTACCCTAGAGTGCAGGTAAGTAATTTAGGTTTATCAATAAAAAAAATTATTCCGAACAACATACAGGATACAAGAAAATAGATTATGTTTTCGCAAATGCAATTATTAGCACATATTAGCACACTGAATCAGTTTTATGATACAAACGATATGAATTTTCGATAGTTAAGTTCAGCACTTTCAGTAGATGGCAAATGATTTAACCATTTGGATTTTTAAAAATCTAGAACCATACATCAAAACTCTTTTTACTGCTGAGGTCTTGTTTAAAGGCTGAGCGGAAAATTCATTAAGTATAACCAATAATTATTTTCTGGATATTTTTTGGCATTAGAGCATTATGCACTATTTGCGATTTTATTATAGGCTCGGCTTAGATCAGTTTTGTCCCCAAGATGCTGACAGCGATATTCAATTGTCGCTGGAAAAAATTATAAATCAGAATTTTCTTTTAAGCGAGAAAAAAATGCTAATGAATATAACATGAAAAAAAGACCGTATCATCAAAATCGTAAAGTAGATGAAACTGACAGAGAAAGAATTTACTTGTCTTCGTATTCTGACCGCATGAATATACGATTGTCTAAGATTATTGGCTGTTTTTAATCAACTGCACTTATTCCATTCCCAAGTAGATGTTTTCTGCATTGTCATAGTAGGATTTACAAAGTTATCGTTGTGGAAATCAGGTTGTATTTGCATCATGAGTACTGTTCAGATGTATATTTAATAAGTCTGTTTAAAAATATACATAATTTTTACTTAGAGCAGCCCTTACCCTACCCTGAGTTAAGAGTTTCCATCACCTTTGATTTTGAAACAAACTCTAATTAATACAAGAAAATTATCACTCGCCTTACCACGATTATGCAACCACGTCAAGCAAATATTAACGCGCGCACTCACACACACACACACAAATACACGCGCGCACGAGCTTGTTCACGCGCAAACACACCCATAAAGAGAGATAAACGTTTATCAGCATTCCAGGGACAGCAGTAACTCGTCTTATTTTCAAGGCAACATTATTATGCGTTCGCTATATAGTCATCTCACGTTTTTAATAACCTTCCTAATCTTGCGGGTTGCCTACCACCCGAGGATGCTGCTGTTCATGAACTAGTCATGAATAAGAGTAAATCAAGTGTTTTCCTTGAATTTGTTGACCGAAGAAAACAAAACTTTACTTAGGAATTTCACTTACTCATGTACAACCGATCGCAAATTTTATTTCTCAACCAAACACCAATACTGTAACTTAATCTACAAATAAGCTTTTGTATTATGCGGATTGTTTACGTTTTATGAGAGTAAATATTGCCTGTCATAAAATATGATGACTGGAATTTACGATTGCCTTATCTGGTGCGCTCTCTCTCTCTCTCTCTCTCTCTCTCTTTCAGTGTCGTTGATGCTACTTTGGTCACTTCATGATCTTTCTACATGTGACTAATAAGAAAAATAATGATTTCTATCTTGATAAAGATGCTAATATTTGTATTTTTCCTAAATATTAAAACTGAGAGTCAGTGGATTCCTTGCCATGCCTAATCCAACATACTATCTCATAGTAAATCTTTTTGACAGTGAGCCAGAAAGCATCTCAAAGTTGATTTTGGGATCGTTAGTTGATATCGACAAATCCCTGTGGTAGGAAATTATCTGGATATTTTACTTGATGGTGCAAACTTATAAGAGTTGAAGGGATAGCAAAAATCATAGGCACTCTAGGAACACTATAGGGTAATTATTAAAAATTTTACTAATTGTAGCCATTTAAAACTTATCAGAGCACAGATTTTAAAGCTTAGATTTAACCCTTTGATTACGGCCGAGATGAGACCTCACACTTACCAGCAATCCGGAGTGTTTTTCAGACGGTAGTCACCCGTAGCATGCTACCAGACGCACGAAATCGTAAACAATCATTGTAATAGCGTTTGTATTTGTTGTTTTGCTGCAAATTAACCTGTTTTATTTATATGATAATATTGTGATAGTAGCGATCCGTGATATAGATATTATGCAATTAATGTAACAACACAAATAAATAAACATAGGATAAGTACTATATAGCGGGGTTTAGTGTTGCCAGAGGTATAAGCACTGCACTGATTGAGGATGACAGTCTTCTTTTTTTTTTTGTCATTTTCTCTAATTCTGTTTGAATCCGTAAAGGACAGCTACATCACAGTTGTGTATTATAGTTAAAAATTATTTGTATATTCGTCAGAAAACTAATCATAAAGAATGTTCATCATTTTTATGGTTCCGCTTACTATTCCACTAGCTGGGCAAAAAAAAAAATAAAGAGAGAGAAGAGAGAGAGAGAGAGAGAGAGAGAGAGAGAGAGAGAGAGAGAGAGAGAGAGAGAGAGGCGTGACAGAATAAAAATTTTTACCTATGATTTATTCCTTCTAATTGTACATCAATAACATTGGAGAGTAAGTAGACACAATCACAATATTGGTTGCAATATTAACCACATTTCTGGGTAATATTTTTATCAATGATCAAGCACCCAGCTGACAAGGGATACGCAATCTAGAAATTCAGATGAATTCTGCAGTGTTTGAAAAATGGTTTAAAACCCAGCTTCTTCCCAATATAGGGCCATCTGCCATCATAGTGTTGGATAACGCTTCTTATCATTCAGTTCGAATTAATAAACCTCCGACAATGTCTGCCAAAAAGGATGAAGTTAAAGACTGGCTAATAAAAAATTAGTAAAGTTGCAAAGACATTCATGTAAAGAAAATGATTACGTGATTGACAGACTGGCAAGAGATCATGGACATAGTGGTTAGGCTGCCTACATATCACTGCCAGTATAATGCAACAGAACTGATATGGGCGCAGGTGAAATCATACGTGGCAAAGAAGAATCATTTTAAAAAATCAGACCTGCTTCCTTTGGTCAAAGAAGCAATTGAATCCATATCTTCTGACAACTGGGCTAATGATGTGAGACATGCCGAAGATATAAAAAGAGATGACGCTTCAAGAGATGTTTGCATTGATAAATATATAGATTCTTTTGTTATCGATGTAGCATCCTCTGACGAGGATTCTTCATAAGTAATGTCTCCTCATACTTCGATTGTAAATAAATTTATTGCTTTCCCTTGTTGTGTGATATCCTGTTGAACACTGAAATTGAAATAAATTGAAATATAGATCTGTTTTTTCGACAGAAAGTGGCAGAAATATCTTTAAAAATCTACATATAACAGAAATGCCACAGCAGTGATGAGTATCATATGACAGTGCTTTAAAAGCACAGGTAAATCTAATACTGTATAAATGTGTAATATATATATATATATATATATATATATATATATATATATATATATATATATATATATATATATATATATATAATTGTGATATAGTTTTGAGCTTTTGAATTGCTTTCTTTCGTGCATGCCGTAATCCGTCTTTACCTCCTTGCTGTATCAAGGTTGAATTTTCACTGTACAGCTATAAAATAGCTCATAATAAACATTCTTTAAATATTGTTACACCCTATATATATATATATATATATATATATATATATATATATATATATATATATATATATATATATATGGGTGTAACAATATTTAAAGAATATTTATTATGAGCTATTTTATAGCTGCACAGTGAAAATTCAACCTTGATACAGCAAGGAGGTAAAGACGGATCACGGCATACACGAAAGAAAACAATTCAAAAGCTCAAAACTATATCACAATTATATGACTTCGATAACAGCAAAGGAACAGTAATAAAAAACTATAGTAGATGACGTAACTCAAGAACATTGCTCAGTACAGCATCCAAATAAACAAAACTGAAAATGAAAGCACATCTAGGTTTCCAAATTTCTTGCATCTATCATTTTCATATATTGAATTTTTTTTTTTTTTATCTAAAATTTAAGTGGGACAACAAAACTTCATTCAGAACTTTCTATTATAGTACACGTGCTTGATAACAGGCGCAAACAATGAGAGCTTGAAGTCAGAAGGTTAATGGTCAGTTTAAGAGGGGCAAAGTCTCTTCCTAAAACGGTCGTACTATAGTAACCCCACCCCCCCCGCCTTTCTTGTTTACTTGCTAACCTTGTTTACTCTTATTCAGTTTTCATCCTCTGGACTTTACTACTGAAGGTAATCTATTTCTTGTTTTGTCATTGTCATTTTTCAATCTTTAAAGCATTTTAATTTTGTAAGCTCTGTTGTCAGTTTTAATTAGTGTTTTTGTATCTTTTTAGCCAGAAAAGATGGGATATGGGTGATCCCGAAGCGCACCTATTAATAAATATATCAATGATGAGCTGACTGTTCTTCCTATCCGTACTCCCTACTATATATATGCATATATGTATATATGTATATATATATATATATATATATATATATATATATATATATATATATATATATATATATATATATATGTATTTATATGTATATATATGTATATATATATATATATATATATATATATATATATATATATATATATATATATATATATCTTTCTATCTATGCATCTATCTCTGTGTCTAACTATCTGTTAATACACACACTAACACACACATATATGTATACATACGTATATATTAACTTTATCACATACACAATTGTTCTGTGCATTAACTAAATTACTAAAAGGACCTCATTCAAACTGGATGGTATCTATAGATACCATGCAGTTTGAATGAGGTCCTTTTAGTAATATATATATATATATATATATATATATATATATATATATATATATATATATATATATATATATATACATCACGAAGGAAGCAGTAGGGAAAGGCATCCTCATCATCTACAGTTTATTTTCAATGCCGACGTTCCGCGACGAATT
>JANJGK010000005.1:29781768-29806711 GCA_039081455.1 Macrobrachium rosenbergii | reverse complement strand
CAGAAAATGTATAAACACATAAGACTCAATATGATTGGAAGAAGCTTTTATGACATAAGTTGAATGAAATCAAATAATGTGAATAACAAATGGTTATGAATCTGAATATTTAATAAGCTGAACATAATAATCTTGACAAAACTTTTACGACAGAATTCTAGTAATTCAGAAGTGTGTGGTATTCTCTGAAACAAGGAGCGACACATAGTCCTACATTGCAGTCTTTACACATGAAATATGTCTGCTGGCCTTTCTTGGGCCTACGGGATGTATGCGAGCACACACGACATCTTAGTCTAGGTCGCAGTTGTTTTTCTGTTGAGGGAACTGGATCAGGAAAGTGTCTTTCTGTTAGCCGCCTTGGCTGCGTTATTACGGTGCGGGTAATTATCTTGTTAGGTGCTGGAGGGTACCTTTCAATCAACTGCAGAACGACTGACTTAGAAAACTGTAAATATGACCCTTTCTTGCCAGTAACAAATCCATGCAAGTGATGACAGTTTACTAGTATCATATCAAGCAGACGGAAAAATAGTTTTATGTACCATCTCGTGGTTTTACGGATACACTTCACAGAACTAATAAGCATGTCGTTCTTGTCCACAATCCGCATTTTCTTATTATAGTCAACAACGCATGCAGGTTTTTGCACAAATTCCCCTGGTCGACACCTTTTTTCACAGTCTACCATTATATTTTCATGTACTGAAGATAACATATACACTGTCCTGTTATCCTGCCATTTTAAACCTAATATTCCATTGCAGTTTTGAGACGAAATCTCAGATTTGTTCACATCAGGAAATTTAGGCATAAATTTCCTATTTTTCCGGACTGTTCCACATGCTCCTGTTTCGTTGTCGCCCAAATACTTGAGCAGTTTTGGGCTGCAATACCAATTATCGAAATACAGGATGTGATGTTTTCCGAGATGCGAGGCCATAAATGTTTTTACCACAGAACCAGATACCCCTAGATCCTCATCTACCAATATCTCTGTATCTTTTCCAGTATAGATTATAAAATCGACAATATAATCCGTTTTGGCATCACAAAGTTCAAATATTTTCACTCCAAATCGACTTCTTTTATCTGGAATGTACTGCTTGAAACTTAGCCTTCCCTTCCATAACATTAAACTTTCATCTATGCATAAATCCTGGAAAGGTTGAAATTTTTCCCGGAATTTTCTACGCACACTGTCGAGCACGGGTTTAATTTTTTTTAGTTTATTATCTGGGCTTGTTTCCTGTGAATTATCAACGAAATGTAGAACCCGTAGAATTTGAAGAAATCTGTCCCTTGCCATCAGCCTTCTCACTCCTTTTGTCTCGAATGTCTCAAGCGTAGTCCAGTAATCTACGATGCGATGTTTACTTATATGCGACATGATCATAATCACACAAAGGAACCGTATCATTTCCTCCACAGTAACCTGAGCAAATTTTCGCAAATACTTTGGCACTGCATCTCCTAGCGTATCAACAAGGAATCTCTGATAACGGTTTGTCTCTTCAGCAATCAGCCCCATAAATTCGTTGTCGAAAAATTCAAAAAAATAGTCTACTTCCTTTGAATTTTCATTCACATTACATTTCGACGTAATGCCACTGCCACTGCTGTCAAATATGAAATCTCTGGGCTGGAAATTGCTGGCAGCCCACTCCCACTCATCACCTGGGTCACTTCGCTGTCTCCGCCTTCTTTTGACACCTTGGCTTTCATTTGTAGGTGGCAGATTTTCGTCATTTTCACTGTCGGTTGATATTTCATCACTGTCTCTTGTACCAGGACCCTAATTATCCATTTCATTTCCTTCTAAATCCGATTCATTTTCATATCCAGAAAATGAGTCGAGAAGGTCTATAAAATAGTTATCCTCGTCGAGAGCTCTTCTCTCGATCTGCCGGCGGTCAACTCGAGGATGTCGTACCCTTGACCCCTCCTCCTGTGACATCTTGATGAAGACTAATGAATTTTAGGGAAACACGTGAATTTATATGAATTCACTGTATGGCAACTGACAGACTGTTACCATATCAAGAAAAAGAGGCCAGTATTTCAATCATCAGTCCTTCACATAAAAGGAAATTACCGGTGCTCGTATACGACACAACAGTGTTCCGGGCCAGTTTATTAAATGCGTCGTATACGTTACAACCGAAATCAAAGGGTTAAAGTGTGTCTGAAAAGGAGGAAGTCTGTTCGGAAGTTACTGACTTGAAAGCCCTCTAGGGCAATATTATACTTGTTACAACAGATGGTGTAACGATGGTCTCTTGACTTTTCGAAAAAACAAAGTTAAGAAAGGCTGGAGGATCACATTCAATAATCTACTTTTCATTCGTTATGTCCAGGGAATGTTGCGAATTACCTTAGATATTTTCTTTTGTAATGCCACACACCTTATAACTGCAAAACAGGATTGCACTGGTAGTGTTTCGCTGGCATATTTGCCCTGGAAGGTATTTGTAGTATCATTCAGTGTGTCATTAAAGGCAAGTATAAAAACATGGAAACGAATTGGCTCTTTATTTTATTCTATTTTATTTTATTTTATTTTTTATTTATTTTTTTTTTTTTTTTTTGTATTCAGAACTTCTCAATGAAATAGATTCATTGTACACTGGCACCAGAGGTTATCCCTTTTCTTCCAAGGAAAACCAACCTAGTTTCATTTCAAGGAAATTAAAGGTTGTTTAATTTTGCACATTTTATCTTTCTTTTACTGGCCCTAGGGTAGTTATGTATATAATTTACTTCGTTTACAAATATGTGTTAATTATATACTAGCTCACTTCATAAAGCAGGTTTATCTTCGATTTTCAAAAGAGAAGATTCAAGAAATGATGGAGAAATATTCATTATAACGACACAAAAAATATGATCTGAAGCATAGTCACTGACGTCGTGATTTTCCACTGTCACTCATATAATCACTAGATGATTTAAAAACAAACGTTCTGAAAAGCTAAATGTCAGCATGAATGAGTTTTCCCATGGGATACAAAGCCAGTTTTACCTGAGAGTCTTGAGTTTTTCTTAAACATTTCATTTTATTTTTCGAGCAACTTTCCTCCTCCTCCTCCTCCTCCTCCTCCTCCTCCTCCTCCTCCTCCTCCTCCTCCTCCTCCTCCTCCTCCTCCTCTTCTTCTTCTTCTTCTTCTTCTTCCTCTTCATTTTTGTCCCCTTCTGTCTAACTGAAAACAGTGAAGATGCACAGAAAGCTTAATTAGGAGGCCGAAATCTATTACGGGGTCAAACAAGAATCATTCAGGTAACGCGCTCATAAATCACCTTCCTGTAGCAATTAACCTCAGCTGTAAAAGAAAAATCGAAAGGAATTAAAATAGTATCTCCCAGAGCCAAACCATACATCCATCTTTTGACATCGTAAAGTGTTGTCACTTCCCTTCGAAATTTCAAGGAGATGAAAATCATTTGTAGTTCATAGACAAGGAAGAACATCATACCTTATTACCGGAGGACTCGTTTTCACAACCTGACGTTACGGTGTAGTGAGGAAATTTTATATTACCTTTCAGGATTTTATACTAAATGATATCTTAAGATAATAGCGTATTCTTATAATGAACTTCTCGGTCAATTTCTACCATATTTTGATTTTTGAAGTTATGAAGGTTCCGGTCACGTGGCACTCGCTAATAACAGATATGTTTTCATACACTACAGGGCAGCGTGATATTGACAATAATTTGCTTGAGCGTGTGTTGGCAAATAATTATTTAGTGAACTAGTCGAGTAACCTCTATCATATATTTTTTATCACATTATGAGGTAATCCAGTAATAGCCATTTACCTTTTTGTTGACACATAATTTAAGTGAACAGAAGAAGATACTTATTGTGAGTTCTGTCCCATGAAACAAATATCGTCATTCATTAACAGGCAATTTCATTACTACAGCTGACAGTCAGCTTAGTGCAACAGTGGTGAAATGCTTTTTATTTGTAAATAAGTGTCCTTTTGCGACACAGGGGGATAGATTTATTGCCATCATGAGTCTGTCGGTCAGATAGATCAAAAAAGGGGACATGCGTTTTGATGGAATCTTCTTCCTTCTTTACATTAACTGGTGTAAAAATTGTTATCCAGCTAGATACTAAAAGAGGGAGCATTTTTAGACGGGCATAATTTTTGATGAGACACTTTTTATGTCATAATAATTGCTATCCAGAATCGTGTTCGCTGAATGGACCTAGAAAAAGCAACTTTTTGATGTTACACCTGATATCAGAACCTGCGATTAAGCGTCACCGGCTTACTATCTCGTTACCGGACCACGAGCATCATTTGGTATCCCCTCCATCCATATTCATAGTCATTATAATTTACCGTGATGATGAAATTAGTATTACAACCCTTTCTTCAAATTCAAGTATACCAAATTCAAAAAAAAAAAAAAAAAAAAAAATAGCTCACAAATTGGTACCTTTTAATGCAGACATGCATTTAATAAAGGGACTGTACTTAACTGACCGAAAAATCCTCAGTATTTGATGTTAAAAAGAAAATAATTCCTAATTCGTTATCAAAGTTATATTCCTAAATCGTAACATGAAGAGACACTCCTTAACTTTTCCCGTAATTATGTGTGTATATTATCATTCACTTTCAATTCACTTTATTTTTTTTTTCAGATATCTGCTAACACGTAAGAGATAAAGTTTGAGTTTGGTTTAGTACAACATAACTGAAAATATTTCCAAATTCAAGAGGATAAGAACTTTCCATAGAGTATCTTTAATCTCATATACATCAATAACAAAGATATCTTGAAAAGCGAAATAATATCTTACGTTGCTCGAAGTTAAGTTAAAGGACATGCATACTTGCATTGTTTTGCGCCAGTTTTATTGTTGTTAATTTACAAACAAAAGAAAAAAATATAATGGTGTACTCAAACTTGTCTTGGAATTAGAATGTTATATCCAAATTGAAGTATTTGTATGATTCAATGTTTATTTCACAGCATTAAAATTTTCTTTTTTTGTGCGTGCGTATGTGTAAGAGAGAGAGAGAGAGAGAGAGAGAGAGAGAGAGAGAGAGAGAGAGAGAGAGAGAGGGAGAGAGAGAGAGAGAGAGAGAGAGAGAGAGAGAGAGAGAGAGGCGATGGCTGGTATGAATTAAAATGATTTGTTAGAACATGTGAAAAAGGAAAATCATAAAATACTACGAAACTCCAAAATATCTTTTTGAAGATCGAAACACTAGACGATCGTTCAAAACACGACAACTGGGATCGCAAAAGGAACAATATTTTTGACATGAGAGAGGATATAGCTTAAAACGTCAATAGAGGGATGGTGCAGGTGGAAAAAGAAAAAAAAAGTTTTATGTTACCTGGCCGGGCGTGACCGAGCCATTGAATGTAAAACAAGTTGGCAAAACGGCAGCTGAACGCACCGTGATGAAAGGAAAAATATATTTTGAATACTTTTATCTCATGAGGGAAGAGTTATCTATATAAATGAATAAAATAATAGTAACGTGTCGTTCTCAGAAATATTCTATAGGTTAAATACTATTTTTATATAATTTAATATAAGGAATAGTAAGGAGAAAATCACTGCAAACTCTGATTCTGTTTTCACTTGCAACATCTATAATAACCCTTATAGTTTGGCTACACCAGCTGAGTTTTAATTTTTCTTCATTCTCTTGTCTATGCTTATGCCTTTCATTTTGGGAGTTATTTTAATCGAGTTTAGGTACGTCAGTAAATTGATCAGTAATATGATGTGTTTGTACGACTAATATTTGAAAGGCAAGAGACCGCTTGGCGAAAGATGAGGATTCTTCTGTCTCATGCAGTTTTTTTTAAACTCCTCAAATATTGCATTTTACAGTGATTCAGATGTACTAGCGATTCCACCAGCAAGTAATAATGACTGCGCATCCCATATTTTGGGAACTATTCGAAGGCACACACACATGCAAACACACACACAATATATATATATATATATATATATATATATATATATATATATATATATATATATATATATATATATATATATATATATATATATATATACATACATATATATCTTCAAAAATTTATCCGGTAAATGAATGTAAAATTGTAAATCATTTAATTTGTATATCGCTTGAGTTTTATACAGCTGATATACAGCTAAAATTGTCTAAACGGTGCAAATATCTTTCAAATTATGATATTTGCTAATGAAAATTACTTTTATCGATCGTTACGGATCGAGAGTGGGTGCTAATTTAGTTTGTAGTAAACCTCTTTGCGCAGTGGTCCTAAATAAAATCCTTAATAGCTACTTGTAGGCTAATTATCTTAGGCTAATTTGTCGCGGGGTTCAACCGCCGTTAATTATCTGTTGGCGTTCAATTATCTTTATGCTTAGTTTATCACGTACGTAAATGACTAGCTGAATAATTGAGCTGTCTGCCTTCATGAGTACGTGTGTGATTTCTTGAGTTTTGACACATAGACAAACAGACAAGAAAAATATCGCATGAGTAAAAACAAAACAAAGATAAAATGAAAGCAAGACTGAAACTACAGTAACTCCGCGATTATAGTTCATTAAAGCTTTTATTTCTCATCAAAACTTGCTTGGTAAAATTATGATAATCGTTTTGACGTTTTAAAATAATCAAATCGAACTTAATACCATATAATATCTTAGTATGAAAATAAAAATAGCTTAATCAGATTGTTAGTTCGAGTTCCTTTATTCCCTGGCTGTGTTTCTCTCTATTTATAAATTCATTTTAGAATAATGATGTAGTTTGATGAGAGAGAGTTTCCGATTAGAATGCAAATTCTATTAAAGCGCCGCTGTGATGTTTGCATAATTACCTTACCTTCAGGAATGATAACCGCTGATATTAAAAACTACCTTTTATCTTTCTTCTGCTGTTTTGTTCGAGAAATATCCCATAATTACACTTCTTAATACCCTAATTTTTCATTTTAGCTCACTCTTTCAAATTATTAATCATTCTATTTATCTAAATTTCACTCCCTTAAGTTATATATATATATATATATATATATATATATATATATATATATATATATATATATATATATATATATATATATATATATATATATATATCACCAGTAAATAATCCCCCTTTTTTTTAAAGGAATGATATTATTTTTATATTTTATTCACACTTTCTTCAAAACAAGATCAGCTTTTTTGGAGTCTAATTTCTATCTAGGATATAAATTCCGCAAGCCCTTAATTAGTTTGATCAATCACTTGATATCAGTACGTATAGCCTGTTTCAGCCTTCTATATTATTTAAAATCTTTCTCGAACTTGAAGCTTAAATGGCCGTTCATCTTATCATTTTCCTCTGCATTCAACATTCTGTAATACCATTATGGACATCTTTTCGCTGTGTAAGCTTTCATTAATTGTTGCTGAGGCATTTTTGTGAGGAAAATTGAAAGGTCTCAATGTCTAAAAGCATGCCTTTGGATCTTTTATGTTAAAAATTCTGGATATCTGCAAAGCTACTCTGAGATCAACATTTTACCCAAAGGAATGAGTATTGCTTTTGCCTATTGGATAGTAATGGTTTATGTGTAAGAGTTAGCAATATGAAATTTGCGTAATGTATTGTGAATTAATTCTTAGAATCTATTTCCTATATTTATAACGGTCATTCGCGACAATTTCCGAAACGGATTAGCTAATAAAGGTTTGTTTTTATATAATTTTATTGTCATATTAAGATTAATGTTCGTAGAGCAATACAGATCGTACTTCATTCAAGTATAATGTTACTTTCGTGTACATTTTAAGATCTATTTGACGTCAGTATCTTATTCAGCCTGACCATTGTTTGGTTTGTCTTTTGTAATATATCACTGAACTATAGCTCAAGAGAATCTATGCCATCATTAACTGCTCATACTCAAACAAAGAAAATTTATCAGCAGTACTTTAACCCCTTCTCTTTCTTGTTCTATTCAGCAATATATGAAAGCTAAGGCTCAGAATTTACCTTATGATTTCCGTGTAGAATTTCTCAGGCTATCGTCATCTCGAAAGAAAGTTTAATTCTCATCCCTAAGTATAAAATTGTTATCAGGAAAACTACGAAACAAATGAAAATAAAAATGAAGACAGAAAAGCGCAATCTTTTCTGGCAAACGTTAATGGAGGTTGGAAGCAATCTGTCAAGAGGTCTGAAGAAGAATTCAAAGAAAAATAGAGCATTTCCTGAGTAAAGTTTATGTCTTGGAGTAACATATATCAAGGAAGCCTGTAGGGAATCATGAAATTGTCGGGGAAAATTATGGTTTACAGTAAGGATGTGTTGGGTGCATTCGTTGGCTGCAGGAGGTCATGATAATGGATGGGTATTGCGAAATTCGTTCCATCAGAATTCGTAAGTTATTTACGCTGTTTTATGATGAACGTATTCATTGTTTTCGGTTGCTGAAAACAGGTGGTTCAAGTTTCCATTTTATGCATTTTATGTCATAATTTTTTTCCCGTTTTATTTCTGCCTTTAAAGCTTTCTTTGACAGTTTTTTTTTTTAAGTCATATCTGCATTTATCAGCCAGAAAATTAGAACGATGACTGACATTTAGCGTATAATTTTATGACCAGTAATATAGTGGAAAATATTTCTGAATTACTTATAATTAGAAATATATCATTCACTTAATCATAAAATACCGTCTTTTGTACCCAAGTAATGACCGATAGACTTTACATTTTATGTTCTGGAGATAAAAGTGATGCAAAATTACTGCCTTATTAATGATTGTATATATGATCTTAATATTTTCTTTTTATTCACAGTTTTAGTCATTCATTTATTTGCTTTTCTATCTGCCTAAGTTTCTCCTGGTAGAATTTTTAATTAATTATATACGCTTATGTTTTACACATTTTCCTTGGCTGCTACTTCAATGAATACCGTAGTTATTATCAACATTGACTGGTTCGATTCCTTGCGTCCAGTGAACATCTGATGGGGCAGCTAAAGTACACTGGAATAGCCTGCAGATACAGAGATGAAGTTCCCTCTCTGAGATACGTATTGGATCTGCTTAAACCCTGGCGTATTTGCACTGATCCTCGTTACATCATTGACGTTATATCCTACGTCTAGAATAGAAATGCCCTTTATTTGATGAAATGCAGGACAAAGGTAGCACATGTGTAGATATAATATAGGATTTAGGCCAAGGCCAAGCGCTGGGACCTATGACGTCATTCAGCGCTGAAACGGAAATTGACATTAAAAAGGTATGGAAGGTGTAACGGGAGGAAAACCTCGCAGTTGCACCATGAAGCAATTGTTAGGAGAGGCTGGAAGGGAAGATGGAAGAAAGAGAATACTGACGGAGGTACAGTAAAAGGAATGAAAGGGGTTGTAGCTAGGGGCCGAAAGGAATCTGCAAAAAACCTTAAGCAATGCCTACAGTGCACCGCGTGAGGTGCACTGACGGCACTACTCCCCTACGGGAAGCACACTTGTAAGTATGTAGTGTAGCCTACTTATGTCGATGTGGATTCACTGCCATTTGCAAACTTTGATACAGAAATTAGTTTCGAAATTAATTCGTGTCTCGGATACCGAGAATGTACTCAAACTGATCTATTATTAGCAAAGTAATACATGATAGAGAGAGAGAGAGAGAGAGAGAGAGAGAGAGAGAGAGAGAGAGAGAGAGAGAGAAATTGTGCCGTGAATTTTAAGCATGTATTTTGGTCGTTGTTAAAACATTTCTCTTCTTCAAGGTTCCTTACATCTCTATTTAAGGCCATGATAACAGAATTACCTTTCTCAGACTGGAGGGAGAAGAGCGAGTAATTCGAACCCTCTTCCATACACTATCGTCCGCCGCTCTTTCCATATTATGACTAAACTATTTCATATACTGATGTAGCATTTCACTTACGTTATCTTCTTTGTTTCTTCTACATGTCTCCAAAAATACCGTCCATCTGAGGTTGAAAGTGAGTAATGAATAATTGTATGATCTAGAATTACAAAGCTGGTATTAACCGATGCCTCTTGTACCGTTTTTAGTTTTCTGTAAAAGAAAACTACTGAGGTGGTAAGCCAATCCGACCGCACTTTTTCCGTCTGCACTTTCCTGTCAGCCCTCAGATCTTAAAAACTACCGAGGCTAGATGGCTGCAAAATGGTATGCTGATCATCCACCCTCCAATCATCAAACTAACTGTCTTTTGCGTACGAAAACATCAGCACTATGTTTCCGTGTGGTTGTGCGTATTTATATTTTTGTGTTCGTTTCCAGGGTATAAGCACTATCGCATTCTAAATGCGACCATTGCTTTAGTGTGCATAAATGGAAGCAGAATGGTGAGAAAGGGGGAGTTGGTAATGGTGTTGCTTACTATAATCATAATACTGTTTTTGACCTTTAACTAACAAGCAAATTATTGTGTCTATTATATAGAGTGTCCATATCTCCATCTTATTCAGATTTTCAGTGAGAGGTTAATATTAGAAAACTATCTTTAGCCACTATGTGTTTTTCTAAGAAGCTAAAATCCACAGTACAACGCAATCGTGAAACTTTAAAAGCTTAAGTTAGGAAACAAACATATCAGGAGCGAGAAAAGCAATATCTTCTTTTCCCGGAAGTGCATTGTTCCCGATATTACTTGAAATCATAAAAAGAAAGGAAAAGCAAAAGAAAACAAGTATAAAATTGGCAGAAGTTTCTTCGGCGCAATCAAGTTTTCTGTATAGCGTATAATGCTGCATGAAACTCTCAGCCACGGCCCTTGAAACTTTTAGCCGTGGCCTGTGTTATTGACACCTACAGCGGTTCCAAACGAACGATCATTGCTAACTTTAACCTTAAATAAAATAAAAATTACTGGGGCTAGAGGGCTGCAATTCGATATGTTTGATGATTGGAGGGTGGGTGGTCAACTTGTCAATTTGCAACCCTCTAACCTCAGTAGTTTTTAAGCTCTGAGGGCGGGCAGAAAAAGTGCGGATAGAAAAAGTGCGGACGGACAAACAAAGCCATCTTAATAGTTTTCTTTTACAGAAAACTAAAATCCACGTATAGAAGCGTGGCACTTGTTCCAATATGAAAGTGTTAGCCCTCAGGCCTTTGTTCTCGAGCTGAGTTCATCCGAAGAAATGGGAAAAGTTCAACTTTTCCAATATTTCTTCTCGGGCGACAGACTCGGAGGAATTTTAGTTTTTAGGCTAATTTCCCTCTGTGACTTTGAGGTTGCTTTGTTGTCATACGCAAAGGAGCTGGAATGACAACGCGTTTGCCTGAGCGGCTCATGAAAGCACTGTAATAAAATGTGCCTTTATAAAAAAAAAAAGAGAAATTTTGGTCTATTCCGTCAGCATTGTTTTATTTAAATGTAGCAGATTTTGAACGGTTTACATTGGGGAGCGATCTTTTATATATGTGCATAAATATATAGTATGTGTCCATACACACACACACACACACACACACACACACACACACACACACACACACATATATATATATATATATATATATATATATATATATATATATATATATATATATATATATATCGTATAAGATTTCCTACGTCTAGTATATGGTTCACAAGGAATAACCCGACGCTGGCGTTTAGTATGGAAATACCGTGGGAATAACTTACACGCAAGAAGAATTATAATTGATATGTACTTCGTGGTCAAAATCACTGTCTACTTTTGCTAAACCAGTCCATGGTTCAAATACCGGCCGACGATACTAAACAATTTTTGTGGTTTGCAATTTGTGAATATAAAAAATGGCAAGCGTGTGTAAGTGACGAAAATTCATAATAACTGGTACTTAACCTTCGAATCTGATGTAAGTGATAGAACTACTCAGGCTCCTTCCTGCCCGACTCACTATGAGCATCCTGGGGACTTAATTAAGCAATAGCTGGAAATGTAATTGGACTTTAAATTGATAAGTGAAATTTAACTCAAAGACATAATCAGGGATGAAGACCACTCAGATGAGATCTATGGCTAATCGGGACTGATGAATTCCGCTTCGTGAATGCATTTGCACCGTTCGACGAAAGCTTACATCTCTCTAAGTTCTGCTGCGGAATTAATAAGAACTCGTTGAACTCATTTTGCAATATTCTGAGGATGCAGTTGCAAGGAATCAAATGTTTCATTTGTCCATATTTGTTCCGTGTCTTAGAGATAACATATTTTTGTATCTTCTACAAGAAAACAAAAACAGAATATCGTATAACCGATAATGAAACTTTTTATTCTCTTTAGAATAATTGCAATTTTCCCGCTTATTTTCTTGAGGATGTACTTTTAAGAATTTAAGGAATATTCTCATATCAGTCTTAGCTTAAGAAATAACTATATCCATCACGGTTCACGTTTGTCAATAAAGAATGACACCATTGCGCCTATACGTCTGCTTTTCGTCTGTATTCTTGCAAAAACAGCTCAAAATGTTGAATTATTCCAAAGACTCAACCTTTTGCATTTCCAGCGACTTTTTTTTTTTTTTCCTAGTACAGAATGTTGGACAACAAGCGCCTTGTCAGATTTTGTTGCTTTATTTCACTGACGTAAAAAGCTCCATTACCGTTGGCCTAAGGAAAAAGGTCATTCGCCATTTCTTCCAAAAAGTTGTCAGTTATGTATGTGTTATGTTTGCTAACTGGTACCTATAGGTTAGCGAATGAAAAAAAAGAATATTTCATACGACATAGTTTTTTTTTTTTTTATAAAATGAAGATATGGAGACAAGCAAAAGAAAGAGACTTTTTGGCCCTCTTTTATTCACTCATTTCCTTCATTCCCCAGAGAAAATTATCGACAAACTCCAGCGTCGTTTGTCTTGATTTAAATAGACTAACCATTCTTCCCTTATCGTTCACCCCACTGCTGATGAATGCCCCACAGTTGTGTTTAAGCAGCGAACTAGGTACCTGGTTGTTAGTCGACAGTTGTAGGACGAAGCTGCAATGGAGAGAGAGAGAGAGAGAGAGAGAGAGAGAGAGAGAGAGAGAGAGAGACGCCGCATGTGCGTGGTCATTACTCCTTCAAAATGTATATCAAAACAACAAGATATCGAAGAGCTGTTCCTATAGCAACGGAAACAAAAATCTTAAAATACTTTCAGAAAGAAATAAGTCATATTAAAACGCATTGTGTCGGAGTATACTATAACTGCCATAAGACTTCAATCAATAGTCTGTGTAGTATCGGTGTCAGCACTTTACTAACGGCAGTATGAGCATTTTTTGGGGGAATGGAATATACGTCCTGCTGGTTAGGGTCACGGAAAGATATCCTAAAAGGCAGGTCGGACAGACGGGATACGTGTGATCGTATACATATGGTATATAATATCGAAATATGATATCATTTATATCATATCGATGTGTTGCCTTCATACTGGCGTAAGTAAGGATACAATACAATTGAATTTAGTCATGTCGGAAACGTAATTTTGAATAGCGCTCTGATATATCCGAGTCAAATAAATTTTATTCTTACTTTGTATCCATTAACACACATTAGCACAAAGCAGTAATAAAAGAGGGGAGTGTGAGACTGGATGGTGACAACATCTTAGCTCGAAACTTGGAAACACATTAATAAGTATATCAGTAAACTAAACGTAATTATGTCAGCAATGTCAAACTTTCCACACACTCCTTTAAATATTATAACCCTGGGCATAGGGAAAAATCCAAAGAATGGATCTTGTGCTCTCATAAATATCCCTGGCCATAATGCCGTCATTCCAGCTAGATGGGAAGTATATTCAACTTAGCCTTTAAGCAAGATCACTGGAAAATGCCAGCGGCAGTGCCCCGAAAAGACATCCTAGAAATTACCCGTTGTTTCGCCGAACAGATATTTCGAAATAATCTCAGGAATTTTCACGGTACGGTATGTGCATTGAAGGCATAGGAATAAAAATAATCATAATTATCTCTCACAAAACATAAAATTAACCTTCAGAGAAACAATTTTCCCTTGGGGATGGCGGCTGCCGAATTCTACTTTAATAGCGTTAATTTTCCTTACTATTGATAAGCCACATTTATTTTCGCCAAAAATGTGAAAATTCTGAAACGTGAGAATGTCAAAGCCAGCAACTGCATGTTCATAAAAAAAAAATAAAAAAAAGCAAGGAGTGACGAATCAACGTGAAAATATTCGCTGAGGTGTGGTGAAGAGGAAATTCATCCTGAAAATTGGCTTAAAATATTGATTTTTGACAGTAAATCCGAATCATAATTTAATTTCGATGGGGGCCAAATTGAAGGTTCTGATCCCTGAATGATTAGCATGTGAAATCTCTCATGTGACTATCATAAATATAAGTTTTGTTGCTGCAGGGTATGGAGTGAAAGAATCTCCAAGTCCACCAGAAGCTTTATGAAACTGCAGAGCTACAAAGGAATCTCTTAAGCGTGGCATCGAGGTGGAAAGCTAAAAAATAAAACCTGTTAGCCACGTTTACATGAGTATTCCCGTTACAGCACGTTCTTAAATGCGTTACCGCGAGAGTGAAACAAGCATGGTGTGTGAGTGCTCTTAACAAAGCACTTAAACTGTAGTGGACCTCGGCACTTTGTGGAAGAGAGGGGAGACTCTCGAAATAATCGGCACTTGGGCAAAAAAGGAGTTTTCAGAATCAATTAGAGCTTACGATATTAAATGGCACGTAACTAATCAGTCAGGGAATCATAAACTCGATACTGTGGCTAATTAAAAGCGAGGAATGAGGGGTAATTCTGTGTTCTGCGTTTTTGCCCCGAAATAAGAAAACAACAACCACATCTGATTTCCCATTAAAACTCAGCATTGCAAATTCCACCTCCCACCAGAAAACTGCTTTTGCCGTAAAAATATCAAAGCAAGAGTCCGAATGTTCTTAAATTAGGCAGGAAGCGAGTAATACAGCGAATGTATTGAGGAACTTTGGCCTCCGAGTTCTGATTTGTTGCCCAGCTCATATCAAAATATTGATACTGACGCCAACTCTGATTAGTCGCCTAAATCTAAAAATGAAAGATTACAGTTTTTGCCAGCTAACTGATATTGTACTTTTATGAACATATCATCTCATATCTGAAACTGAATCATAATAAGGGATGAGGTTCGGAAGATGAAGTAAAAAATTAGAAAACTTGAGAGAGAGAGAGAGAGAGAGAGAGAGAGAGAGAGAGAGAGAGAGAGAGAGAGAGAGAGAGAGAGAGAGATATTTACTTAACAATAATATCTAATATCTCAGGATTCTTCCCGAATTTGTTTATATGTAAAAGATTTTACCAAAGAAGAGTCTCTCAGAAAAACCCTTGCGCTTCTGTACAATCAACAGAGTATCTATCTTTGATCAGTAGTTGTTGAAATTTCACTTTGTTTTATCTTGTGAGGGACAACATCTCGATTCAGTGTCACGAACATCACTAAATAGCATATGAAACCATGTGGATGAATGTAATGTTTGTCGAAGTCAGTGGAAGTGCTGACTGCAAAACATGGAACTTACGACATCTGGGCCCTCTGTGCCTTTTAGTTTTCTGTAAAAGAACACTATTGAGATGGCTTTGTATGTCCGTCCGCACTTTTTCTGTCCGCCCTCCGATCTTAAAAACTACTGAGGCTAGAGGGCTGCAAATTGATATGTTGATCATCCACCCTCCAATCATCAAACATACCATATTGCAGCCCTCTAGCCTCAGTAGTTTGTAATTTATTTAAGGTTAAAGTTAGCCATGATAGTGCGTCTGGCAACGGTACAGAAGTAACCACCGGGCGTGACCGAAAGTTTCATGGGCCGCGGCTGAAAGTTTAATGGGTCGTGGCTGAGAGTTTCATACAGCATTATATGCTGTACAGAAAACTCGATTGCGCCGAAGAAACTTCGGCGCATTTAAAATTTTTTTTTTTCCTGAAAACGACCCCTTCACTTAGTAGTTCAGTGTGATTCAGTAAAAGACCTAAAGAGATTATCATGGACTGGTTGCTCAAAGAAGGCACAATTGAAATATGATAGCTTATACATCCAGTATGCACAGGCCTCCCTCTGACCACATCACGTCTGATTCTCTTCTTAGAAAGATTTAGGTTAATGACAACGCCTTCACATCTTGCTTGAGGCCAAGGCCCATTTGCTCATTTGCTACCCAAGTACACTATTTCTTCATTATTTTTATTCAGTTTTAATTATACCTTTTTATTCTCTTTAAAGATAAGATCAAACCTGTCTTGTTCTAGTAAGAAGCTCTTGAATATTTGTGTAAAAAATTTATTCCAGTTGATTGTGATATAACAATACAGTTCATCTACACGACGCGATAGATTGTAATTTAGTACATGTTTTGATTTTATTTGTGGTTTTAAATCTATTCATGATACTTTGGGTGCTTACATATCTGCCTTTATCTCTAAGGTGAAGCTAGTAAGAAAGCTTTAACAGATTTAAATCAAAAGAGATATCTGAACAAATAACATAAAAGCTAAGAGTTAAAGTTGTTTTTACATTGATGGGTATATCAGAAATGCAAGAATCTCCCTTGTGTTCTGGAGTTTAATTTTTAAGAAGAATATATTATGATACAGCATTCGACATTATAATGTCGACAAGATTTCAAAAACCATAACAAAAAGCTTCCAACATTAAGTTGATCACTCTAACACCCACTATAGGTTTTGTTCTTACTGGGAAGAAAGCAAATGTTTTTAAGATGAATTACAATATATATTACAGACAACCGAAGTATTTCTTTTATCGGAAAGCTTAGCAAAAGAGACGTAATAGCTTTTCAGAGATGAATATATTCCTTCCCATTTGAATACAGACTCATTTAAAATTGCAGGTGCCTGGATATAATACTAAAAGAAAAAAAAAACTATGAAGAGAGACCACCCTGCAAACGGAATTTCATTTCACTATCTGGACTAGGTGAAGTAAAAGTGAAATGAAACTGAAATTTCCAAAGCACATTCCTATGTGCTGACCACTTTGAAAGGTATTAGGCAATCACATGCATATCCTCGTAAAGGCAGTCGGAATTTCGAAATCGACGAAACGGAAGGCATTGGAAATTCTAAATCTAACGAACTGAAACACATTTCAAACGTCCACTTGCATTCAGAGAGCCTTAAAACATACACAAACGCACACACACACAGAAGTTGAATACTTGACAAATTTCTTTCATCATAGTCGAGAAGTAGGCAGTAGAAATCGTAAAGGCCGAGGGTGACAGGAAATTGAGATTGATGTCCGCCTTACTTTCCCTTCGCTTTATGTATCACTTCAGAATAGGATTTTTTTCATTTTTAGTTTCCTGTAAAAGAAAACTATTGAGATGGCTTTGACTGTCCGTCCACACTTTTTCTGTCAGCGCTTTTTCTGTCCGCCCTCAGATCTTAATAACTACTGACGCTAGAGGGCTACAAATTGATATGTTGATCATCCACACTCCAATCATCAAACATATTAAATTGCAGCACTTTAAGGTTAAAGTGCGTCTGGCAACGCTGTAGGATAGACACTACCGGGCCGTGGCTGAAAGTTTCATGGGCCGCGGCTCATACAGCATTGTACGCTGTACCGAAGGCTCGTTTCTTCGGCGCATTTTTTGCTTGTTTAACTTGCGATTACTTTGTCAACACATTTAAGTAACTGGGAGATTAGTAATGAATTCCTCTTTGGTTTCTGTTGTCTTCAATTTTTTCTGAGCTACAGGGTCTGTATGAGATTTAAAGTTTATTAAATACAGGCGGCATCTGCATCAAACAAATTCTATAAGTTTAATCCCAAGTAAATATTACTCTTAGATTCACCAAGAGAGAAATAATTTTTTATTGCTCTTTCATTTATAACCACATTATCCGTATAATTCTTTAAGTGGATTTTTATTTTAAATTTTGGCTAAAACTCTTACTATAATCTATACGCTATCGTGCATAAGTTCGAAAATATCATTGTAGTATGAATAATAACCATTTTACAACTGGATATGGTTTCAGAATGGCATTTCATGAATTGCTGGGTTATAAATTTGAATGATAACAAATGTTACAATAGAGTTAAAATCAGTAATTATAAAGGTTTTTAACTAATTGCCATTGTTAGGCTTCAAATTTGTTAGCCTAAGATCTAAAACTTTGAGTTTTCTGCAAAAGAAAACTATTGAGATGGCTATTTGTCTGTCCGTCCGCACTTTTCTGTCCGCCCTCAGATCTTAAAAACTACTGAGGCTGGACGGCTGAAAATTGGAATGTTGATCATCTACCCTCCAATCATCAAACATACCAAATTGCAGCCCTCTAGCCTCAGTAGTTTTTATTTTATTTAAGGTGAATAGAAGCCATGACCGTGCGTCTGGCAGCGCTAGAGATGCCTACAACACGGGCCACCACCGGTCCGTGGCTGAGAGTTTCATATAGCATTATACGCTGTACGGAAAACTTGATTGCGCCGAAAAAACTTCGGCGCATTTTTTACTTTTATTTATTTTTAAATTTTAGATTTTTATGTTTTACAAATACCGAGCTCGTACTATATGATTTTCTCTTAATTTTCGTCCCACAAATGTCCATTTTTTTTTATGAATAGGTTATGGTTATTTCCATTTTTTTAGTACTATCAAACTCATCGCTGATCTAAATACATGTAAATAACGGATCTGAAGGTTCTTAATAACATACACTATCTATGCTCGATAAAATCGTTTATTATAAGTGCATATTATTCGATTGATTTTTGTATATAGGTTCTGACCCATCCTTTATCTTTTTGCTCTTACTTGTCTGAGAAAATTTAAGCAAATAATTCGTAAAAGTATACAGAATTGATCTGGAACAACATGGAAAATAATTTCAATGATTCGTTGTCGGAAAACTTATCCAACCCTTCATATTAGTCATCATCATCATCATCATCATCATCATCATCATGTCTTATCGTGCCAACATTGTATCCACTGCGGCTTGATTACATTCGTAGAGGTCCAAATCAGTACAGAATGGCCCATGTTCACACCCACTAAGTCTGTGATCCATTGCCTGGATGGGATGACCACATAGGCACTCAGCAGAGGGGGCAAGACCCCACTTATGAAGATTGTCTCCAGTCCTTCCAACTCTAGCTCTTGCTCGATTAAGAGTTACCCAATCCTTTCTACAGAGGTTTGTTCCATGGGGAAGAGACTCACATGGGCTCTGGATGGCCTCGCCCAGTGGGCAGTGGTCAGTTTCTCTCGAGCGTTCTGGGCGGTAAGTTGCTGACTCCCTGGGGTCGAGGTTGGTGGTGGATATGAAGCTCTTACGGGATTTCAATCTTTGTCTAACCACCTGGTGGTCATAGAGCGGGTGCCTTTCATCATTCTCTTGTTTATATTTTTGGGTCTTTGAATGGGCTGTTTGGCGGATATTTGGTGGTGCAATGCCTGCCAATCTATAGAGTACTGGAAGGGGTGTTAGTCTTAAAGCACCAGTAATTATGCGACATGCTTGATTGAATTCGGCATCAACTTCATGGGAATGACATGATCTTTCCCAGAATGGTAAGCAGTATTCGGCAATGGAGTAGTTGAGCGCCAGAGCTGTTAGTCTTAGGGTTTGAGGATTTGTTCCCCAGTCTGAATTGGCAAGTTTGCTAAGGAGGTTATTCCTGGTAGCTACCTTGTCCTTTACTTTCCTTACATGCTCCCTAAAAGATAGTGTTCGATCTAATGTAACGCCTAAATAGACGGGGAAGCTATCATTCTTCAGTTTCTTATCATTCCATGAGATGTTCAGCTCCCTTTTTGACTGGTAGTTTTTAAGATGGAAAGCACATACCTGTGTTTTGTCGGTGTTGGCATTTAGGAAGTTTTGCTTGTAGTATTCATTAAAATCTTTCAAAGCATCTGATAATTTGCTTTCAATGATAGTAAATGAATCTGACTGGATGGCTAGGCACAGACCATCTGCATATATAAATCTACGGATATCTCTAAACTGTGGTTGATCGTTGGTATAGATGCTGAAAAGCATGGGGGCCAACACAGACCCTTGTGGGAGGCCGTTTTCCTGTTTTCACCATCTGCTTCTCCTGCCGTCCACTTCGACAAAGAAAAGTCTGTCACCCAGCAGTGACTGGATGATATGCACAATGCTTGAGTTGCCAATAACTTTGGCAAGTTTCAAAAGAAGCAACCTGTGGTTCACAAGTGTCATAGGCTGCTGTTAGGTCAAGAAATACTGCCCCTGTGATTTTCCCAAGGCCAAAGCCATCCTCAATATACTGAGTGAGGCTAAGTACCTGAGAGCAGCAAGATCTTCCTGCGCTGATGCCAGCCTGGTCTGATGTCAGTTGCTCTTCGACTGTGGGAGATATGCGAACCATTATCTTTCGTTCATACAGTTTGTATAAGACGCAGAGAAGAGATAATGGCCGATAGCTCTTAGGGATCTTTGGGTCTTTGCCAGGTTTTAGTAAGGCCACAACTTTAGCTCTTCTCCATAGTTTTTGGATCTGGAATGTTTTTGCACATTTGTTAAGAAGTGCCACTACCCATGATTTAGTCTTGCTAAAGTGCAGTATTATCTCAGATGTAATGTCATCCAGCCCAGCAGCTTTTCCAGGTATAAGGTGTTTCATGGCTTCTTGGAGTTCTTCAACAGTGAATGGTTCAAACTCCTCATTATTTTCTTGCATGACACGTTTCATTTCGTCCTTCATTCTTTTGAGATATCCTCGTTATTTGTTATATGGCTTTCCATTAAGTAAGAGTTGCGTTGCTACTGCATTAGGTGTTACTACAGCTATTCTTGTTTGGGTGTTCTTATCCGAGTTCAGTTTACTAATTGTTTTCCATGCTTTCTTACTGTTCCAAGTCATATCTGTGCTGGTTATCAGTTCTTGCCATCTCTCCTTTTTCTCGTTGGCTACAGAGGCCAACAAAAGCTCTCCTAGTTCGATGGTGTCTTGGGAAA
Organism: Macrobrachium rosenbergii; assembly: GCA_039081455.1. Lineage (NCBI taxonomy): Eukaryota > Metazoa > Arthropoda > Malacostraca > Decapoda > Palaemonidae > Macrobrachium > Macrobrachium rosenbergii. The sequence goes on along the minus strand of JANJGK010000005.1, from coordinate 29,785,730 downwards.
ACGGGCCTAAATTGTATGCTTTTGCATTATCCTTGTCAATCTCTTTACCTTGGTCTGTGATACATGGGATATAATTATTTCTGCTTCCTCTTGGAATATGCTTCCTCGAAAGTGTCCATACAAGTTTCTTGAAAAGTTCATAGTTGTCTGGTTCTGGTTCGATGTTATTTATCTTGCCATCCAGCTCTGATGTGAAATATTCCCACTTTGATTTCCGGAAGTTGAATCTTGGTATAGGTTTAGACTCAAGAGCTCTGATAACTGGTCTAATGTTAAAAGCGATAGGTCTGTGTTGAGATTTTGGAATTGGGTCACAGACTGATTTTTCAAAGTTTGGGTAGTGACAAGATGACACAAATCCCAGGTCAGGATTATATCCTCTCTTCCATCTTGTGCTCATAAAAGATTGTTTATCTTTTGCACTATGGAGAATGGTTAGGTTGTTATTTAGAGCCCATTCTTCTACAGCCTCTCTGTCAGTGTTATTCTGGCTGTAGCCCCATATGGTGTTGTGGCTATTGAAATCTCCAATCACTAAGGATGCCATATTTTCCAGGTTGTGATTTTGAGGTCATTTAAATGGTATAGGAGGTGGTTTGCACACAGACACGATGTTGATGTTTTTGGTCTATTTGGAGTATCTCCATCCCCTCATCCGATAGGTCAGCACTATTCACGATAAAGCTTTTCCTTCATGTATATTGCACTACCGTGGACGGGATTTGAGTGATAAATTGCCAGATGCATGCCTGGCATTTTTGGTGGTGCTGACTCCGTATGTGTCTCTTGAAAACATAGAATGTCCACTTTAAGACTGCTGGAAATTCATATTAATGTTGTAATGTATACTTTCTTTCCCATGAGCGCAAAAAAAAAATCTCTTAATAGAATGGGAACAGTGGACTGTATACCCCGGAAATATTAACAGAGCTTCAAAATATCACAAGGGATATCAGTAGTACGCAGGCACGTCGTTAGTTATTTAAGCGTTCATAAAATGTAAAATGAATACCATTCCACAATGCAGGATTCACCAAGGGTTAAAGAGCCATTCAACCACACTAAGCCATTCAATCACATTGCTGAATTGTACAAAAAAACATGAATTTAATTTATATGTAACAAAACTCAGGTAATGTGTAACCAGACACACAGGCATATTGGGTTTATGCAAGGTACTATCACGAACCAACCTTTTGGAACAACAATGACCATGAATAAATGAGCTGGCATTTATGAAAAAAAAAAAGCTTTACAAGGACAATATGCACCCGGATGGCTAAGTCAGTATATCAGCTGAAAAGCTTCTTCACATATATTTGCTTTACGTTACCATTCAGCTTTAGAATTGATTCAAAAGTGCTCATAGCACTGCTTGTAACAACAACAACAACAATCCTCAGTTTTGGGACTACACAAATCATTGTGACCAATTTCAATAAAACAAAGCTACTCTGAGTTGCAGAAGCCACAACTATTCACATCATTAAATTGGAAACAGATGTCTTTTTAATGATTTCAGTGTATAAATAGCTTTTTCTTCGTTGGCTAGATGTTGAAGTGCAGCAGTTGTTAGTAACGAAAATTTTTAAAAACCCGGTTTAAGATTTAAGGCTTAACATGCACTATAAGATTTAAGGCGTAACATGCATTTAATGAATTTACTGAATGTGATTGATACAAAAATTAACTCGCTTAGAGCCCTCTCTCCCAAACATACATTCCCTGTACAGCAAATATTGGTTGCATCAGTCTCTAGATGCTTGCGCAATTGTTGCGATTCGTTGTTGTCGGTATGGGCAGTCAGCACTGATGCACAAGATTTGACAGATCAAAGGGGCTTACTCTTTACAGTCTTGATAGGTTCAGGTGGGCAAGAGCTGCTAAGGTTTCACCATTCTTCGGTAGAGCAATGTTCTTTCAACATCAGACCAGAGACATGTAAATTCAACAGCAATGTTGAAGAGTAAGGAGGGTGTCCACAAAGAGTGAGTAATTATAGCATTGCATAAGCATTCAAACCTGTCCCAGTTCGATGCCTCGACTTTACTTGAGTATTCAGTTGTTCTTGTACTTTTCTACATCTGAAGATTCATACCCTTGGGTGAAAGATTGTTCAGATAGGTCGAGCTCTAGCGTGAGATCATTGCGGCTGAACTCCAAAGAGATCGATTTCTTTTCTAGTGCTGCATCTTGTGGCTGACACTTTCAGTCAGACCATCGTCAGTCAGTTATGCATAGCATTATTGATCTGGAACTTTCTCTGGCGACTGTTGGGTTAATCTGCTTAACTGAGATTCTATGGTCTTTTGTTGCTGACGCTTTCTCACGTTTTCCATCTCGGTTTGCCACTCCTTGCGAAGAGAACTTCCAAGGCTTGAAGGTGTCTATTTAGGAAAGATTAGAAGTGAGGAGCCAGTTATTTTATCAGTGAACTGGGAAGTCTAGTATTTTGCCCAATTTTGTTTTGAGAGAATCCGGAAAAGAAGGAGAGCAGCCGTTGCATTATTTTGGAAAGACGCGTTTGATAACGGGTCAGTTAGTTAAGGGGAGAAGATAGGGAATTAGAAATATATCAGAAGTTAGTTAAGTTCTGTATGTTATACCTCATTTCCTAATTACTGATAATCTCAACTTATTTCCTGATGATCAGAAAGCAATGGGTGTTTTAATAAATGATGCTAGGAAAATATATAAGATACACTAAACATTCACCGTGATAATTTGAAATGAGTTAGGTGAGCATTTTTACAACTGCTATAAAATTATTTCTTGTACCAAGTTGTAAAAGAGAACAATGTGCTTTTGTCAAAATAAAAATTTTGGTAGGAGACTTTTTATAAGAAAAATTCAGTGACTCTCTTTGCCAATCAAAGGATGAAACACATATTACATAAAAGCAGCATAAGGAAGTAAAGGATGATCAAACACGGGCATCCGTAGCATAAGCCAGGAAGGAAAGAAATATTGCCATCCCCGCGTATCATCGTCCGTAAATCATCCTGCTATACCCAATCAATCATTCCTGTTATCCCATTCCAGATAACACAGAACCCTGCTCTCATCCTTTCCTACAAATAGCCAGAACAATCCATCTATTTGTCAGGCACGTTAACAAAATTGCAAAGCCCTTTTAGCGCGATGTGAAAACATTGTTTCGGATCATACACTCTGCTGTGCACTTTCAGGATTTTAAAGAACGTTAACAGCTGTGCCGATGGTAACGGGACTCTGTGTAACTTTCTCTCTCTCTCTACACACAGTTAATATGAAAACAACATACCGAGAGGTTCCATGGACCATGAACCTTTACAGGATTACAGGAATTTTTCTCCAGAAGCACTCACACAAATGGACAGATTCCCTCAGTAAAATGAATTATAAATACACCATTATGACTATTGATTGGATGGATACAAATTATTTCCTGTTCTCCATTTATAAGTATATATTTTAACACTGAGACAGCTCATGTTAATATCCAAGCATAAAAAAGCAGTGAAACGGTTCACTGATATTCAAATAATTACTAGTCAGATATAAGAAAATATTCCTGGAAGTAGTCTAATTGTCTTTCCCTAAAAACAGACTGTAGTTGCATCTCTCATAAAGTGCTGTTGAAGGTCAACACCGGCCTTTCCCTTCAGACGTGCAATGAAGCATTAGCCTTCCACAATTTTTTAGATAAATGCCTCTGTAGTATGATAAAGGACAGTAAAATTAGCTATTTTAATAAAGCACTGTTATTTAGATTTTCTTTTAACTATGCATATGAACCTTTTCTGACATAACGAAAAAATTGCCCTTGTTTGTTTTCCGTGCTCTTCCATGTCTGAAAAACCTCTCAGCACAGTTTACAACCCCCTCTCCCACCAAAATGATAAACATTGCTGTCTTACAAAAAATCAGTTACCATTAAAATGATAACGATTTGTTGTTAGTACATTACTGTAACTCATGAC
>JANJGK010000005.1:29734268-29779268 GCA_039081455.1 Macrobrachium rosenbergii | reverse complement strand
AGAGATTGTGAATGCGTTTTAAGGTTATGATTTTTTCATAAATCTGAAGATATCTAGTATTGGTATAAAATTGTTACGACTATTGTTATTGTTTTCCATCTTCCCTTCCGATGCTAAGGTTTTCTGCACCACTGAACCACAAATTTCCAGTTCACTATACGTTGGGAATAACCTAAAGCCCTGTGTGTAAGTCATTCTTTAAGGTATATGCATTATATTTTAAACGATATTCATAATTCCCTTGGGTGCAGATCGTCGACAAGATATAGTGAATTTGGTATTTATATTATATTTTTGGCTTATATTTGTGACCATATAAAGCCACGCGCGTTTAAGTGACAAAAATTCACACACACATAAAGACATATATAAGCAGGCAAACAGACAGACTATATTTTTTTAAAGGGAATAGTCTATTAAGCGAACAGGGATCACAAAGAATCACGAATTTATATATCATTATTACAGAATATGGAATAACGAATTTTAATCTACCTCACGAAAACTGAGAATCGAGAATCATTACCTCGAACACTAGGAACATAAAAAAAAAATCCCGAGATTCTCGAAAAATGAGAATCCGAAATGTTTGCTGAAGGACGTCGCCACGTTATGGAGTTATAACAAACTAAGGAATGTTATTTACTGTGACATGTCTGAAAGATAACTGTTTTTGCTATGCTCTACATCGTCAAAACTGAATGGATAAATTGACGTAACAAAAACAGCAATTTTATATTTTGTGTCAAAAGTAATGAAGTTGTCAGGGATGCTGATACGCAAGGGACTGACTAAGATATCCAATTTTTCCTTTAGGTTTATATTTTTTTTTTTTCCACACGATGTTCAAAATAGATTAATGCTTTTTTATATAGAATCTTCTATTTGAGATAAAATTAAAGCATAATTCTGAACGCCCATGAAATAGATGCCAGATGGTTTAGTCGTCTACTGGATTTGTTAATATTCTGTTATATATTGTTAAAGAGGGGAAGTTCCAATCATTGTTAGTGCCCAGCCATTAGAGAAATGTTATATTCAGCAAAGTGGAAAAATCTCTGAGTAATAAGAGAAATGTTATATTCAGCAATGTGGAAAATTCTCTGTGTAAAAGATATGGGGAACACACGCCGTTGTATTTCGATCAATAGTTTCGTCTGAGTCAATATATTAGTGGAGCCTTTGGTAGTCATCAGATAATTAATGGAAAATTCTTTAACTCTACCACTTTCACTCTCTGATTTTTAATGTTCTCTTTCTTGGCTTTACCACTGATTGAATTTGTAGTTCAGTCACATCAAAAGTAAGAGGAAATACATTGATCTTAGATCTGTGAAATAAATCTTACCCGCCTTGGAATATCAAATAATATTTTCTTTGACGCGAAATTTCGCTGAACATTGTGTAGAGAATTAAAGATAAACGTAATTTTCGGTTTTCCTTTGAGGTCCTTATTTACAACAACCGAAGATGACTAATTACTCACCAAATTCCAAGAGCATGCTGATATATCTTTTTTAGCCCCCATCAAACAAAATAGATATTTGAAATAATAAAGAAAGCAAAACACTAACCCAAGGTCTAAAATAATATAATTGTATCTGTATTGCTTAGGAACATGAGATGAAGATCTTAATTTCCTCAAAACATCATGTCAAGCACACCCCAATTAGAATATTACGTTTTTCCCCAGAGGGTTATCTGAATTTTCTTTTCAATTTAATCCCTAGTCCAGGCCGTGGTTTCTGTTGAGCCTTTTCCAATGTCTCTTTCTTGTGTCCTTCCTTCCTTAGTCTCTCGTGACTGCTGAAATTTATTCTCTTCGCCTTCTCTTAGTCCTTCTCCTTCCTGTCCTCAGCACTTGTGTTTCCATAATCTCTCCTGTAACGTCATTCATCATCGTCCCTCCTCGTCAGGTGTCCAAACCAACTCACTCATGCCTCTTGGGCCTTCTTTCAGAAGGCGCTCTAAATGATGCTTCTAATTAATGTGTTTTCAGCAGATATTGGTTGGTACGTCACGTGAGGAGGTACGCTCTTTCAAGATATGTAAAAATGTTTATTTTATCTCAGTTAATACTGTGACGACAAATAATGAGACAGAATTTAGATTAGGAAAATATTTCACCGTATTTGAATCTCAGTAATTTTTAACCAAGAAGGTAAAGCAGGTCACAGAATAACTGACAGGTCATGGGCAATGAATGAAGAGGGTGATTGGATCAAGAAATTATTATGACACAGTTATGGCTAAAGCTTGAAAGTTTTACGTGGTCTACATGATCTCCGAAAAATTTTGTGGTAGAACTGATAGAGAAGAAATTTGAATCTGATTGTGGAGGTGTGGTATCAATATATTGATTTGCTGTGTTCCATATTTAATTAAATGTATTACAACTACACGCTTGTAATCAAGTTAACCTGTAATATGGAAACTATATGAAGAACTACAGAATTGTAGTGATGATTTTGCGTTTATGGCAATGATGCAGATTGCGCGATGGAGGAGAATGTATCATTGTGTTTACATATTCTTTAAATTTCCTTATGTTGAAGACGAGGCAAGCATTAGAGTCTATGCTAATCGGAGTGGCCACGTTTTGAAATAAAAATGGGTATGGGATGAGGATATGTTGTAACTTCATGACTTCAGTATATTAATTAATAAACATCGTAACTGTTGGGAAATATTCAAATGAAATATGGGGTAAGAGAGTAAGATTTGTCCATTTTAGTTCATACCTTTATTAGGTAAGATGAAGAAAAAGAGCGAAAGTTATATCAAACAAATAACGTGGCGGCTAACCAGGTATATTTCCTATGTAGCCCAAAGATTCAAGTGAATAATAAGACAATTGCTTAAGAGGTATCCAGTGCTTTAGAGTGCATCAATTGAACCAGAAGAGGTTTATCATGATGATTATTCCTAGAATCTTGTATCGTTTAATCTGCCATACTTTAGCAACCTGAAATACTTTGTACCTCCTCACGAAAATATTCGACTAGAGATCCTCGCATCCCTGCAGAATGGAGAATATGAGGAAGGAGAAAAAGGAATAAAGAAAAAAATATCCTCAGCGTAATTGTCATAAAAAATCCTTCTTAAGACATGTTGTTGTCTAAATGGATCCCCAAAACATCAAGAACTCATCAGATTGTCGGTTTTATTTTCCAAGGGACACTTATTTTCCACATACACAGTTGAAAGGCCTTGCAGCGCTCTATTGTTTCTCTTTCCTTCGTGGATTTTGTCTTATATATATATATATATATATATATATATATATATATATATATATATATATATATATATATATATATATATGTGTGTGTGTATGTGTGTGTGTGTGTGTGTGTGTGTGCGTGTGTGTGTGTTTGTATATGTCAGTGCGTGTCCACTCAATTGAAGTGGAAGTTATTGGTTTTTTTCGAGAACAGTCTCTCTTGATTGGCTTAGTTATGTGGTGGGAGTAACATCCGGTAGGCCTGGGATATGAATCATATTCAAAATATATGCTAATGAACTCAAACTTACAGTACATCCTTTAGTAAAAATATAAATACATGGTATAAAAAGTGGAATCATCCTCTCATTAAATATTAACAAGTATTTACAATATCTAATTGCTTAAATTCCTTCTGTATTCGTAATCCCAAGGTATCATTAAATACTTGATGGGAAGCATTGCCAAAAGACAATTTTGATTTACAGTAGTAAAGCGAGAGGGATATACAGATTTTTCGACGTGTATAAGAAAAGTAATAATCAGAATCTTTATGTTATTCGAAATATATTTTAATATGACTTTACTATAGTTGCAATCGTTATACAGTACTATAGATCTAGAGCAGTCCCCTGATTTTCTCTTACAAAAGTCCATAACCTTTATGTTTTAATCAAATATATATCACAAAGAAATTATTAGCCCGTTTCACCTTTCAACCAAGCTTTTAAAGAAAAGCACGTTGTTCTGTACAATGTATGTTAATCATAATTTGATCATAGAAATAACTCAGAAAATTTTATATAAATTTGATTCGATAAACTGCGCTTGATATTTTTTCCCTCTGGATGCAATAAATTCTTATTTTATGACGGAAAACAAAGTAATTTCAAATGCGCCACTTTTGATAAAATGACAAAAATCTTAATCACTCCCTTTCTCCCAGGTTCTAACCAGTTGTTTATTTAGCGATTATGACACCGCTATCACCAAAATGCATATTTTTTCTAAAGCAAACAAAACATGAAAATGGCCTAAAAAAAGTCACTGTGAATACTGTCTGGCAGTGAAGGCATCCATTAGGGACATGAAGCATAGTTTGGTTCCCATAATATTTTTCTCTCTTTCACTCATTTTAATGGATGTGATAGTCCAGTCTTTGTAAATCTTCACTGTAGCTATAGTATCTCTAAGCGTGTACATTTTCTACGTGTTGGGCTAATTTTTCATGAAAAACGCCGCTTAAATATTTTCTTCAGTCCAAGAACAGATAGTAAATGGTCAGATATTTAAATAATTGCCACCCATATGACAATACTGGATATAGAAATTCGTGAAATAAAACGCTTCTCACGAAGGGATGAAAAGATGAATAGATTGAGAAATAGATACCAGCAAACAAAGAGAGAGAGAGAGAGAGAGAGAGAGAGAGAGAGAGAGAGAGAGAGAGAGAGAGAGAGAGAGAGAGAGAGTCACGTGTATTTGTGTTACCTCAAACCTAAGACACTGAATTTTTCGTTGTCATATCCGCATCATTGGAGTTCGGTATCTGTAGTAAACTGCAAAAACCACAACAAAGAATGACAGACTGGCAAAGAGAAAGCCATGTAAATGAAAAGTAGATTGTCATCGACACACAAGTAAATATTGCTTATGGTTTAATTAATTTTTGCCAACTTTAAAATGACAGGATTGAAAATATGGGCACTTTAGATACATTCCTAAGGTTTATCAGTCCCTGAGCCACGCTATTAAAACTTTGTATAGAATGGTCCGGAAAAAAAAACAAGTAAAAATGCACCAAAGTTTCTTCTGCGCAATCAACTTTTCTGTACAGCCACTACAGCGTATAATCAAGGCCACCAAAAGGAGCTCTATCTTTCAGTGGTCTTGGTATTATGCTGTATTAGCCGTGGCCCATGGTGGTGACCTATCCTATATAATTGCTAGAAGCACGATTATGGCTAACTTTAACCTTAAATAAAATAGAAACTACTGAGGCTAGAGGGTTGCAATTTGGTATGTTTGATGACTGGAGGTTGAATAATCAACATACCAATTTGCAGCCCTCTAGCCCCAATAGTGTTTAAGATCTGAGGGCGGACAGAAAAAGTGCTGACAGAATGAAGTGCCGACGGACAGACAAAGCCGGCACAATAGTTTTCTTTTACAGAAAACTAAAGAGAGATTCCGTTGTCCTCGACTTAAAAACAACATTTTTTGTTGTCTTGTTTCGCTCTTGGTGGAAGTAAGCACTTCAGGAGCTTTAAGTTTATTTGTTTCAGGTGCCAGGGTCACTCGGCGCTGATGGGTTGACACTCTCTTTAAGGTCCAGTTCACACACGCGCATACACGTGTTTATGATGTGGAGGATTTGTGCTTATCGAGTTCGTATATAGTCAATCAGTTAACGACGGAATATTGCAGTGATTAATGTGTTTGAATTTCTAAAGCCTCTCCCTGTATGAAGAGAGAGAGAGAGAGAGAGAGAGAGAGAGACTTAACCATCATGTGAACCCTCAAAATACTACTAAAACGAATGGATGATAAAGTAAGGAAACACTGCCCTGTCCCTCACAGCGTTCCTTTTATGTATTTCTACCTTTTTCACTTACGATTTAGAGGACAGAAATGATTGTGAAGTTTTTTACTACTAATCAGAACGTATACCAGATGTCTTTATACTGCTGAATTTCACATGGTCATACGGAAAAACAAGTAATACTACCTTATACGTGATGCATAGAGTTGTTCAAGCTATTCTGTCACTGTTAAAATAACTTACAGCACTTTTCATTTACTATAGGAACGAGAACGTTTGGTCAGTTACCTGGATGTTATTATAACAGTATATAGAAAGTCACAGGAAAAAAGTCATAGAAAAAAGTCACAGAAAAAAAGTCACAATAACATTTCCTTGATAGCGACCCCCAAGGGTTTTAACCGGGTATGTATCCACCTTTGCGGAGTGTTTAGTACATGGCCGTTGGGAATTTCCGTATAAACATAAACAAAAGACTTTAAAAAGATAATGACCCCCAAAGAAATATTGTGAATTTTTCCCCTGTGACTTTATTACCGGCCACAATAAACTAATGTGACTTTTTTCCTAGCCAAAATTGAGACTGTTTTCCTGTGAATTTATTACCGGCCACCGTTGCCACATGGTCTACTCTTATCACGGCAAATATTCACGGAAGGTTGCCACATTCTTTGACATCATTCGTATTGTTTTTATATGCATCATAAAAACCAGAATTCTACGGACATGGGAAAATACACATTTTGGAGTCCAAGGCTTATTCCTCTGAGGGTCCTGTCTTGGCAGGAAGGTCACCGACCATCTATCACGCGTAAGATTTGTTTAATCCGCCAAGATGCTCGACGGTCTCCCTGTGCCTCGCAAGGGGAAGCGAGAAAGTTATATATATGATAATACCACCGACTCTCCTATCTGTCTTCCTTTGTCTCAAAGGGTCCGACACTCGGATATTATAACAAATGAACTTTGAAACATGTATGTTGAAACCCCAGGTTCCTCTTGACCATTTACTGTGTTCCCATCCGTCTCTCTCTCTCTCTCTCTCTCTCTCTCAGTCACTCCGCCAATATCCTTCTTAGAGATCTCTCAACAGGGACATGCTGATGACTGCATTTTGTATGTAAGTCTCTCCTTAGTGTATGGAAGTTAGGTTTCAGGAATGTATTTCTCTCCTTAGGTTCTGAGCGTGAGTTTTGGCTGTGTTTGCGAATTGGAAAGAATTTTTACTGTTGTTCATTTTTTTTATGAAATGATTCTTCATCATTGTTGAAGCGTAACTGAGGTGACTTTTATAGAATGGGTGTGTATTATTTCTGCATTTATGGACATTGGAAGTTTATACAGTGTATATACACCTTCTTTTTGTTGTTCTGCTAATGAATTTCATATTTTATACGGAATGTTGTTCGTTATAATCTAATTGCTTATTTCTTATTATCATAAAAAGCATAAAAAGTAAGGTAAAATATAACAAATCAATGCAGTTTCAATGAAATATATAGTTTTATTTTCTTTACAATGACAAATATAGGTTTTTTTATATAATTATTTGTCCCTACTATGAGATTCAGAGGCGTCGTGCACGGTTTTTTTTATTTTACTCCTTATCAAAGAATCGGATGAAGGTGAAAGTTGGCATATGAATATTTCACAACCATACATTTTATTTTCTAACATCATCTTGTACCTATGACTTATAGTTTTAGCTGATCATAGAAGAACACACCACTTTCTGTAGTCAGAGACATTAAAAAGTCATTCATGGCTTAGAAGACAGTAATGACGTTTACCTGTGACGTTACAAATGGCTCCACCCTCTAAGCTACGTCATAATTCAGGATAATACTGAATTATCTCATGAAGTTTAAGAATTGAATTACTGACGATGAAAATACATTTCTCAAGTAGTTGCAAAAGATGCTAAATGATCACCAATGATCAAATAAATAAACCTGAAGGCCAAAATTATACATTCTGCTACTATTACTACCACTATTGCTGTATTTCCACGGCAGCATAGATGCCCCGCCCACATCAGAATCTTTCAGCTATTCATAAAGACTTTGCAAATGTTTCTTTATTGTGTAATGGGTCCTGGCCTCCCCAGAATTCCGGGTTTTCATTTGAGAAATGTATAAAGTAATTTTCCAAGTTAAATATGCAGTATTGCAAATGAGGGAACAAACTCATGCATTCTGGGGAAGGAGTCCTGTCAAAGAAGCAGTGACTGAAATGTCGTAAGTTTTGGTAAGTTTTCAGCAGTTCTCATCCAGGCAAATAAATGAAAGTTCATACCGTTATAGCCTTGGACATCACATATTCGATTTATTATCTATATGTAACTATGTTTTACTTTATTGTAATAAAAATCATCATTTCTATTGGCGATGGAGCTGAGCATTATTACCCTTATGAAACAGTACTATATGGCACAAACCTGAGAAAGAACGTGCGAGCGAATGTTTTGTTTTATTTTTTGGTATTTAGAGTTTCGTTATTCATTTCGTTTTTCATTTTAAATTTTTCTTTTAGCCTTTTATCTCATTTCATTTTACTTATCCTTAATTCATGGGTGACAGGGCATGACAATGGGTAGACATGCCAGTTCCAGTCACCCTCAAGCATATATAATTACCGATTATCGTAGGAAACGTAGCTGACCTGAGGAAATCAGCGATGACTCTGAGGGGGAACAAGGGTTGCCATCGTTCCCTTTTTCCTCTATCATTGTTACTATTGGTGTGGGTATATCTTAAAAATATTTCAAATGAAATGTATTTTACTTTTACTCTGTGTATTTGTAATTCCCCTTTAAATGTACAAATGAAACACCAAAAACTATTCATAATCTATTTACAAATCACAATCATCATCACTATCAAGGAAAAGATCATCATCATCCTCATCATCACTGACTAAATTAATGATGACTGGATCCACGTAAGTCTCCCGGATGTTGTCCAATTCCCAGTACTCCTCCTCAAAATGACGTGATTGTCTAACTGCTCCTGCCCACACTTCCGGGGTAGCAGAAAGCCTTGCCTCCTCCAACCTGGCCTGCAAGTCAGACCGCGTAAATCGACGGAGCGATGAACGCACTTGCCTCTTCATATGACCCCACACCTGTTCAATGGCGTTGAGCTCTGGGTGAGCGGGTGCCAAGCGCACAACTTCGTGGCCCCACTCCCGGATGATGTTATCCACCACATATCTCCTTTCCGGACGATTCTTTTGGCAAACGAGCAACAGCTCAGATTTTGTGGCCAAAGGTGGGAACGATATCCTACGCTGCTCCAGCCACCTGTCGAGAAAAGTTAATTAATCATTATTAGAGTGGAAATAGACCATAGAATGCTAATTTACATACCGTTATTACTGTATCATTAAACTATGATTTGATATTGTTTCCATCAAGAATAATTTACTGACTTCACACAGTTAATAGAATATTGAATCATATGAAATTTCCAGTCAAGTCATTAACTTTAATGCGTGTGTATACGTATTTCATGATGTCTATATATATATATATATATATATATATATATATATATATATATATATATATATATATTGTGATTTATTGTAATTACCTTACGAGATCCGCCTTTCTGTTTGCTGACGTAGGGCATCGACTCTCCTCGGTTAGTGTGCTGTGATATGGTGCATTATCTAGCACAAGAACCGATGGCTCCGGGAGGGACGGTAGAAGCTGTGTCGTAAGCCACTGTTCGAACAATTTGGCATTCATTTCGCCATGATAATCTCCTTGATTGGACTTAGCGGGGTAGCACAGATACGAGCCTTCAATGAAGCCTTCATTGGTGCCAGCAGCTACCACCACAAATCGTTCACCTTTTCCTGGAGGGACCTGACGGCTGTAAGAGGGACTGGTGATATCCTGCGTGGTGTCTGCCCATTCCCTGCTATGGGTCATTCTAGTGGTGAACCAAGTTTCATCAACGTACACCACCTTCCTTCCGTCCTCCCTGAGGCGTCGTAGATCCCGTAGAGCATTAATTCGGCGGCAAATTATATCCAGAGACTCCTTCCTCACATACATTTTCCGTTGTGTAGTTTTATACTTGAATCCCAGAGAATGCAGGAGGCGGATTACTGAACTCGGTGATGTCCTTTCTGAGATAATGCCAGCTGTTTTAAGGTCAATTGTTAGAGAGCCAACCGTAAAATACTCCTTCTCATCAAACTTTCTGTGGATAAAGCGACGAATCGCACCAACAGTAAAGTTATCAAAGGCGGATGGTGCTGATGAAACTGGTGTTACTGACGATGGTGAATGACATGAACTGGAGGTACGGAGGCTGACTTTGGCCCTTACTGCCCCTGCAGTCATGCCCAAAACTTGTCCAACGCGGTCATAAGGCCTTAAAGGACAGAAAAGAATATATATAATTATATATATATATATATATATATATATATATATATATATATATATATATATTAAAGCAATTATACATTGATTATGGAAAACAACAAATCTTAAATCAGATGGTCCATTGCTGTACTGATAACTTGAATACATTACTGGTTGTATTTAGCTTTCCCAAAAATCTTCTCAGAACAATAATAATTCTATAAAGACTGAACAATCCTTTTACACCTCTCTCTCTCTCTCTCTCTCTCTCTCTCTCTCTCTCTCTCTCTCTCTCTCTCTCTCTCTCTCTCTCTATTGCTTTCTCTCTTCACTACATAATGGGTACTCAATGGAAATGTTCACAATTCAAAAAGGCATTGCAATAGTTATATTTTTTTTTCGCAAAATAAAAATCAGACTGGAAGTAATTACGTAATCTGGAAATCGATTTCTTGCCTGTTCAAGGAGTAGTAAGTACTACCACGGTTTTTCTCTCCCGTATACAAGGTTGCAAGCCGCAAGGCAAATGCAGTTTTGCAACCACGGGGACAATTCCAAATCTTATTAGCCATTCTTTGATCTTTTGACAGGTAAGGGTTTAAAGCTGACGAAACCAAGTGAATGAGTTTGTAAGGTTTATGGGCGGGACTAAATTCGTCATAGATTGTTTACTCTACCTACGTCATAAACGTTTGAGGATCCTTGCCACGTATATCCCTGGATACGGCATTGGCAAACCAATTTTACTTTATAAAAATGAAAACTATCGAATTTCATTACTAGATATATTTCTCGATATATTTGTATGGTTGTGAAATATTAATATGCCAACTTTCACCTTCATCTGATTCTTTGATAAGGAGTAAAATAAAAAAAACCGTGCACGACGCCTCTGAATCTCATAGTAGTTAGGCAACCTGTTTCATAACTGCAGAAAAAATAAACCCTATGTCACACGAATAAAATTGTCAAAAAATATCCTACTGTCTTGAGCTTCCCTTGATGACATGCGAATTTCGTTTTTAACTCTTACCGTGAGCATCCAATTAAAGGAAGAATAATGTGAACTGAATTTAGGTTCTGTCTAAAAAACCGAGCAAGGAAATTCCTTGTCTAAGAGTTGCTTTGCCACCTTGTGAATTGTGTCCTCTTCTTTTCTGTCTCGAAAATGGATGACACGCTAAAGATGTGTCTCTCATTTCTCAGAGCATATCAGTTGTCAAGAAAGCCTTAGGATCTACACTGAATATTGCAGATAAAACTCTAACGGGGCCAAGGTACGATGTTTGTGATACCCAAAAACATCAGATTCGTAGCACCCGCGAATACACCTTTCTTCGATTTCTTACAATTCCAATACATTCAAAGATTTTCAGCATTCGACTCCGACGTCCTTCGAAAGCTTTTATATAAGAGAGAGAGAGAGAGAGAGAGAGAGAGAGAGAGAGAGAGAGAGAGACGGGGGGGGGGGGGCATCTGACTAAATATTCTTCTTAAAGCTTTATTTTCAAATCGAAAACGTCTGTTGGATACTGTTTCATTTTCATATCACGACTCATGTCCGTACCAGGCTTGTGTATAATTTTACTTCTTCAGCATACAAGAATTAATTAATCTCTCTCTCTCTCTCTCTCTCTCTCTCTCTCTCTCTCTCTCTCTCTCTCTCTCTCTCTCGGGAATTGAAAACGCATAATTAACGGGCAAATTATTTCAGCGTCCAAGTTTTAATCACATCATGAATGGGCTTCCAAACATAATTGGGTACAAAATGTGTTCATTCTACTATTATGTCGTAAATGCTAACAGTACGAGAGCGTTTTAAGCACTGTCACTGCAACAATTAATTGCCTATATTTTGCACTCGTTACCTGCAGAGATGTCACCCACCGCTGCGATGTCATAAAATGGTAAAGTTACTATGATTATTTGTTATAACTGATATCTGACTGTACAGTACGGATCTGGAATAATTTTTACATCTCTTTATTTCATTTTTTTTTTTTTTTTTTACGAAACTTGGTTGATAGGTGCCTTGGAACTCGGTGTTTAATTTCCTAAAAAAGCTTTGATTTACGTTTATTTTTCAAGTCGCAGGTCAACTTGGAATATTGCAGCCTTTTTTCTTTATACCTTCAAACTGTGATAGTGTTAGGTCTGTGATCTTGGGATTTCAGCAGACTGTGTCAAAGAAGCTCAGTCAGCAATTCTTTTATTTCACGTATATTAATTAAAGCTTTGCAAATACTTAGCTAACTTAGTTTCCTATTCAGCGACCATGCTCAACTTCCTTGGGAAACTAAACTTCACGATCTTCTTCGTATAGTTGGTGTTCAGTCTCACGAAATCCACCAGATCTCGGTTCCTCGTCTATGTAACCTTGCCTTGTAAAGACAGCAAAAAAAGAACAGGGACAGGGACGGCAGACCCACATGCTATTTCATAATTGAAGATATTTCCGAAGCATAAGACCTGTTATTTTTTTTTTTATTTGTTTCATACTGTTTCCTTAAACCGTTTTCAGCTCAAAAAGTGCATACCTTATTCGGATACCCGCATTTTAATATCCTGTAAAAAATTACTTGTGTTTATTCGGTTTGTAATTTCAGAAAAACTTGTAAGTTATCGTAATTAAACCGGAAATATAATTTACTTCAATTTAGGAACTGGAATATAATGTAAGATGTTACATCGCATTTTTATGTTAAAGTGTTCCTAAGTTCATGGGTGGCTGGGTGAATTAAAAATAATCTGCATCGAATAACAAACCAGTGAGAATTTCTGCCTTTTCATATCGGATTTTAAATGAAGTACGAAATGTGACACCTCCTTTATGATTTAGAAATATTCAATCCTTTCAAAACAATCATCATTAAACTCTCTCTCTCTCTCTCTCTCTCTCTCTCTCTCTCTCTCTCTCTCTCTCTCTCTCTCTCTCTCTCTCCAATTGAAATTCAATGCTAGACCGGAGTTTTTATTTTTTGTCATGGTGTGGAGTGACGTAACAACATAGCACACTTTAGCCCTTCAGTTATGTAGTAACATTATAAATATGAGGAAATTTTACACTTTTACTTACGCTTGAAATATTTTAAGACGTTTTTGAAATTCTTCGGTGTCCGAAAGTTAACATCTAAGTTTTTATGAAACAAAGGGATGCCCAAAATGCTGTAGCTTTTTTTAATTCTTTTAAATTTTTTGAATTTCAGTAAATAATTTATTAGACAAAAGATAAACTAATAATAGGTTTCAGTACCTTTCTTTCAGGAATGAGACTATGACACTTGCAAATTTTTATAATACAAAATATATAAGAGAAAAAAAATTGTATCACCCAAACAGTAATATTACTATACTACAGTACTATCCCTTTGTATCCACATCGCGAAAAGAAAAATAGAAGAAATATGAATGATTAGGAATTACTAATAAAATAACCATAACAAAATGTGGACGTTTAACAAAATGTGGACGTTTCCCTAACACAGAAACAAAACGTATGAAATCATCTGATGAAGTTTGTCTCGTAAAGATCAAAATGAGAAGCGTCTCCTTTCAGACTGGAAGGATGAAACCCAAAATGAAATAGTGAAACCAGTTCCGAAAAGCTGAAAGAAAGTAAAATGTGGTGTGGGAGATTTGCGCCGCCAAGATATATCTCGTGTTTTCTTGGCCTTCTTTCCAAAAGCCTCAACTCATCCGTTATCTGATATAAAAACTTTTTCTACGTTCATTCGATTTTACGTGGAAGGTTTGTATATATGTCCTCAAATTTATCACCTCAGCCTTTTGATGTGAGAGGCAGAGTATGAAATAGTCCGCTGCAGTTCAGGTCTGGAAAATGACAGAGAGAGAGAGAGAGAGAGAGAGAGAGAGAGAGAGAGAGAGAGAGAGAGAGAGAGTTATGAAAAATGTAGTAGCTTTGGTCATAAAGTATTAGGCAACGCGTTTTCTTTACGAGGATTAATCATCGAAGCCGGAATATAAACATTTATTTTGAGCAAGATTCTTTTACTTTATATATAAAATCTGTTTAATTGAACTGATGATATGTTTTGTAACTTTAAAGTTACCTATATCAGATTATAAGTAGCACGCAATTGGTAGGATTACACAAGACACTTGATGGGATGACACCGAAGGAACTCTATAAAGTGCTACTGCAGAGTCTTGTGAAGCTTCATGACGAAGCATCCTAGTCCGTGAAAGATTACTCGACTTCACTTTTCTTATATATGAAATTCATATGTTAACTTTCATTTTTCAGGATAAAGTTTCCATCGAATTTGTTTCTATGTAATATTATGCTAGTACAAATTTCATATACTCTTGAGGACAACCATAAGTTGATAGCAAAAACAGTTGTCATATCAGATAAGTTTAATAAGCAGCAGAGTAGCAGTAAATTTTAGAAGTGTTTCCATAATGTAGTGGATGCCACTTCTGCATTAGCAATTATACCTATCTATCTATCTATCTGTCTATCTATCTATCTATCTATCTATCTATATATATATATATATATATATATATATATATATATATATATATATATATATATATACACACATACACAAACATCCACACATCCACACACACACATATATGTGTATATATACTGTATATATACATATATATATATCTATTTATATAGATATGTGTATATATTGTGTATATATATACATATAATATATATATATATATATATATATATATATATATATATATATGTGTGTGTGTGTGTGTGTGTGTGTGTAGTCTCGGTAATTGGGCGGCTACTTGGAAATCTTAGCTTAATGATAAATAATATTGCCAAGACCAGGAAGAACATTCTTTATTGTACAAGCTTTCGAGGTATAAAACCTCATCATCAGGCTGAAAAAACCGACAAGGATGAGAATCAATAAAATTACAATAAAATGAATTGTCATTATAAATCTTCAGCAAAAATACTAACGAAATATATAAAATGAACAAGTAAATACAAACTAAAAGGGTGAGACGTAAAATAACGAAAAATCAAAAACACAAACATAAAAATATGAAAATAAAACTAAAGTGAAATGTAAACAAACTACCACTCACAAAGTAAAATATTTAACGACCTAATTGAGTACCTACTATGAAATTACACGATAGCTAGTTGAATACCAGACGAGTTGTTGTTCAATTCCGGCTTCATCTTTTTAATAGTCAGCGACTCTGAAATTAAAAGGTCCAGTCTATTTGAACAAAAAGACAGTACCCGAAAATCCAGGTCAGTGAAAGGATGGTCCTGTGCCAAACTGTGTTCTCTAATGGCAGAAAAGGGTGGTTTGGAAAGGGGAAACCTAGTTCTAATAGAAAGACCTCTGTGTTCCAAAATTCTGTGTCTGAGCCAGCGGGAACTAGATCCCACGTATCGCAGACCACACTGCGAACAAGTGAACAAGTAAACGACACAGGAATTAAGGTCCACAGGCAGAGTAGGCTTCTCTCTCAAAAGTGATCTTATTGTAAAAGGATTACAGAAAACAAACCGGAAACTGATTTATTTATCATTAAGCTATATATATATATATATATATATATATATATATATATATATATATATATATATATATATATATATATATATATATCGAATGGACTAATTCCAAACCAAATTGGGAGTGAGATATAATTCTTGATCTCGATTTTTAGCATAGGTTATATCGTACAGCAGATGTGTGAGAGAGAGAGAGAGAGAGAGAGAGAGGGAGAGAGAGAGAGAGAGAGAGAGAGAGAGAGGCACAGGAACAACAGTATGTGATTTCTGCAATATGATGAAATATTATATACTTAAGATATATTTGACACTTTCGTTTGAGCTAAGAACGTTTCCACTTGAATTTTCTGTCCGCGTCATAGTTATTCAGAAAATCATACTGATAAGACTGTGCGGGTTTCTGTGTCTTTATTTAGGAAGCATAATGAAATAGACCTTTTATTACAGGAATTGCTTTGGAAAACACTGACAAGTTCTTAATTCCGAAAATACTGAGATTGATCATCTGAAATGTGTAGCCAATTTTCTCTTGACAAGAAACGTTCTAAATAATGAAAGGAACGATTTGCGAAAGAAATTAAAACACGACCTTTGACTTGCAAGTGAAGGAAATACGAGAAAATAAACATTGAAGAAAAGAGTGGGAAGAGAAACATACAAACTCTGAAAATTTCTTCTTACGAATGATATGAGACCCTCTCAAGTGAAAACAAATCTATTTCTTGGAATACGTATTTCAGATTCACAGAAAAAATTTGATATTTTAAGCCTAATATAATGAAAGAAGCTCTTACCCACAGACAGTATCTTTGAGAGACAAATGAAAGCTTTCATTTTATGAATATGCCTTCCATTCACTGAACAACATCTTTCATGGGTGCTTCTTCCATTCAGGGAGCTATTTTAATGAGCCTCTCTTCCATTCACATAATTCCTATGATGAATTCATGTTCCAGTCAGGGCACCCATTTAATCGGTGCTTCTACAGTTAACATGCCTACTCCAATGGATGATTCATTCACTTAGAGAATTTGTCAAGATATTTTGGTAAGGTTAGATAGATATATAGTTAGACAGATAGTTAGACAGAGATACAGATTAAATATGAATTCACTAAAAACTCCATCTTATATCAGAAAACTTATATCATACTTGACAAACAGACAGACAGAAAGATCGACTGGTTCATTTATTCAAATATTTTTCATTTCAATTGAAGTTCAGCACCAAGGACGAGTCTCATTACTTGGGTCGCCTCCTTTTATGCATTCCCGATTTGAATATAAACGGTTGAAAAGTCAACAGATTCACCTTTTCATAGCTGATTAATTTTTTAGGTTTTAGACGTATGTCCAAAGGAAATTAATCATTTTGTCGAAAACCTGAACAACTTCATGAATGCTTTGAATTTAGTTATTATCCTGCCACCCTTAATTACAGTGTTACTTCTGTAATATGGAACTTGCTGTCCTTGATTTTCAAATATAAATTGCACGATTTACAAAAAAAGTCATCTGAGCTCTAAAATCATTTGCTCAGAAATTTGCAAATTCCCAGTAATCAAGCGATGAATTGTAAGTGTTCGCAATACTTAAGGTGTTAACATCCATTCCTATTATTTTCATGTATGAAAACTCGAGTTCCATAATTTATTTTTAGTGCCTTAATTTACTGTATTATGCACACATGCCATGAAAATTTCTTCCTCCAAATTATATTGTTTTTTGCCTTAAAAATATGTGTTTTCCGGTAGTGTAAAACATGCTCATGTTCAATTCCCTTAGAATCAACATCCAGTTTACAGTCGAGACCAAGAATTAAATTATTTAAAAAATGCAGCATGTACAAAAATAAAAATAAATAAAAAATTATACCTAGCACATAGAGTTTGTCTTTTTTCATATGCTGCACAAAAATTGAAAATTTCTTCGTATGCGGAGAAAACGGAATTTTTAATGTAATTTCTCTGTTGGTTTCATCTGAATATAAAATAGTTTTGAATAGAAAGTGGAGTAAAATAAAAACAAAAAAGAACAGGCGTCACAGCCTTAAAAGCCCTTCTAAAATCCATATTTGTTTATATGCTTTTGATATTACCATCAGTTTTACATTATCATTAGTAATAGCCATAGCAGATCTAAATCAGATTTTAAAGAAAATATGCCGTTATGAGTGAAGTATTCATTACAAAGAATCCAATTACACTGCAAAGTTGCGTTATCCGATTCCCCCTTCCTTAACCATATCACATTGGCGAAATTAAAGCAATGAAATCTTAAAAGCAATTGTCCTCTTATAAAACGCCCATTTATACTTACAAAAAATATACCGAAGATCCAATAACGAGACACATCGATAAAGCTGCAAATGAGTATGAGAGTAAACCAGAAAATATGTATATTCATAACACGCGCCTCAATCTCAGAGCTCCTTAATAAGACGTTTGTTTGTTGGAAGACGTTGCGATGGTGCCGGATCTTTACATTCAAACACAATATTGACTCGGCAGGTTTAATCACATAAACACCTCAGCAGCTGGGTACATTGCACCCCCCCCCCCCACCCCCGCCTCTCTCTCTCTCTCTCTCTCTCTCTCTCTCTCTCTCTCTCTCTCTCTCTCTCTCTCTCTCTGTCGTTGTTGCCCATGGTCTTTCGGCTGCTCATAAGATTAAAAATCTCTGCTGGCATAAAGCCAACTTAATCTAATAATATTACTTGGTCTTAGGCACTAGTGGTCTATGTATTACAGAAAAAAAACTGCCTTTTTCAAACGTTAATCTAGGTAAAACATCATCATACCATACCATAATTCATTGACCCGATCTCAGTGGCTTTCAGTATAGAATTCTGCTATTCAGTTGGATGGATTATGATTCGTATTTCTGAAAATACCGAGCAGAATTATGATTAACATTCGTCGTTTTAGGTCAGTTGGCAACGAAAAAGGAAATAGTTTTTATCACAAATATTGGTTTGCTGGTAAATTGATCTCACAAAAAATTTGTTACGGATAAAACTTTTATGGCCATGTACTTGCATCATATTCATGTATAAATGGAGCATATTCAAGCCCACAACTTGCATGAGATGGGCTTCGGGAGGCGCATGGCGAGCTTTCGCTTCCTGCTAGATAATTTCACTCTAAACTTTCTAGAAGAGGTTATCTCAGCTGTACATAGCAGTTTCGAAGCATAACAGATTTTTTGACATTTAATCTACGCGGCCCATGCGTCTTCCAGCTTTGTGCTTATATGTCTGCTGTTCCAGCATCCTAGGGACTTTTTTTCCAATTCTCTCGCCGTGGGGGATACATGGGCTAGAGATCGAGGTCTTACAGACCCACAGAGAGCATAAATCAGGATAAATGTGTTAACTGTGTGGCAGAATGTTACAGATTAATGACAGCAGTATGCCCGATTGTAAGCACCCTAACATTCATTACGCGATAGGTATCGATGTTAAAGCATAAATCTAAAGGTCCATCGCCCTCCATCTGTATAAGAATATGACCTTTGATCAGTTTTTCCAGCAAAAGGAAATGAATCAAAGAATTCGTTTTGAGATGGCTTTGAGATGCGATTCTATGGAACCTCATTCATCCTCTGTTTTCTCTTATCGTAAGTTTTTTCTTATCACTTGCCAATTTCCTGAAATACTGCCTGGTTGCATCTCTGACCTTCTGTATGTGTGATTTCGCTATGAATTATTTTTCTTCTTCTTAGTTTCCTCTTAACTTTGAAACCTTTTGTCTCATTTTTGACATTATATTTTCGGACTTTGAATCACTAGGCTTTTATATAAAATGCTACTATTTTTAATAGTCGATTTATTAATGGTTTTTGGTAATTGTTTTTGGTAGTGCAATTATCTATTACCGCGCTTATTTGTTTGAATTCATTTAATTGTTTAGTTCTATGTTGCATAACGCAGTTATATGAGAATATGAGTGTACAGTATTCTCTTTTCTGGTCGCTCTTGATCTTATTAATTTTGACTCTTGTTCATCATTGAACATTATTGACATCAGTCTTTGGAAAAAAAATCGCAATTATTTGCCCTTTCACAACGTTATGTGCTTGCCTATTAAGAGCGATACGCAGAGGCTCTTGGACGACTTCTGATGATATATCTTTGAACGTCGTCCTTGGATTTCGTTGATAGCCCATACCATAAGGATTGCGAACAATTGCAAACTACTGAGACAGCTCGTTACATATTTGTTGCCCTTACATTTCCTTTCGTTTCGGGCTTAAAATAAGCCTCGTTTTTATACACATAAAAAGAACAAAATTATTAAGAACTACCAATGAGATGCTGGCAGATCAGACGAAGAAAAATTGATCTGAGGAAATATCTTTATTGGCAATCAAGCTCGTGAACTATTTAAAAATTCTGAAGTGGAAAGAAAAATTTGGATAAAAACTATGGGAATGTAACAATCTAAAATCAAAGTAAAAACAGACAGGTTTCATGAAAAGCCAGGAATAAAGAAAGTCGAAGCCAAGACAGAAGTGACAAGCTAAAGGCAATGGCAGAAGTCCCTCACAGAGGGATTCATTTAATCATTACTAATAGCCATACCAGACCTGAATCAGATTGCATAGAAAATATGTGCATTTGGGTGTTGACTGACCTTCCCAGGCCACATGCAAATAATCCTGCCAACAACAATGAAAGGTGAAACTAGATTACCTATTAAAAGTATATTCCCAAGCTATATTCTGACTTCAACTTTCCTTCTTCTTCTTCCTCTTTACACGCTTGTTCCCATTTCCCCGTCCTCAACTCCTCCTGTCTCACCGTCTGCCACAAGAACTTATAGGTTCATGGATATCACGGAGTATTTTAAAAACACTACTTAATTTGATGGGGTGAAAAAGCATAACAGAGAACTGAAGAAGAGCCACAAAATCAGAAGGGACAATAGAATAATAGCCATGATTAACGAAATGGAAATAGAAAATAGAGTGCATTAGCATGGAGCGCATTACAGAAAAATTAAAATGTATAGTAATACATCAAATACAAAACCGTATACGAAGTCTTTCACGAAAAGAAAACATGAAAAAATAGTGATGAAAAATAAAGTAAACAGAACACACCTGAAAGAAAGAGAAGCATAATACTAGAGATATGTGGATAAGAGTACGAAGAAATAAACTCTGCAAGGAAAGTAAATGAATCATTCTTTTTCATACCAAAAACAGGAAAGCAGCAAAAGACTTAGGAGTACTGTAAGATAAGCGAAGACGCATCAGGAAAAATATGGTCGCTTTCCCTCCAGAATTTTCCCTGAATGCTCCCGATCTGTTATATATTGAGGCACAAGTATGATCTAAGGTGGAAAATAACAAAAAGCACCCCGTAATAAACCTGCCGTCTATATTTTTTCCACAAGGAATAAGCTTTCCATTAGGATTAGGATTCCAGCCTAGTGTTAAAAATGGGTGAAAAACTCACCATTTATTTGACGTAGACTTGAACACTATTACCGCATGTCTGAAAGACGTTCTTAATTGCCAGCTTATCTCGTCAATTTTACCCTTTTCAGAACCAAGATAAGAGATTACTGCACTACGAACTGCTAAGGGATTGCCGGTATATATTTCCTTAGGGTAAAGATAATGCCAAGCGCGGAACATTTTTATGTGTTCGTGGCGCAGCAATAAATATTGCTTTCGATTCGCCATAACAAAGAGAATGTGGTATTTACTGCGGGGACTTTGGATGCAAAGAGGTTTTTATTTTCTCGCTGAATCAGCTAAGACACAAAAGGCGGGAATGAAAAATGTGATTCTGCAACACTATTACTTAAGAAGCCACGTCATCAGGCAGACAGACATACAGATAAACACGTGTAAATATAAACAGTTGTCAAAAATGAATATTATCCACCTTACAGACAACGATGTAAACAATGAAACCGAAAACAATACTTAAGAAAGAATGGGGAATATTGTAATTGAATGACTCTTCAGAGGAACAATTCAAAAGGTGTAGAAGGGATACGTACTTTACAAAATTTCTATCTCAACGTCTCTTGTCAACTATAAGGCCTTCAGTCAAATTATAACATCCTTTATGAACTTTCTCAACACATCATAAATTATCAGCAGTCTTCTTCACTGAGCTTCTCCCTTTATGAAGAGATCCTTATGACAATAAAGGAAGATGAAATACATACCAATTGTTATTGTTTTCTTCTGGAAAAGTGTAAGGAACACAAAGATGTTATGAAGAAGCGAGTTGATTGGTCTGCTGAAAAGAAGTCTGCAGATACCTTAATTGAGGAAAAGTTTCATGCACATAAATTTCGGGAGAGACTAGAAATTACGAGAGTATAAAGAGGAAAAGACAGAAAAGATAAACAATGAGAGAAAGGAGAGGATAGGAGAAAGTTATTTAATTTATTTCCCACGGGAAAGCAAAGTTGCGTTTCCGGAAAAAAGTACGTGATCGTCAAGAACTTAAGACGGCATTGTGGCTATTTGACATTTCATCTAACAAAAATGAACCAAATTACTTTTTCCTCTCTCTATCTCTTTTTATTTTTTTAGTCTTTATCTGTTTATACTTTTTGTGATTTCTAGTCTTTCCAGAAATTTGTTTGTATAAACACTTCCCTCGATTGAGGCAAGATGCAGAGAGAGAGAGTATACAAACAAAAACTGAATTTCGTCCAACTGCGAGAATCAAATTTGAGAATTGGTTCTGAAGCTGAAAATTTGATTATTCATCAGTGCTTTTAAATGGAAAAACATCGACATCTACTTCGAATCTTTCTTCGTCTGACAAGGGAGTCATATTGAATATAGGCAAAAAGGAGGAGACTGATATCCAGGGAGAGAGAGGCACCTAAAAATACGTTATTCTCCTCCTTTCGTGGTGCACCCGTAAAGCTGTCCCATTATATTTCAATTATTTTGATCTGTACGGAAAAGTAAGTGTTTTAGCTTTACATATCAAAAGAATATTTCGTTATTATTCTTCTAGAAAATTTCAAAGACAAGAACAAATCTGTGAGGTAATTTATTCATCATACGTGTAGATGATAAAACTATTTTTTGATGAACGTGTTCATAGGAATTTTAATGACAACAGCTTGCTGGGAATTCATTGAAAGTTTTTTATTATCATTTTGGGAAGCATTACCTTATTTTTTAATCTTGGGAAGCATAACCTTATTTTCTAATTTGCTTAATGGATAAATGGTACCGGATACGCCTAGCCTCATACTTGTTACGGCAATATGGAATGAAATGCGAATAATTATTTGTACATCGCTGCTGATAATTGTATTCTCCAACCCCATACCTAATTGGTCAACACCATACCCTCCCCAGCGGAAAATAATTGCCACTATCTGGTTTGCAAGTGCTCGCTAGCTGGTCAACTTATGCCTCATGCCACAAAAAAGTTTGTATAAGAAAGTTTACCCTTGCTTTTCGTAAGCAGCCACTAGGTCCATAAGCGTCTAGATCAATAAAGTACGGTAAAAGCTTCAAAGATTATTGGAACTTGACTGTCACAAGTACAAACCATAGATTAGCAATGATTTCTTCAGACTAAAAGAATATATATATATATATATATATATATATATATATATATATATATATATATATATATATATATATATATATATATATATATATATATATATATATATATATATGTCTTGTAATTTCCACAATGGTCCCGTGGATGAAGTATATAATAAGTCCTCACGTGAAAATTAAAGGAATTGGTACCAAGACTTTCAACTTTTATTCCAAAGTCATCCTCAGGGTACTGAGGATGACTTTGGAATAAAAGTTGAAAGTCTTGGTACCAATTCCTTTCATTTTCACGTGAGGACTTCTTATAATATATATATATATATATATATATATATATATATATATATATATATATATATATATATATATATATATATATATATATAGATATATGCTGTATATGTATTTATATATATATATATATATATATATATATATATATATATATATATACATTGGATTTTTCTCATGTATTCGGTTTTGTTTTTATAACATTGCTGCACTAAATGTATTAACATCTGCAAAATTTACAGGCAAGCAAACGCACCCACACGCACTTGCATTTTTGCGAGAGAACAAAGAAAACAAATTATTCATGAAATATTCAGATAAAATCATAATATCCAATCATACTTGATATCCCATGAGCCTCCAGCGAGAGGTCAAAATGCCGAACTTTTCCCATATAACTCAACTGTCCCGAACACTTCTCCAATTACGCTCAGTGGAGGCGATTCCTGAGTAAAACGCAGCGAGTCTGAGTCCATTCAAGTTTATATGCCACAGATATTTTTCTTTGAAATGATGCAAGCCTTTCCATACAGAGTGAGGTGGATACCTTTAGCAATCGACGATTTCTTGCACTCTTGCCACAGAAAGAGTGGAACATAAGGAGTTGTTACTTTTGTGCTTATCGATATTTCTTAAAAACCTCAAATAACTGCTGGCCGTGTGGGTTAATGCGTCCACTGTAGTCCTGAGTTCTTGTCCTTCGCTGGTTCGAGCCCAAGGGACGACGAACTTATTATCAACTAAAAAATTCCCCTTCGGTAACATATATGAAAATATATTATTTCCGAGGTAGAGAGAGCGAATTAGATATTAAAGGACGTTTGTAGCTTACTGATTGTATACGAATCACGGTGATGTGATAAAAAGTCATATATATATATATATATATATATATATATATATATATATATATATATATATATATATATATATATATATATATATATGTATGTATGTATGTATATATATATATATATATATATATATATATATATATATATATATATATATATATATATATATATATATATATATATATATATATATATATATATATATATATATATATATATATATTTATATATATATATATATATATATATATATATATGTATATGAAAGTCCATTTATCTCAAATTTTCGTTAAAATCGGAATTCAGGTTTGATTCCGTTTCCGATCTTCAATACATCTATAAAAAATGAATTTCCTGATCACACTGCCATAACGATTTGTGATAAATGTATCCTTAAGTATACATGTGCAAGATATGTGACAAGGAAACCCGTATTAAGGAATAGAATTCTTACACAGCTATTTGGAAGCAGGAACAATGATTAGTTGTATAATGATAAAGAAAAGTAAATGAAGCTGAACATGAGTACGCGGTTTTTCCTTTCCAACTTGCATAATGATTATTAACACATCTTGCTTTCCCGGGAAGTTTCCGGTGCCAGGAATAGCCTACTTTATCTTTCGTTGTGAAAACTGCACATTTTATCATATTCCTTTTTGCCTTCTGCTCGGCGCAAATAAAGGAAAGATTTAATGTCCTAATTCATCCAGGAAACTCATTTCGTCCAAAATGTTGACTATAGTGTCATATTTACTGCACCTGTAGGCTACATAGGATAAATATTTTTTCCGATTTTTTTATTACTTTTATTATTTTTCATTGGTTTTTATTAGTTAAACGTTGTTTCTGTGTCTAAATACGTGTAGTATGCTTTCACTGAAGTCTGGGGTCATTTACTAGCATAGTCATTCAACAGTTTATAATAGGGGCTAGATGCGTCAAATTTGATTCTCATTTATTGATAATTGACAGACCATTGTTCCCAACACAGTTTACGTATAATTAAAAAATACACTATTAAGCAAACAAGAGTTCCACATTATCAGGCTTAAATTTTATTTTGATATCCTTTGAAAAAAGAAATATCTAAAACAAATTACAATGAGTACGTACTAACAAAGAAATGAAACGGTTAGATACATATAGAAAGCACGGTTAACTGAAACTTCACTGTTTACCTAAGCAGAACAGAACAGCAAATAAAGTCAAGGGCTTTATATTCTATGAAGAGAGAGAGAGAGAGAGAGAGAGAGAGAGAGAGAGAGAGAGAGAGAGAGAGAGAGAGAGAGAGATCATGTCAAGCAAATACCTAGGCATTCTTGTTGCCTTCGCTGGTAAGTGGAGGCCCCTAGGCCAAACTGAGGGCCAAGTGGAGAAATTTAGGAAGGTTGTTTGCGGATGAAAGTAGGAGGAATGGGAGGCAAAGATGGCACGTGCTGGAGGTCATTCCGCGATTCTTCTTTCCTCACTTGAAGAAGGAGTTCCTGGACACGGGGACTTTTGCGGTAGTATTGTAAATGTCGGTTTCGTTGTTTTGAAACTTTCTTATTTTGCTTGTGCGTTTTATGTCTAATTGTGATATATATTTAAGAAACTCTTCAGGCATTAACCAAACTAAGTTTTGGTTAACAACTGAATACTGTTATATAATATGGATAATTTAAGTATCCATATTATACATATATCGCGAAACATGGCCACTTTATTTTGAATATGTTTCTGTATGGGCGTGTCCCCAACACTGGTGATCATGTAAGCACACATCAGAGATTCATCGAAGACATATGATAAACAGGTTAAATACAAGTCAGCGAGTTATTAGTAATCTTATCGGTATGGTTATCCAGCATTTGCTAAAATTCGTTCTCCACCTTTGGTCTTTGACTTGTTTTCAGCATGTTTGTGATTTTGGAGTTGATCAGTTTCCTACGTGTGTTAATGACATATTTTATTGTAGTGTGGATGCTCTCTAAAAGGAAACCGAAATATATGCCTATTATTTTTGAGGTTCAGTTTAGGAGACGGAATAATCCATTTAGATTGTCTTATGTGAAGTTACTAGAGAATAACGTCTCAGGTATTAATTCAGTGTTTCATACGTTAATGAAGATCGTTGGAGTTATCTTCTCTGTAATTAAGGCCACCTCTCTCCGTCAAAGGACTGACGAAACTAAAGTGAGGATGCAAGTTTTTTTTATTAGCTTTTGAAACAGATATCATCTCTGAACAACAATAGTCTTTCTTCTTTCTTTAGGCTTAGACAATATTGCATATTAAATCATCAAAACATATCTGAAGAATTTAAATCATTTACAACAAATGGTAGTAACGGGAAAAAAATGACTGGTACCTATTAATATTCGGATTTAAAAATTTATAAAGATACAAAATTTTATCAAACTCTACAAATCTAAGATCGTGTGGGCCACGTTTCACCTCACGTTAAAATAACTGGTATCATATTCGCAATGACATTTTCCAATGAAAGCGGTAGTGGGAGATAAAATTTTATTATTATCCATCATACCATGAAAAGAAGCAAAAAAAAAAAAAAAAAGCTGGGGGGACGCCTAGAAAAGCCTGTGTTATATCAGTCATAAAAAACAGGGTTCAGCTGCTTCCTCCAAGAGCAATTGGTGTCAATAAATAAAAAAAAAAGCAGCGAAATTGCCCCAGCCTACTCGTATCGACCGTCCAAACTGGCATCTGCATGAATTAACAAGAACGGAATTTAATAATTGATTTTCTTTGTAACTAAGTTAATTTTCCACCTTAAAACCACCAACCCACTTACTTTCGTCTAAAATTCTATCAATAGCTCGTATTCGACTCATCAGCTTTTCACTTTAGTCCTTGTCTGAGAAATCATATCAGGCCCTTGCCAGTTAGCTACTGGATTGGAAACGATTTTTAACTGAATAAACTTTTTAAATCGAATAACCTATAATCACTCAGCCAGAATGTTCAGTTTTACCTAGATTTTACTTTAAACAATATCTTGCACGTAAAAAAATAAAAGAAAACACCAAACGTTGAAACGATTAAATATTCCATGCGTCAAGTACTTTTCTGAAAGTGGAGATTTCGATATATCAAAGAATTTTGTAATCCAGTGATCAATATATACATATATATATATATATATATATATATATATATATATATATATATATATATATATATATATATATATATAAATATATATATAGATATACAGTATATGTATATATATATATATATATATATATATATATATATATATATATATATATATATATATATATATATATATATATATATATATATATATATATTCAGCTTTTTTAATTTGACAATTTGGAAGTTTCTCAATCTTTCTATATAGTGCAGCAGATTGCTGTAAAAATCGTTCAGATAGTGAAACAAGCATGAAATTTGGCACAAACATTCCTAAGACTACGCTCTCTTAGAAAAGGGCGCTGGCCACCTGAAAATCCAAGATGGCGGCTATTTTTCAAAATGGCCGCCATCTATGTTGAGATTCACTGGTTTGGGAGCATCTATTGGATGGAATATGCCAGTTTTTTTTTTTTAAACCTCGACTTTTAGGTTATAAAAATGTTCCATACCACACATTTTATTGAAAACCCTTACTAAATGAATTGTAACCAAGATGGCGTACAAAATGGTTGCCATAAAAGTTTTTTTTTCTATCCACAGCGCTAGCAGACATAGAGACCAACTGTTTTTATTTAATGGTATATTCATGTGATCAGACAGTTTAACTAATATGCTATTTTCAACTGAAATAGTAATGGTATGGTCACATACAACATTGTGTCTAAGACTGTAACCATAAAAAGAAAAGAAGAGAAATACGGACTAAACGCAACCAATCTATGTATAGGTCTCTCAACCTACACCTTTGAAAAATTCGAGGATAAGAAGGTAGGCATAGCATGACACGTTGGATGCTCAAGCTAGATTATCTACTGAAGAGAGGGCAATATTTATCTAGACTTCACATTTGCAAGTGCACAGAGCTGTGCAGGGAAGACCCAGCTTGTAGCACTTGCACCTTTCCCGACAGCCTGCTTTGCATCCACATTTGGTAAGCTGTTGGCAACTCTTGGCTAAGGGCGAGTTGGTTGTCCAGAGGACTTGCCATGCTTCACCAGACTTTTGCCATCCCCACTCAGCAGGGTTCTCTGGCTGTGGCTGACACTGGGTGGCCTGCCCCCACACACAACCAGCCTGGTACGCAGCACGCTTGGTGTGTTGGAGGAGAGCTCCCCTGGTTGGTGGAATGGCCTCATATGCCCTTTGTTTTCTGGCAAACATATCAAGTCTAGCCTCATCCACAGTGCCAGCAGTGCTGGATCTTTCATACATAAGTATGACAAACCTCTCCAGAACCTTCAGGTCACTCTCTTCCACTCTGAGAGGGTAGTGACTCAGTTTGGAGAACACAGTGGAGGCCTCTGGAAAGATGTTCCATGTCTGCCAGGCGGTCTTCTTGCCCTTGCTCCGGAAGGCTGACACTGTATCACAGCCTGTGAACGCATGGAAGAAGAGCATGCCATTCACCTTCTCCTGGCCCAGAGAGTTGCACAGGTCATGCACAGCAATCCAGCGCAGGCTCTGGCCTTGGCCAAATGCCACCCATAGCTTCTCTAGCCCTAGATTGTGGAGAGTGGAGAAAGCACTGACTGCAACGACAAGAACATCTGTGTCATTTGCTTTAACCGTGATGGTCTTGGCTCCATGTTCTGTGGCATATTTGGCATGGAGAAAGATGCGGGTGTCAGCTTCCTCATGAGAGCACTTTTCCAGTCCCTGAAGACTAGCCTCATGAGTGCTGAGGACAGCAGACCCTTTCGTGGCAATGACAACATTTGTGGCAGACATCTGGGCAACTTTGTCTGCCAGGAACTGGAACAACTCTGTCTTGTTGGCATCGTGTCTTAGGAAATTGCGCCAGTTGGATGGAATTGTGTTCTTGTCTGTCACCTTGCGCCTTCCTCCTTGACCACGTTGGAGCCTGGTCTCAGCTTTGAGGCTGGATGTATTGTATACATCAAATACAAGATGTGATGATGTGTACTTGCTGCTATAGGATTGTATCACAGGCAAGAAGTCGCAAAGTGCATAGCCCTCAAAGGTCTTTCCTTTCTTTGGTGGCAAGGCATGGACCAAAGCTGATCCATCTACAATGAGGACATCAGTCTTTGGTTCTTTGTCTTCTAGTGTAACATGACTCTCCAGGACCGAGGTCAGCTGAGACTTCTGACATGTGTACAGCCTACCACCCTCACTAAGGGAAGCTGGGAATGTTTGATTCTCGTGCTGGAAGAATTCCTGCAGATCACATTCACGGCTCTGACAGGATATAAATAGCTTTGAGAAAAGCTGGCAATCCTCCTTCAGAAGTTTCTGCTTTGACTGTTCTACAGGAGCAGCTTCTTGCCTGAAGAAGTCAGTTCTGTTCTTCTTTATCGGCTCATAGAAGGAGACTGCATTGTTTGCCAAAGAGTCTGAAAACTTCTGAAATTTAGTGCGGCCTCTGTCAAGGTGTGTCTGTAGAAGTTCTGCTGAGCTGGGGTGGGCAATGTCTTTGTTGTCAATGGAATACTTTAGTTGCTGTCTTTCCTGTCCAGTGTTCTCCTTGGTGGGGTGCTGAAATATGGAGATGCTAGTTCCATGGAAGGAGGTAGTGGCAGTAGTTGCAGATGGGTTGTGGTCGATGTTGTCCATCACTGCAGTGGTGAACAACCCTTTTCGCAGCACTGGGGGACAGACCACACCCTCCTCCACATATTTGCTAACTGTGGCATCTCCTAACTGTGCAGAGACCTCCAGTACTCTGTCATAAGAGATACTGAGGCCATACTGATGTAGCATTTCAACCAGGTTTCTCTTCCTGGTTTTGGCATAGACTGAGAGTCCCATGTAGACTGGGAATGGTGTTTCTCTGTCTTTGGAGTGTCTATGAGTTGTTGCTCCCTCTTTGTATCGGGAGTAGCAGTTGAACTGCATGAGCTGTGCAATGGCCTGGTCTGACTTTGATGCTCCAAATCGTAACTGTGACTTGATGTCAGCCCCATGCTCAACCATCCCTACAAACTGGAGCAGGAGAGGAGGCACAGAATTTCGTACACAAGCCTCAGAAAATGTGCCATCAAACCGTGACTGATGATCAAGTATAGACTTTCTGAGAATATTTGCTGCTTTAGCAATGATAACTGCCTCTGAAAGATCAGATGATTGACCAAGTGCTTTTCCCACATCCTTTTGAAATGCAAGTAATACATCTCTGCCAGATTTATGAGCCTCAAGTTCTGGAATTTCTGCCAGAAGTTTGTCTTTGAGTCTCGTGGAATTTACACTTGGTGACTCTACACCTAATTGTTCCAGACGTTGTTGGTAGAGGTGGCAAATATCTGCCAGCCGAAATGTGACTGGATCATCTGAACAAAGGTTGTTTTCAACAATGTATGTCATCAGTTCTGACAGAACTAGTGGATACACATCTGATTCTGACTCAGTGCTACCTTGGTCTTTCTCAAAGCTCCTCAGGTAGGACCTTTTTCTGTTGTAGAGGGCACAAAGACAGGCATGGTGATACTTAAACTCCTGTGCAATGACATCCCCACCAGTCAACTTAGCAAGGAGCTTGCCATCACTAAGTATCTCTGCACATTCACGCAATTTCAAGTCAAGGCCCTTAGTACTAGCCTGTCTGACATCAGATGCAGGTGCCACTTTCTCACAGAAAATGCAAACTTCATTGCCATGACTGGTTCGGCGCAGTTTTGCACGACTAGTCTCAGTGTTGCTGGTCTGGTCATTGGATTGTCGCTTTCTTGCACGGTCCAGTTTAGTGTTGTTAAACAACAAGCGACAGTTCACATGGTATTTTGCTGCATTTTTCCTGAGAGTGGCCTCTATGCCATCACCTTCATCCAGCCTTGCTGGATCCATTATCAGTGGCATTTCATTAATTTCACTGAACATGGGAATGTTCCTTGCCAGCATTGTGTACCCATCATGGTCTAGGACATGATGACTTGGAGGTGATGTCAAGTGCTCACCTCTTTTGTCCTTCTGACAAAGACAACACAAACTCCAGTTTGTTTTTCTACTGCTCAATATTGGATTGGCATCACATTCTGCCATGATTTCACTTTTGATTAAGGCCGAGGGGTTATCCTTTTACCACCTTAAACAAAGCACACATTCCTGTATGGGATTCAACTAGGTTCGGTCTCCCTACACCTAGCCCGATCATTCATCCAGTGCCATTTAAGTCCCGTGTGATCTGTACACCATCCGGGTAAGTACATGAACCATCATGTACAGCCCCCATACCCTTGGCTCGGCTCTCCCGCGCTGGCACATCCTGTCTATTCAGGTGCGGCTATCTAACTATAGCTGGTCTGGGGCTGTTAGAAAGCATTTGGGACACTAAACTAAACTATACTACAACTACTAGTCTAAGACTACAGGATTAGTAAAGCTGGATTAGCTGGCACTGAACCCCATGCTGAGTTACACAGCAGTGATGTCACCAGTGTGCCCTGTTTGTGTGCAGACATACACTCTTTTACATTTATTAATTTTCCTTCAAAATTGATGAGTTATTCGAAAGAGATGGCCTCATTAGGATCTAAAACCACAGAAACCAAGATCCATGCTTAAAACGATAATTGTTGAACGGGCATTATTTCTCATTATAATTATTGTTTCTACCTTTTCTTGGCAGCCATATAGCCCCCATATTTAAAGGTAAACTGTACTGGGAAGCTACAGAAACATAATATTCACAAGAAATAGTATGGAAGAGCTTTACCATATTGCTAGAAGCAAATACATGCCATTCTAGTGAAAAATTAGCCAAAATCTGTCGATACTGGCCGCCATCTTGGAATTTGGCCGCCATATTAAATTTTTTGCGTGGCCAGCGCCCTTTTCTGATAGAGGGAACTTTAAAGAGCACTTGTGCAAAATTTCATGCTTGTTTCACTATCTGAACGATTCTTATGAAATATGCAATTATCTGCTGCACTAATACCCTTGATTCGAATTCCAGCTCCAAGACTTGTAAAAATCTGTTATTTTGATTTGGATGGAATATTTCAGAATTATGAAATATTTTACCAATGGGTGATGTGTAACACTATGGCAGAGTATACATAAGATCGCATTACTCAAAACAAAAAACAGTTTTTTCTTACAATTTACTCTTGCTTGGTACTTAGCACTTCTAAAGTTTTTTTTTTTTTTTTTGTACTTCTGCACTTTCGTATGAACGCCTTTTCCAGTTAGGGTTAAAGGGGCTCGAAAGTCACAGATAAGGTTGACTCTGAGTAAAATTCTTTTTTCACTTTCACTTATTTAATGTTTCAGTATTTCCTTATGACAGAGAAACTTGAAAATTGATGTAGACAGTCGCGAGCCCCAACCTTTGACATAATTTCCATAAAACGAAAACGTTCACAAATGCATTCAGGGTAATATCCTAATACTTTTTAAACCCATTACATTCTTGCATTTATTCACTTTTTAGGGGTGACTAAATTTGGTAATCGTTTGAATTTTATTCCGCTTATTAATTTTTTTCCCTTGTAGTTTCCCTTGGCAAATGTAAAGCGACAACTAATAATTCCGGACAAAATTAGCAGCTCAAAAAAATCGTAAACCTTTTTGACGGTTATTCCGAGCATAAAACACTTTAACGGGGTTACCTAGATATTCTAGGCGTGTTTTAATTATGAAGAGCTTTTCGTTGAATTTTAAAACATGAAATTACGTTTCACATGCCATGGCTTTTTTCTGTATTTCTTACGAAGAGCGAAACAAGATGTATGGGTCCGACGTCTGACTTTTAAGGATAATTGCCATACAAAAGGTGCATAACATCGGGGTATAAGTGTAGCTTTAAATATGAACGGCGTATTTGATATTAATTTTCATGGGGTTTCTTGGTATTCCCGGTACTACCAATAACTGAGTGGAAGAAGATTAAACCTATATCTATTAAAGGCTTTGCTGTACTTCCTCCAAAGGGAGTGAGAAAAAGAAAGATGAGAGAGAATATAGCTTATGAGAGAATGTTATGAACGGTTTCACTGTGAAGAAATAAGGATTGCCATGTCACAACCTTCCTGCTTTTGAGGTGCACATTTCATTGGAGCAATGGGCTCCAATGTCTGATGTTTTTCTCTCTTACTCTCTTCAGAGAGAGAGAGAGAGAGAGAGAGAGAGAGAGAGAGAGAGAGAGAGAGAGAGAGAGAGAGAGAGAGATATACTCGGAGATATGCCGAAGGATGATTAAAAGATTAATCAATGCTCATTCTTTATAAAGGGTTTGGTGTTCTCTAATGTATATATTTCAGAAAATTGACCGAAGGAAAAATTAATTAATTAAGTGAATAATGGATTAGCTATGTGTTCTAGCAGGCTTGAAGATTGTTATATCATCTAACGTATGATACTTTCTGTAATCATAATACTTTAAAATATTTGTATATATTTAAACACTGCATATCCTAACCTTACAAAAATGTGAAGCTTATTTTCTTATGCTTTAAAGAATCAAATACAAACAGCTAGAACACTGTAACAAGTATTTCAAATATAATTTAGCAATAAGACCATGCAAAATTAATAACAGATACTAAACGAAAAATATCTAACACTAAGGTAGGTTTTTGACAAAATTACTGCTTCGTTTGAGATATAACATTTGCATCCACGAATATGAAGTATCCCTTTTTTATTTAGTTCCCAGGGGAAACAATGCTCATGAACACAGATGTATGTAAATTCAGTATAAAGAAACAAACAAACCTTATTGCGTGCGCTCCTGCTAAACAGACAAATATATATATATATATATATATATATATATATATATATATATATATATATATATATATATATATATGATATATATATATATATATATATATATATATATATATATATATATATATATATATATATATATATATATATACATATATATATATATATATATATATATATATATATATATATATATATATATATATATATATATATATATATATATATATTCTTGAAAACGCATAGAGAGCAAGGCAAGCAATACCATTCTTTTCTAAGCAAAGCGACATCTGCGATATTGTTGGAAATAATAGAAAAAAGTAAAAAAAAACAGTTAGCGGAGTAGTGAAGAAACGTTTTTATAAGAAAGTGTTGCTCCCCAGTCTGTTGTCACTGTAGTGAGTTCATCCAAAGAAACAGAAAAGCCTTAAGCTTTTCCAATATATATATATATATAATATATATATATATATATATATATATATATATATATATATATATATATATATATATATATATATATATATATATATATATATATATATATATATATATATTCTTGAAAACGCATAGAGAGCAAGGCAAGCAATACCATTCTTTTCTAAGCAAAGCGACATCTGCGATATTGTTGGAAATAATAGAAAAAAGTAAAAAAAAAACAGTTAGCGGAGTAGTGAAGAAACGTTTTTATAAGAAAGTGTTGCTCCCCAGTCTGTTGTCACTGTAGTGAGTTCATCCAAAGAAACAGAAAAGCCTTAAGCTTTTCCAATATATATATATAATATATTTATATATATATATATATATATATATATATATATATATATATATATATATATATATATATATATATATATATTCTTGAAAACGCATAGAGAGCAAGGCAAGCAATACCATTCTTTTCTAAGCAAAGCGACATCTGCGATATTGTTGGAAATAATAGAAAAAAGTAAAAAAAAAACAGTTAGCGGAGTAGTGAAGAAACATTTTTATAAGAAAGTGTTGCTCCCCAGTCTGTTGTCACTGTAGTGAGTTCATCCAAAGAAACAGAAAAGCCTTAAGCTTTTCCAATATTTCATATCGGGTGACAGGAAGAGAATGTTTCTTTTTGGCAATATCCTGAATGTGCGCGCATAGGGCACAAACTTGCCTTTTTACACCGTCTAGAACCAGAGGGTTCCCATCCCCTTTGAGCCGACGAGCCCCGGGTATTTTCTGGGTTATTATCAAAACAACACAATCATTAAGCATATCTTTCTACCCCCTAAAATGAAAGTTGAATAAAACTTTCTCTTGCAAATGGAACTACATATGATGAAACCAACTGGGGAAAAAAAACACAATACCAAGTGATCGTAACGCAGCTTTCTCTCTCTCTCTCTCTCTCTCTCTCTCTCTCTCTCTCTCTCTCTCTCTCTCTCTCTCTCTCTCTCTCTCTCTGCATCAGAAATGCATTACTGGTCGGTAAACTAGGGGTAGCCTGTGTTCATTGTTTTAGTGCCAAATATTTCACAATTTTACTAGAATAACAAAAATATATTTTGCATATGGAATCCAGATCATTTAATAGCTATTGGGAACAACAGGCCTAAGAACATTCGAATAAATACGTTTGAATATTAAACAAATGAGATTAAAAATTATTAGAAACAGACAACAGAAAAAATGCTAACCTTTTAGCAAACTAGTAGAATAATTACAAACATCTAAACAAATAGATTTTGTTCAAGTTATGAGATTTATAATAATTTCGAGGATTAAGAAATGTTCATAGTCAAAAGAGCAACATTAACTTCCAAGGATATTTTGAAAAAGAAAAATCGTAAGATTCATCGCGATTGCAAACCCATAAAACATCTTAATTGGTAAGAAATAGTTTCCTAAACACTATAGGTCTTGCCTATGTAACCTTATACGCCTCTTGCTCCTGATTATCTAGGCAAATTTGATCCTCTACTCTAGCTCCAGGTACGCCCCCACCCCTACTTTTTTCCATTTAGCTTACAACCTGCATCATTATGGGTGCCATAGACCCTAATTACATTAGTCTCCCCACCGCCCGGCTGATTTCCATTATGCTACCCAAAAATACCATATTCTTTTGTTAATCTTTAAGTCCTATGCTATATTGCTATGAATGTATGTATGTACGTACGCAAGTAGAAGACAATGTTAGGTTTATAATAAAAATATGCATATCTATTCATTATATAAACAAATTTCTGCTTCACCATCATCTCATCTGCATACGGAACTTCCACAATATTCCTAATGATATTAAAACAAACGTCAGCCTCTTGGATCAATCACTGGTACAGTTGACTTCAGGAATAAAGGATTAACTGCTCTATCCACTTTTCCTGAATCCTTTCACTTGCCTAGTTTTCGAGAAGCTGGTGGTCTTCCAAAAAAATGAAGCTCACTTTGTGCTTGATAATTACAGTATATCCTTTTAGGTGTCTTTTCAGGAGGAAATTACATGCACACGTACCTGTGTGTATATGTATACACAAACATCTGCAAACACGCACATGCACACACACACACACACACACACACACACACACACATATATATATATATATATATATATATATATATATATATATATATATATATATATATATATATATATATATATATATATATATATATATATATATATATATATATATATATATATATATATATATATATATATATATATTATATATATATATATATATATATATATATATATATATATATATATATATATATATATATATATATATATATTCGTGTGTATTTCAGCCGTTGTCATGCTTACATTAATTATCTAGGTTTTCTCCAGTTTCCATAATTTTCAAATCCTAACCCAATTATACTAGGTGTGGTACTGTTCACTAACTCCTCAGTATATTCTTTAACAGTCTGTCTTTCATATAAACCGCCGAATAGTCAAGAGCATCATAAGAGAAAAAATACAGTTAGGTTACTGTATCCCTGGAGTCAGCAACTATTACACAAAGTTTCCAAATGAGTCCAGAGGTTCTGGGAAACCATTCTTGATCTTCCAGTCACATCCGCTGAACCTGGTTCCCTGTAAAATGACTCCCCCTCGTTTTTTTTTTTTTTCAGTTTTTTATATAAATTGTTTCAAGGGTTGCTCTAGGGTTTATTAGTTAGTTAAGTGTCTTTTCAGCCACAATTTTAGTTCAGACACCGTCACGGCATAAAGGGTAGCCAAGAAAATTGCATCAATATTCTACTATTAAAATAATTTGTCAGAATTTTTTAAAACTCTTCTGACACAGTAGTTAGTTCCAACATTTATAGATATGATTTAATTAAGTACTCGCTCTTCACTCAAGTACTTTATCTTTACCCCTACTAATATATCGTTATTTGATTGTCCTTGTCACAATAGCTAAACAGTTATGCCTGTCTTCGAAAAGATGATCCGTCTCCGCGCTTAAGGTTACTCGTCAGTTAGCTGTTTTGTTTCAGTTTCTAGAGAAGATAAAAGTTCACTTAAATCCTCATACAAGTGAGGTAATATTTCGATTCAACTGGTTTTCGAATTTGTGCTTTTTGGATATGTTGCCTGTTTTCTCTGTATTCTACTTCACTTCGAGGGTCAAAGCACTGTATTTTAGTTTGAAATTTTTTCAGTTATTCTGTCAGTCAACAGATTTTAATTCTTTACTGCAAAAGTGTTACCACATACAGTAAACCAGTTTTACTCAATAACGAAATCCGCTCTATCAATCGCCATGTATTTTTCAATAGTTTGTTACAACAAACACACTGGCGAGCAAGCCATTTCCTGACGAAGAGTAATGAAATTGTATTTCAAAAAATGAATGATGTCCGTAGTCGTTACAAAGATTTCTTTGAAAAGTCAAGTCAGTTAGTACTTTCAGTTACAGTATCCTATTACTCAGGTATATATGGGTAATATTTGTTAAGCAATTTCAATGTGGGACACTACCCACACCCATGCAAGAATGCAAAGTTCCTGTGAAGCTTTACCAACAGCTGCATACCATCATTAAGACCACCGCACTATCCAACGAATCAATGCCTCTTTCGATAGTTACGTGGAGATTCTAGTTTAGGTTGCTAAATAAATTATGCAGCCACTAGGCAAGACTTTTTATTTATTTCTGGTAAATCAGTCAAAAAGCTAAAGTATGCCAGGAGCTTCCAGCAAGGTTTAGCTAGATTGTTCAGTTTACATAGTGTTGATAGCATGAAAAGGGTTATTGAATGTCTGAAATCCGACTAACAATTCGTTTTCGTTATCCAAAAACTTTCTCAAGTTTAATCATTAATGCCTGTTTAAGCCAGGCTATATCCACTGTTTACATAAACCCAAGCAATAATTTCGCCGTAATTTTCGTACACGAGAAATTCTTGCTTTTAAAAGCAAAGGATCAAAGCGAGAGTATTCTGGAAAACGTCGAAAAAATAAATGAAGGATAATTGGAGTATAATGGACATTTCCAGGAAAAATATGTGAAAAAAAAGAAGAGAGAGAGAGAGAGAGAGAGAGAGAGAGAGAGAGAGAGAGAGAGAGAGAGAGAGAGAGAGAGAGAGGTAGTTCTTCCAAGACTTAAATGCAGATAGGAAGGTGACGAACAAATAAGTCCTGACATAAAAAAAAAGAAATATAAATGAATAAATACAAAAGGAATAAAATGTACTTCCGTATGAACCGCGAGCGTTTTGTACAATTACTGAATGAAGAAGGTAGAAGGAACACAGTCTTTAATGATACAGAAGGGAACTTGATTAATACAACTTTGAGAATGCTAAGGGGGATGTCTATTGAGATGGTATGCGGATG
This sequence comes from Macrobrachium rosenbergii, assembly GCA_039081455.1. Lineage (NCBI taxonomy): Eukaryota > Metazoa > Arthropoda > Malacostraca > Decapoda > Palaemonidae > Macrobrachium > Macrobrachium rosenbergii. The sequence continues at coordinate 29,740,220 of JANJGK010000005.1, read as the reverse complement.
AAGAAAGAAGTCCTCCACTTCAGCTCTGGAAGCATGATTGAATGGCTGAGTTTGTATGTGTAAGGTGAGTCTGAACAAGAGAAAAATTCCGAAGTGGATGAGATTTATTGGTGATTGTCCTGATACGGATGGAGGTTTTAGAGGTGACTATAATCATTTTGATAGTATAACTTTCCTAATTATACTACGAAAGGTATATATGTATATATATCTATAAATCTATATAAATCTATATATATATATATATATATATATATATATATATATATATGTGTGTGTGTGTGTGTGTGTGTGTGTGTGTGTGTGTGTGTGTATATAGCAGGGGTACATTACACTTCTCACCGAGTGCATTCTTTGTTATTTTAAGTATTTTCCTCTATAAGCAGGGGTACATTACACTTCTCACCGATTGCATTCTTTATTATTTTAAGTATTCTTCAATAAGCAGGGGTACATTACACTTCTCACCGAGTGCATTCTTTGTTATTTTAAGTATTCCTCTATAAGCAGGGGCACATTACACTTCTCACCGAGTGCATTCTTTGTTATTTTAAGTATTCCTCTAGAAGCAGGGATACATTACACATCTCACCGAGTGCATTCTTTGTTACTTTAAGTATTCCTCTAGAAGCAGGAGTACATTACACTTCTCACCGAGTGCATTCTTTGTTATTTTAAGTATTCCTCTAGAAGCAGGGATACATTACACATCTCACCGAGTGCATTCTTTGTTATTTTAAGTATTCCTCTATAAGCAGCGGCACATTACACTTCTCACCGAGTGCATTCTTTGTTATTTTAAGTATTTTCCTCTATAAGCAGGGGTACATTACACTTCTCACCGAGTGCATTCTTTGTTATTTTAAGTATTCCTCTAGAAGCAGGGATACATTACACATCTCACCGAGTGCATTCTTTGTTATTTTAAGTATTCCTCTATAAGCAGGGGCACATTACACTTCTCACCGAGTGCATTCTTTGTTATTTTAAGTATTCCTCTAGAAGCAGGGATACATTACACATCTCACCGAGTGCATTCTTTGTTATTTTAAGTATTCCTCTATAAGCAGGGGCACATTACACTTCTCACCGAGTGCATTCTTTGTTATTTTAAGTATTCCTCTAGAAGCAGGGATACATTACACATCTCACCGAGTGCATTCTTTGTTACTTTAAGTATTCCTCTAGAAGCAGGAGTACATTACACTTCTCACCGAGTGCATTCTTTGTTATTTTAAGTATTCCTCTAGAAGCAGGGATACATTACACATCTCACCGAGTGCATTCTTTGTTATTTTAAGTATTCCTCTAGAAGCAGGGATACATTACACATCTCACCGAGTGCATTCTTTGTTACTTTAAGTATTCCTCTAGAAGCAGGGATACATTACACTTCTCACCGAGTGCATTCTTTGTTATTTTAAGTATTCCTCTATAAGCAGGGGCACATTACACTTCTCACCGAGTGCATTCTTTGTTATTTTAAGTATTCCTCTATAAGCAGGGGCACATTACACTTCTCACCGAGTGCATTCTTTGTTATTTTAAGTATTCCTCTATAAGCAGGGGTACATTACACTTCTCACCGAGTGCATTCTTTGTTATTTTAAGTATTCCTCTATAAGCAGGGCTACATTACACTTCTCACCGAGTGCATTCTTTGTTACTTTAAGTATTCCTCTAGAAGCAGGGATACATTACACTTCTCACCGAGTGCATTCTTTGTTACTTTAAGTATTCCTCTAGAAGCAGGGGATACATTACACTTCTCACCGAGTGCATTCTTTGTTACTTTAAGTATTCCTCTATAAGCAGGGGTACATTACACTTCTCACCGAGTGCATTCTTTGTTATTTTAAGTATTCCTCTATAAGCAGGGGCACATTACACTTCTCACCGAGTGCATTCTTTGTTATTTTAAGTATTCCTCTAGAAGCAGGGGATACATTACACATCTCACCGAGTGCATTCTTTGTTACTTTAAGTATTCCTCTAGAAGCAGGGGACATTACACTTCTCACCGAGTGCATTCTTTGTTACTTTAAGTATTCCTCTAGAAGCAGGGATACATTTCACCAGTCTCAACCGAGTGCATTCTTTGTATACTTTCCTCTAAAGAGAAGCAGGGATACATTACACTTCTCACCGAGTGCATTCTTTGTTATTTTAAGTATTCCTCTATAAGCAGGGGCACATTACACTTCTCACCGAGTGCATTCTTTGTTATTTTAAGTATTCCTCTAGAAGCAGGGATACATTACACTTCTCACCGAGTGCATTCTTTGTTACTTTAAGTATTCCTCTAGAAGCAGGGATACATTACACATCTCACCGAGTGCATTCTTTGTTACTTTAAGTATTCCTCTAGAAGCAGGGATACATTACACTTCTCACCGAGTGCATTCTTTGTTACTTTAAGTATTCCTCTAGAAGCAGGGATACATTACACTTCTCACCGAGTGCATTCTTTGTTACTTTAAGTATTCCTCTATAAGCAGGGGCACATTACACTTCTCACCGAGTGCATTCTTTGTTATTTTAAGTATTTTCCTCTATAAGCAGGGGTACATTACACTTCTCACCGAGTGCATTCTTTGTTATTTCAAGTATTCCTCTATAAGCAGGGGCACATTACACTTCTCACCGAGTGCATTCTTTGTTATTTTAAGTATTCCTCTAGAAGCAGGGATACATTACACATCTCACCGAGTGCATTCTTTGTTATTTTAAGTATTCCTCTATAAGCAGGGGCACATTACACTTCTCACCGAGTGCATTCTTTGTTATTTTAAGTATTCCTCTAGAAGCAGGGATACATTACACATCTCACCGAGTGCATTCTTTGTTATTTTAAGTATTCCTCTAGAAGCAGGGATACATTACACTTCTCACCGAGTGCATTCTTTGTTATTTTAAGTATTCCTCTATAAGCAGGGGCACATTACACTTCTCACCGAGTGCATTCTTTGTTATTTTAAGTATTTTCCTCTATAAGCAGGGGCACATTACACATCTCACCGAGTGCATTCTTTGTTATTTTAAGTATTTTCCTCTATAAGCAGGGGCACATTACACTTCTCACCGAGTGCATTCTTTGTTATTTTAAGTATTTTCCTCTATAAGCAGGGGCACATTACACTTCTCACCGAGTGCATTCTTTGTTATTTTAAGTATTTTCCTCTATAAGCAGGGGCACATTACACTTCTCACCGAGTGCATTCTTTGTTATTTTAAGTATTTTCCTCTATAAGCAGGGGCGCATTACACTTCTCACCGAGTGCATTCTTTGTTATTTTAAGTATTCCTCTATAAGCAGGGGCACATTACACTTCTCACCGAGTGCATTCTTTGTTATTTTAAGTATTTTCCTCTATAAGCAGGGGCACATTACACTTCTCACCGAGTGCATTCTTTGTTATTTTAAGTATTTTCCTCTATAAGCAGGGGCACATTACACTTCTCACCGAGTGCATTCTTTGTTATTTTAAGTATTTTCCTCTATAAGCAGGGGCACATTACACTTCTCACCGAGTGCATTCTTTGTTATTTTAAGTATTTTCCTCTATAAGCAGGGGCACATTACACTTCTCACCGAGTGCATTCTTTGTTATTTTAAGTATTTTCCTCTATAAGCAGGGGTACATTACACTTCTCACCGAGTGCATTCTTTGTTATTTTAAGTATTCCTCTATAAGCAGGGGCACATTACACATCTCACCGAGTGCATTCTTTGTTATTTTAAGTATTCCTCTAGAAGCAGGGATACATTACACTTCTCACCGAGTGCATTCTTTGTTATTTTAAGTATTCCTCTATAAGCAGGGGCACATTACACTTCTCACCGAGTGCATTCTTTGTTATTTTAAGTATTTTCCTCTATAAGCAGGGGCACATTACACTTCTCACCGAGTGCATTCTTTGTTATTTTAAGTATTTTCCTCTATAAGCAGGGGTACATTACACTTCTCACCGAGTGCATTCTTTGTTATTTTAAGTATTCCTCTATAAGCAGGGGCACATTACACTTCTCACCGAGTGCATTCTTTGTTATTTTAAGTATTCCTCTATAAGCAGGGGCACATTACACTTCTCACCGAGTGCATTCTTTGTTATTTTAAGTATTCCTCTATAAGCAGGGGCACATTACACTTCTCACCGAGTGCATTCTTTGTTATTTTAAGTATTCCTCTATAAGCAGGGGCACATTACACTTCTCACCGAGTGCATTCTTTGTTATTTTAAGTATTCCTCTAGAAGCAGGAGTACATTACACTTCTCACCGAGTGCATTCTTTGTTATTTTATGTATTCCTCGATAAGCAGGGGGTACATAACACTTCTCACTGGGTACATTTTAACCCCGTCATAGAATGTAATAATGACTTCTAATTGCATTCCCAGCAAGAGGCTACCTGACTCCGATCTGATTAACATATTGCTATTCTGCAAAATGTCTGAATTGGCTCTCCAATTATCGTATGCTAAGGAATATGTCACAGCAAGGTGGCACACCAATTACATGTCTCGAGTCGCTCTGTAAATCTAGGTTCTTGGGAAACGCTTAATCGCAGGAGATACGAACAGTGGAGTTATATTGCGGCTGTTATCTTAAAAGGCTCAATATAACCATTCCTGGTTCATTTAAAGATATTGTTCTCCTATGTTTAAAGAAGCAATTATGGTTTCGGCCTTTAAATACTAATTCCTGAAATATTGTCCCCTACACAATTGTAATTACAGAATTAATGCATCGTGCTACTGCGACTTGAAGACAGTCTAACACATCTTGATTACAACTCATAATATATATTTTTCCGGCTGTAGTAGATAGAGCACTGTGCTAGTATCGCATCAGAAAATGCTTAATTTTCGATGTTATCCATACACAATACTCCGAGAGAGATATATTTATAAAACTTTCTTATATATATATATATATATATATATATATATATATATATATATATATATATATATATATATATATATATATATATATATATACGTAGACGACCACATGAAAGGTGAAAATTAAAGACCAGGTACCAAGCGCTTTCGTGTATTGCGTACACTTCTTCGGGGTACCCCGAAGAAGTGTACGCAATACACGAAAACGCTTAGTACCTGGTCTTTAATTTTCACCTTTCATGTGGTCGTCTACGCATATATTTGTCACGTGCAGTTTGGTGACTTATTGCTGATATATATATATATATATATATATATATATATATATATATATATATATATATATATATATATATATATATATATATATATATATATATTGATACCGTCAAGATAGATCAATTTTAATTTTTCATACTGCTATTTAACGTGTCACATAAAATGTGGAAAGAACATTTAGTTAAGATGAGTGTCCACTACCGAAATAAGCAAACATTGACTACGCCACAGGACTTGCGTTTTGTTGTCAGATTTTTTAACGAAGCCTAATGTCAAGAGCAACGTAAAGCCTTCATTTAGCCAAGATTAAAAGGAAGAATTAAAAAGGATGTAGATGAGGAAGAAATGAACCTAATCGGAAATAAAAAAAAAAAACAAATAAGAGTTTAGATAATAATTATTTATCATAGTAAAGTCTCAAGCACTGATTTCACATGCGAGAAATTTACTCTAGACGCATTTTTATAAATATCTTCATTCTCATAGTAACTACGCACAAAAGATAAAGGATACTAGCTGTAGAAAATGATAAACTGTTCTACAGTACGTGTAGCATTAGTAGAACAAGACCAATGGAGAGGGTAAGAAATTCTAGAATACGGAGAGTACGTGGGTGTAGTAAAAAGCTTGGTTATGGTGAAATGGTGAAGCGCTTGCTTTCAATCAGTTCTTGGAAGGGGAAATATGGAGAAAGATGGGCTAGTGAACAATGTAAAATTTATAAGTGGTATGAGAAAATAGGAGGGGAAGATTTAGAAAATGCTGG
>JANJGK010000005.1:29728532-29731668 GCA_039081455.1 Macrobrachium rosenbergii | reverse complement strand
ATTCCCGCCACGCTACAGAAATGTTAAGTTTGCCATAAAGTTCCCAAAAATTAAATGAACTAAGTAAACACGAGGGTATTTGAGAAATAAAAAGAGATCCTCTGATGTTTAAGGATCTTTATGTAACCTAACGAGCGCACGAGAAGGGCAATTAGGTTTCCTGCAAAAAAAAAAAAATAATAAATAAATAAAGAATTAGAAGAGTGATATTACTACAACTGATGGGAGACATTAAGGAGACTCTACGGTGAGGGTGGATAAGGAACGAGAGAGAGAGAGAGAGAGAGAGAGAGAGAGAGAGAGAGAGAGAGAGAGAGAGGAGTATTGTATACATGGACGTATCTCTTATACACTTGCTTACATGGTTGCCTTTTATAGTATAAACCTACATAATGTAATCTTTTACTTAATTTTGAAGGAACATGATGTCACATTACAAAATAAGCTATAAATGTCATAACTGGCTCACTTTATGCGTGGTGTAAGTCTACTTTCATATATTTAAGGGTACAATGTACGCGAAAGTAATGAATAAAAGATAATGGGAGTGAGAGTAACATACCATACACACAGAGAGAGAGAGAGAGAGAGAGAGAGAGAGAGAGAGAGAGAGAGAGAGAGAGAGAGGGAGAGCATGTATGAATTCGTACTATCTACATATTAGTTCCCTGCTACAATCATGAAGAAGATCCCTACATGATAGAAGCCACAGAAGAAAATTCACAAATTAAAATTAACCACCTCGGGGGACCAACACGGAACCAAGACTAATAGGGTAAAGCCGGAGTCTCCTTTACCCAAAACCGATTTGAAAGTAAGAGTGACATGGTTGCAGCTGTAATCCTTTCAAACCCCCAGTCCATCAGTCCCTATCCCTGGAGACGGGGCTCTTGTACAAGCCATATTTCCAGAAATGAAGGTAGGAAGAAAGGAATACCGAACGGCCCAAAGAATTGACTTGGAAGTCGTAAACTGCACATTAAAGTAGAAAAGGACACTACCATATATTACTAAATAAAAGATTTTCAAGCAAATTTATCGAAACATTTTCTAAATGGAAAGGCAACAATTCGGAAACGTCATGCAGGTGGGAAGGGAGAATAAGCAATGAAAGTGACGTGAAAGCGAAAACACTGATTATTTAATGTACAGTTGCATGACAGGAGATCGTCCTTAGGAGGGTAAACAGGGTAGCCAGGGAAGAGGGAAGTGAGCCAGTTATAATAGGCAAACAATAAAAAGAAAGGCAAGAAGGTGAACAAAGACTTTAGGGAGAATACATTAAAATGGGCAGGTAGAATTATGGCTGAGAAATTAAAGCAGATGACAAAAAGAAAGATAGAAGGACAGTGCATGTTTAGACAATGAAAGTGGTGTGCAGATCAAGTGTTTGTTAAGTGATTAGTTTGAATGTAAACGGGAAAAAGCTGTGCATAGCGTAAATAGAGTGGCAATGTGTAAGGTGCTGAGAATGATGGTATAGAAGAGAAGATGGTGACAGCAATTTCATATTCTTAAATATAAGTCAACCGTTTAGTACGATACACGATCGGGACAGTGATTGGTTTGCAGTAAGAGTGGGTGTGAGACGAGGGCGTGTTTTGTCCGCATTGCTGTGCAATATCTTCAAAGACAGACAGATGCAAAAAGTCAGAGAATAGACAGTAGATGTACAGTATATCGATGCAAAGGGCGTCGGGTGTTGAGTGTGGATATGGTTCATGTTTGCAAATGATACCGTACTGAGTTATAAGGTTATAAGGGTATTTGGAGACCAAGAAAACAGGCCAAAGTGTATTAATGGATAGTTTAATAATGGAAGCAGCTGATTTGTTGAGTATTTGAGGCGAGTCCCAGAATCTGTAAAGCAAGAAAGGTTTCGGGCTGTGTGGAAGAGACTGAGAAGTTTGGAACTGTCTAAGAAGCACAGGTGAAATTGGTTAAATGCAAATGAACGAAAAATGGTAAAAGATAATATGTTGGTGAACTCTTAGTATTGAATGCACGGCGTAAGAAGAAGTAATTAGGGTGAAGCACGGAGGTAAGTAAAATTGGTAATAAGGTTAGCTCAGATGAATGTATGGCTCTGAAGTATTCTGAGATGACGGTCACATGGAAGGAATTGGAGAAAGGAGGTTTGTAAAAAGCGTATAATTCAGAAATTTTAGGGGTTAGGAGGAAAGGAAGACAGTGAGAGCATTGGGTAGATGGAAGGAGAGAATTGTTAGAAAGGAAGGGCTTTAATATCTTAGAAGTTCAAGAATGCACGCAACAAAACGATGAGAGGAGCACTGTGTGCACTGAACTTCGACGCGACATTAGTGAGCTTTCGGAGCAACGTAAGAAGTAGCTGATGTGGTGGAAACCTTAATGCACAACAGATGTTTCATCTACAGTTAACCAGGTATTGAGATCTGCTTTGCATGTCGAATTTCGCAATACCGAAAGACAAGGAGTGTCTTTGTTGCTAAAAATTTTACTATACTAGAATGCTCTTAAACGTAATTATTTGCGGTTTAAAAAGATACACGAGAATTCTATTCACAACCAACACATTTTACGACAAGAAACCCAATAATAATAATAATAATAATAATAATAATAATAATAATAATAATAATAATAATAATAATAATAATAATTCAATGATCGTTAATAAAAGTTACGAAGCGTAAGGGGGAAAACCTGCGAAACTTCCCACTGGGGCGTCTCCAATTTAATTAAAAATGTCTGCAAACCATGATAAGGAAGATATTGATTTTTAAGGTAAAGGGGCAGCCATAACCAAGTGGTATTTTCAAAAAGAACAACTCTCATGTACTTTCGTTTTAGTAATACATAAATGAAGCTCATGTCAACCAATCAACAATACTTGTGGCTGCGGCTGGTTTTAGTATCAACTATTGTCTTTACAAAGTTACAATAGGAAACGAGGTCTCTTCAGGTACATAGGGAGTCTGAAGTAAAGAAATACAATTGCTATTAGGAAAGTGAAAGTGTGTCTGTGTGTGCATGAGAGAGAGAGAGAGAGAGAGAGAGAGAGAGAGAGAGAGAGAGAGAGAGAGAGAGAGAGAGAGAGAGAGAGAGAGGATGGGGGGGGGGGGAAGTCTGACCATGAGTTCATGCGGTTTGCTTT
>JANJGK010000005.1:29703532-29723532 GCA_039081455.1 Macrobrachium rosenbergii | reverse complement strand
TAGTGTACCATGACCACCATCGACACGATCAAATTAAACGTTACAGCAGCTTCAGTTTCTATGACTGCTACCGGTGCTAATAGCAACTGTACTAATAAAAATTTTTTTTACAGATAATACAAAGCAGAATAGTAAAAAATTGATGATCATCATGATCACAAAACAACTGAGCGTCTGTAACTACTTCCTCACCGAACTACCACGGTTAAGATACATCCAAAACCGCTGTCAATAAAGTCAAGGTGCTTTATGGATAATAAAATACAAGTTAGGGTAGTACCAGGGGCGTCATTTCAGATTTTTGTTGGGGGGGGAGGGGCAAAGATGGTTTGGCGAGCGAAGCGAGCCTAACCAGCTGGTTTTTTTTTTAGCTATTTTATGAGCTTTTTGAAGCCACATGAGCAAGGTATTTCAACAAAATAGGCGGACAAACAAACATTGTGTGTGATAGAGAAATGCAGATAGATAGATAGATAGATAGATAGATAGATAGATAGATAGATAGATAGACAGACAGACAGACAGACAAACCGATAGATAGATAGACAGATAGATAGTTAGATAGATAGATAGATAGACAGATAGATAGATAGATAGATATAAACTTAATGTGGTGACTCATTTGAAATTCGGTAGGAATAATGGAAAACCTGCTGCTGTGACTTCTTGGGGCTTGGGGGTGTGAGGGGGGGCAAGTTGAGGCTTGGTGGGGGCCACCTTGAGTCTTGGGGGGCCAGTTGCCCCACCAAGCTCCCCCTAAATGACGCCCTGCGTAGTACAGAAAATTATATTTCCATAAACACGATACATTTTCTTATCGCTTTTCTTATATTCCGTTATCGGCTATAATTATTTATGTATCAACGAAAACTTTTATATCGAAATTCATACGAGAACCATTTAAAGAATTGACCTTTTCCTAGAAAGCAGAATTCCTATTTGTTTTGGCGAGATATTGCATATGGCACTGCTTGACTAAACGCTTGTTTTTAGTTTCCTGCCAAAGAAAACTATTGGGAAGGCTATTTGTCTGTATGTCCGCACTTTTCCTGTCCGCCCTCAGATCTTAAAAACTACTGAGGCTGCAAATTGGTATGTTGGTCATCCACCCTCCAATTATCAAACATACCAAATTGCTGCCCTCTAGCCTCAGTAGTTTTTATTTTATTTAAGGTTAAAGTTAACCATCAACGTGCGTCTGGCACCGCTATGAGTGCTAAAAAAACATCGGCTGAGAGTTTCATGGGCCGTGGCTAAGAGTTTCATAAACTTCGGCCCAGTTTTTTACCTGTTAATTATCTATACTATTGGTGTTAGTCACGACAATTAAAAGCCTAATTTACAGCAATAATATGTTTAGCAGACTAAGGAACAATGCTTGAGATGGAACTTTAAAGAGACCGATAAAGACGTGTTCTGAAGAAAAAGGAAAGCCGTTGACAGGATGCCAATAGCCATATTGAATATCCATATCGGCTGCTGTACACGTTTCGGAAAAATGTTGGAAAAAACATATAAGATAGGATTTATTTGTGAGAGACATGTTTATTATCGCTTTTCTTCGCTCAGAGATGTACATATTCCTTTCCTTAGATACATACACACACACGCACACAGATATATATATATATATATATATATATATATATATATATATATATATATATATATATATATATATATATATATATATATATATATATATATATATATATATATTACCGGCCCGATTTTCGAGGCCGGTATTTTATTATCTCTGTTTTAAGGACAGAGGTTAGCATCTCACTTACTCTGAGATGAGTTTGGTAGCGAGAGCCGACTTGTGTCAGCTGATCTCTCATCTTCACAGCATGAGTTATTCATTTCACCTAACTAAATTCCAAGGCCTAATGGAATGAGGCACTGAGTTACAAAACTAAACTTTATTGACAGAAATAACGGAAATAACTTCAAATAAGCTACGAAAGAATGAAATCGAATGACTCACACATATCTATGAAAATCTACTGTATAAGGCCCAAACATCGACACTCGATTATTTAAAGTAAAAATGCATGAACAACCCATCTGTCATCCAAAATAATAAAACGGTCATACAGTTCCTTATAAAGGTCATTTCTTATATGAATAAAAGTCTCACCACCCCTTATTTTGAAGAGGAAAGTGGAATTCCTGTAAGGGGAAAAAGATATCATTATATTAACCATACTCAAAAAGAGTCAAAACGTTTCACAGGATGTCACTGCAACATAAGTAGAGTTCTTCCAGAGTCTGAAAAAAAGATCTAAAATGTTTATGAGTTGTACTCACTTCTCAAAAGTCCTCTGGAGCACAGTCTCCATGTGTGTGTGCTTCCCCTTTGCACAGTTCACATGCTCAGTTATACAAATAACGGATCGTAGTGCCCAATCATCCAATGAAAAAAACGCACATATGAACACACTCTCGTGACATCCCCAGTCGAGTTCAATGTTCGACAAAGACACGCCCTCTGTACTCCAAGGCGTCACAAGGTACTTGGTCACACACGTACCTACACACTCAACCAGGGGAAAAACGCATAGATACTCTCTTCAGATCCGGATCTGTAACCGGATAAACCTTCGAGAAGTTTCTATGTTGATCTGCACTTCTATTCACACGAGTGTTGTAACTAAGAATCTCTGAGAACGTTGACTTCTTGCTGAATGCGAAAAACACCCAAGCATTTCGTTGCATCCTGTGTTCAGTCATATGATCTCTCGAAAAGCTGACACATTCTTTTTCAAAGGTCACCTTCGTGACCCATTACACACACACACACACACACACACACACACACACACACACACACACACACATATATATATATATATATATATATATATATATATATATATATATATATATATATATATATATATCGTGGTACCTTAGCCACAAATTCGTAGCCAACATCTATGGTATATTATGCATTTCCAAGCTTCTGAAAAAGATTAAAGTTTCTTCTGTAATACTGCCCTTTACACAAAAGAACAGCAATTTGTTTCTCTTATTTTTTTGGAACCTTTCCTTCATCTAAATGTACTTTACAGTACATTCGCTGGTCAGCATCTTAATTCTATTAACATCAACTTCTCAGTCACTAGCATTTCAAAGTTATGCTAACTCCTTCCACTTTTGTGCCATTAAGCTCTTCCTCAATTCTGCTCTACGCATAAAACAAAATCATGTTCAAAATATAAAATCCGCTGATCGGAAATGAATTGACTTTATACGGATTTTTACCTGTATGTACCTATTATTAAGAAATATATTCACCTTTAATTTCCTCTCCGAATTTAAATTCTTCCAGACCAACTTCCTATTCTTCCTAACACTCTTGTTCACATTCCTTTCTATTTTCATTACATGCCTTCATTCTTTCTCTCACTTTCTTCTAGACCGCCTTTTCCATCTTCTGTTAACTTGATCTCTTCTGTCATGCAACTGCATCTCAAATATTTCTTCTTTTTTTTTTACAGTAAACTATCGCTTCCTTATTAGACAGCTTACACTCGTATACTCACAACCACTCCCTGCTTACCTTTGACGCCACCCTTAAAGTTTGCATGCTCTTCATATATTCCTTACAACTCTGTCCTTAAATCTTGCTTATTTTTCATAAAAAATAACGAAGATGTAGTACATATGTATTTGTATTTTATACAGGATGGAGGAATGTTAATTACCTCTAGTTTTCAGGCCAAGGGAAAATCACTAACTTTACAAAGGTTAGTTGACAAATTATAAGAGGCATGAAAAATCCTGGGGCCTAGCTTTAGTTAAAGGAAAACTGACGTGTTACATAAGTACTGCATCACAAATTGGATTTAGATCAGTAATAATTTGCTGTTTTTGTGCCATATTGGTTCAGTTCACTCCTGAAAATTTTTGCGAATTATTCTGCCAGTTTCATTTTGCGTGGAGGGAACAGCCATTATGTATACCAACACAAAAGATAAGATATATTTAATTGCCACTGCTTTAGAAAGAACGTCGATAATAGTAGACTCTTCGTACACTTATACAAAAGGCTCACAAGCAGTAAGTCGAACCCAATATCACATTTTCCGCATGCGTAAAATTTGTATCGTGTTCATATAGGGTAGCATTAAGATAACGAAGCAGCGAAAATTTGGGTGTTTAAGCAAATGATGCAAGATCACACAAGTTTTCCCTTTTGTGGACGCACCAGCCGTGAGAGAATAAACAAATATTAATTATAATTCACCTCATTATACCTGGTTTTACTTGAAAACATAATATACCAAATTAAATCAGTTTCGACATATATAAATTCTACAATGAAAGATTTTACTGAATTATGGCCGGAGCGAGTTACGTTAGATTAAGGTCTCACAAAGGCAGATACGAATATCTGTTTGCGGAAGGAATATCGAACAACGGATATACGCGAGCGCTTCGGGCCAAGGAAAAGAGAAAGAGAAGAAAAATGCTTTCGCTGCACAAGCGCCAACCAGCTAATGTGTTTATGAGATTAAACCTTCCATGCTGATGTTGCATTTGAATGCAACAGAATTGCGATATTGCAATGACCTCCACCAAACGTAATTTGGGTCTTATTATGGGGCACTGTGGTGGGGTGCGGATTATGAATTGGATATTTCTAGAATGGCTTTTCTTGCCTTATTTGAATTAATGTGCGAGATTTTTTCATAGTTCAAACGCTTTCGTTCATTTCTCCCCAATGTATTACTTGGACGCTAGATGCTTACAACCGCTTCTAACTCAGTTTCCTCTTTAAATTATACAAAATAATTTCACCCAGTGCAAATGAAATACAAACACGCAGCTGTTAAATCGGATTCATTAATTAAAGTTTAGAAGTTAAAGAAGACAACAGAATTACAGAGAAAGGAAATCCTTTTTCCCAATTCTAGCACATGTTAACAGGAAGTCAGTGGAACACAACCAAAATAAGACCGAGTAAGCTGCTTGTTATGTTCGATCACCAGACAAGAACTAGAAACCTAGTTACTGCAGAGATAAAAATTCGTGTCATGGAGACCATATCATTTGAAGATCTCTGGAGTCAGGAGCTTGAATAAACACAAAATGCAAAGACTAAAAGAGCTAAGTTGCTCTACACAAGATACGCGGCATACTTTTTTTGTTGAGCGATTCAAGGCAATGTTGGGTTTGTATGTCTAGGACACAAATCTCCCCCTCCCCTTTCTCTCTCTCTCTCTCTCTCTCTCTCTCTCTCTCTCTCTCTCTCTCTCTCTCTCTCTCCCTGTGCCATTAATATTCATGCACTCACTCCACAGGCAAAAGATCGTTTTCCAATCACACCGAGAGTGGAGCGATTCGAACACGTTCTGCTTTCTGGTATGTTCACTGTGCCTTGGTTTACCTAAGCAGAATTAGGTACCCCAAAGATCAAGAGACAGACAGGCAAACTCTATCAATCATGATAGCCTTGTAGGAATAGCAGCTTAACCCTTGAAATAAATTGATTTTGATCGGACATTGATATTTTTTTATTTTCTACATTGCTCGAAATTGTTTATCAATACAGTTTTCTTGTGGCTTCATGACTGCATCATGTGATAACTTATGAAATGATGTCTTCCAGAACAAGTCATGAGCAACAATAATCCACTTACTGTTAGCTTCTTTATGCAAGGATTTTTCAATAGAGAATATGCAATCTGAGCAGATGTCTTGCTATCTCCTCGCAAATTCTCAACGATGTTAATTCCATCAGTGATGTAAGATGGATGCTGCTCAAGATCATCAGTGTTAGCTCGCTATTTTTACTTTCTGGCAAGAGCTGCTTTGTTTACTTTTTCTCAGTGAGCCATCCGGTTTCGATTAAGCCTTTAGAGCGGATGAAGCGAATACAATGATCATGAGTGAGAAGAGGCTTCTATTAGCTTTAATCACTACCTCGTTATTCTGAACAAGTGTATATTTTCTTCTTCCTGATGCTAGAGAATGACTTCATTCTCTCTGTGCAAACTGTCAAGAAATTTATTTTTGCGTAATTCAGTATCCGAATGGTCCATTCTAAACTTCAGAAATGCCTCATTGACAATGTCGGGAGTCTGAAGTATACTCGTATTACTTGTTACCACTGATGATGCAACAGCCCCTGTTCACAGGCTATCAATATTTGTCTGATCTGGACCTGGAAGATTTGCCCAGCTTTTGTTCATTATCTCCACAAAAGCTAAAATATCTGATTTCTGTTTTCCCATTCCGGCCTCTAGAGGACCTTGGTATCTAAAGTTTTCGGAGGTTTCACTGCCTGCCAATGTTTAGCTTTTCTGTGTAATACTTGAGTATTACTGTAAAAGAACACCATTTAACTGAAATAACTATTAAATAACATTCATCAAAACTGATAACTGAACTGAAAAACTTTACAAAAATCATTGTTATTTGTCGCAAATGTGGGCGAAAGGTGGAAACCAGGGGCCGCCTTCGTTGCAATTTTGTTAAACCCTGTGTAGTCTGCCTTTATGTGATTAATGAACAATCACTGCAGTAATCTTAACCGTATTTTCTGTATTAAAAACAAAATCATTCGTATACACCAACGCTAATGAGAAACGTTTTTTCATGAATCAATGGTATGGGGTCATTCAGATCTGTAATTACAATTCATGATAGATGATATGGAGAAAATAGAATCCAATCAAAAAGGTATGTTTTTATTCCTTCGTGACGTACATTTTTTTTGCAAACAAAAGTCGAAACAGAGGTCAATTTTTATATCATTATCTATATAGTAGCATACAATAAGTATTTTTTCTGACTGTTGCTTGACATCTGAAATATCATGTTCTTTAAAAATTGTGAGGAAAAAACTAATGACATAATTTGTCACCGAAACTGGTACCAGAATCCTAAATGTGTTGGACTGGCCCATGGACTACGAGAAGGGAGAGCAAAAAATATTTGTCTTAAATTATCAGTTCTCCCTCAAACTACTTACAATTTAATGATTAAAACTAAGGAACAAACATTAATCAGATAATCTCCCAAGAGAATTTTTTCTTTACACTTTATTTATAAAAATAAAATGTGGAATTTACGTGTTACGATTTCTTCAAGATGACTGAATCCCCAATACTTTTCTTTCTTTTTAGTTCAGATTTATTTTTTTCTTAGGAATTTCCGATATCTTATGGAGGGTTAAATATACCTGTATAGTATTTTCTTGTGTATATATATTTCACACATACCTTGTTATTAGAAAAAATGCAGCCCTTTAGGCAGAATGTCATCTTGGATTTTTCACGTCGAATAATATTCCTGTTATATATCAAAGGATTTTAAATAAACCTCTTCTTCCTCACCGGCAAGGTTTTTAAGCTTTAAGAAAAAAGGTTCTCCTTTGTATAAACCCTATTATATCATTTTACATCCAACATGCAAAGCACTGACTTTGTGTTTATTAACATTAAAATGTTTATTTACAAATTTTCTTTGAATATTCATCCTGAACAGTCAATCCTTATTGTCAGGCAGTTTAATCAGAGCAGCTGAGTTTAAGTAAGAGACTCTCAGAACATTTAGTCACATTCCAATGGCCAAATACGGAAATGTTTGGGTAAACGAATGCAAAGCTTGATCCCAGATTATGACATTTTAAACATTTGAGAAATTCGCTATTCTGGTGTTCCAATTCCTGCCTGCTGTTCAGAACTGAATTCTGGGCCACTAGGAGAAATATGTTTCTTGTATTCCAAAGGCATTACATCTCAGTTTAAAAAATAGAATATTCTCCTCTGTTGTGTGTTTACTTACTTTTTTCTTAATGTTTTGATGTTCTCTAATAATTTCGTTTTCTTTTTTAGGATGTTTACGGTTTTCATTTATATCTTCCGTTATTTCTTTAACTTACTAATTATAACCAAAAAACTAGCAGCTATGACTTTGATTAAATGAAAACGCCAATAATCTAGGGCTGCTTTCGCATTGAAATCTTCAAATTATGCTATGGGAGATGAAAATGAAGTCAAGAAGTATTACTTTTAAGTCTAAGAAACAAAATAAATTATAAAAATATCATGAGGAAAGGTCACACGCTTAGGAAAAAATTCAAACACTCAAGATGCCAAAGAAGGAACTTAAACTTGAAAAAGTTTTCACCTTCAGAATTTAATGCTGCTAAAAGCGCTAAAATACTTTGCAAAATACATACAATCACGTACTGTTGCTTATTTCACATCTCTCTTTTTTTTATCCTTTTAGCTTTACGCATTATATGAATTGAAGAGTGAAAAGAGATGCAAAACGGTGCATTTTCCATTCTTAACAATATCAGCATACAAGCATTTCAGGGCTTTAAATCACTCTCTCGAAAATTATATTCCGAAAATCTGGAGCCAAAAATACACAATATGAGAATATCAACGTGAAGAAGAGGCATGAAAGCAGTCAAACAACAAAGAGAGTTGCAGTAACTTGAATGAGCGAAGTGAAAATGGGGGATAAAAACGGCCAAACACCAGCGAGAGTAACAGTAACTTGAATAAGCGAAATGAAAAAAGGGATATAAAAGCAGCCAAACACCAGCGAGAGTAACAGTAACTTGAATAATCGAAATTAAAAATGGAGATGAAAGCAGCCAAACATCAGCGAGAGTAGAAGTAGCTTGAATAAGTGAAATTAAAAATGTAGATGAAAGCAGCCAAACATAAGATAGAGTAACAGTAACTTAAATAAGCGAAATGTAAAAGGTAGATAAAAGCAGCGGACCATCAGCGAGAGTAACAGTAAATTGAAAAAGATAAATGAAAAAGGGAGATAAAAGCAGGCAAACATCAGCGAGAGTAACAGTAACCCGAATAAGCAAAATGAAAAAAAGGAGATAAAAGCAGCCAAACGTCAGCGAGAGGAACAGTAACTTGAATAAGTGAAATGAAAAAGGGAGATAAAAAGCAGGAAAACATCAGCGAGAGTGACAGTAACTTGAATAAGCGAAACAAAAAGAGAGATAAAAGCATCCAAACATCAGCGAGAGTAACAGGAACTTGAAAAAGATAAATGAAAGAGGGAGATAAAAGCAGCCAAACATCAGCGAGAATAACAGGAACTTGAATTAGCGAAATGAAAAAGGGAGATAAAAGCATCCAAACATCAGCGAGAGTAACAGTAACTTGAATAAGCGAAATGAAAAAGGGAGATAAAAGCAGCCAAACATCAGCGAGAGTAACAGTAACTTGAATAAGCGAAATGAAAAAGGGAGATAAAAGCAGCCAAACATCAACAAGAGTAACAGTAACCTGAATAAGCGAAATGAAAAAGGGAGATAAAAGCATCCAAACATCAGCGAGAGTAACAGTAAATTGAATAAGCGAAATGAAAAAGGGAGATAAAAGCATCCAAACATCAGCAAGAGTAACAGTAACCTGAATAAGCGAAATGAAAAAGGGAGATGAAAGCAGCCAAACATCAGCGAGAGTAACAGGAACTAGAATAAGCGAAATGAAAAAGGGAAATAAAAGGGGCCAAGGATCAGTGGGAGTAACAGTAACTTGAGTAGATGAAATGAAAAAGGGAGATGAAAGCAGCCAAACATCAGTAAGAGTAACAGAAACTTGAATGAGCGAAATGAAAAAGGGAGATAAAAGCAGCCAAATATCAGCGAGAGGAACAGTAACTTGAATAAGCGAAATGAAAAAGGGAGATAAAAGCATCCAAACATCAGCGAGAGTAACAGTAACTTGAATAAGCGAAATGAAAAAGGTGATGAAAGCAGCCAAACATCAGTGATAGTAACACGAACTTGAATTAACGGAATGAAAAACGGAGATGAAAGCAGCCAAACATCAACGAGAGTAACAGGAACTAGAATAAGCGAAATTAAAAAGGGAGATAAAAGCAGCCAAACATCAACGAGGGTAACAGTAACTTGAATAAGTGAAATGAAAACGGGAGATAAAAGCAGCCAAGCATCAGTGGGAGTAACAGTAACTTGAGTAGATGAAATGAAAAAGGGAGATGAAAGCAGCCAAACATCAACGAGATTAACAGTAACTTGAATAAGTGAAATGAAAAAGGGAAATAAAAGCAGCCAAATATCAGCAAGAATAACAGTGACTTGCATAAGTGAAATGAAATAAAAATAGCCAATCATCAGTGAGATAAATAGTAACTTGACTAAACGAAATGAAAAAGGGAGATAAACATAGCGGATCATCAGTGAGAGTAACAGTAACTTGAAAAAAATAAATAAAAAGAGAGATAAAAGCAGCCAAATATCAGCGAGAGTAACAGTAACAAGAATAAGTGAAATGAAAAAGGGAGATAAAAGCATCCAAACATCAGCGAGAGTAACAGTAACTTGAATAAGCGAAATGAAAAAGGGAGATGAAAGCAGCCAAACATCAGCGAGAGTAATAGTAACTTGAATGAGCGACTGAATAAGCGAAATGAAAAAGGGAGATAAAAGCATCCAAACATCAGCGAGAGTAACAGTAACTTGAATAAGCGAAATGAAAAAGGGAGATGAAAGCAGCCAAACATCAGCGAGAGTAATAGTAACTTGAATGAGCGACTGAATAAGCGAAATGAAAAAGGGAGATAAAAGCATCCAAACATCAGCGAGAGTAACAGTAACCTGAATAAGCAAAATGGAAAAGGGAGATAAAAGCAGCCAAATATCAGCGAGAGGAACAGTAACTTGAATAAGCGAAATGAAAAAGGGAGATAAAAGCATCCAAACATCAGCGAGAGTAACAGTAACTTGAATAAGCGAAATGAAAAAGGGAGATAAAAGCAGTCAAACATCAGCAAGAGTAGCAGTAACCTGAATAAGCGAAATGAAAAAGGGAGATAAAAGCAGCAAATATCAGCGAGAGGAACAGTAACTTGAATAAGCGAAATGAAAAAGGGAGATAAAAGCATCCAAACATCAGCGCGAGTAACAGTAACTTGAATAAGCGAAATGAAAAAGGGAGATAAAAACAGCCAAAAATCAGCGAGAGTAACAGTAACTAGAGTAAGCAAAATGGGAAAGGGAGATAAAAGCAGCCAAACATCAGCAAGGGTAACAGTAACTTGAATAAGATAAGTGATAAAGGGAGCTGAAAGCAACCGGAAATCAGCAAGAGTAACAGAAACTTGAATAAGCGAAATGAAAAAGGGAGATAAAAGCAGCCAAACATCAGTGATAGTAACAGGAACTTGAATTAACGAAATGAAAAACGGAGATGAAAGCAGCCAAACATCAATGATAGTAACACGAACTTGAATTAACGAACTGAAAAACGGAGATGAAAGCAGCCAAACATCAGTGATAGTAACAGGAACTTGAATTAACGAACTGAAAAACGGAGATGAAAGCAGCCAAACATCAATGATAGTAACACGAACTTGAATTAAGGAAATGAAAAACGGAGATGAAAGCAGCCAAACATCAGTGATAGTAATAGGAACTTGAATTAACGAAATGAAAAACGGAGATGAAAGCAGCCAAACATCAATGATAGTAACACGAACTTGAATTAACGAAATGAAAAACGGAGATGAAAGCAGCCAAACATCAATGATAGTAACACGAACTTGAATTAACGAAATGAAAAACGGAGATGAAAGCAGCCAAACAACAGTGACAGTAACACGAACTTGAATTAACGAAATGAAAAACGGAGATGAAAGCAGCCAAACATCAATGATAGTAACACGAACTTGAATTAACGAAATGAAAAACGGAGATGAAAGCAGCCAAACATTAATGATAGTAACACGAACTTGAATTAACGAAATGAAAAACGGAGATGAAAGCAGCCAAACATCAATGATAGTAACACGAACTTGAATTAACGAAATGAAAAACGGAGATGAAAGCAGCCAAACATCAATGATAGTAACACGAACTTGAATTAACGAAATGAAAAACGGAGATGAAAGCAGCCAAACATCATGATAGTAACACGAACTTGAATTAACGAAATGAAAAACGGAGATGAAAGCAGCCAAACAACAGTGACAGTAACACGAACTTGAATTAACGAAATGAAAAACGGAGATGAAAGCAGCCAAACATCAGCGAGAGTAACAGGAACTAGAATAAGCGAAATGAAAAAGGGAAATAAAAGGGGCCAAGGATCAGTGGGAGTAACAGTAACTTGAGTAAATGAAATGAAAAAGGGAGATGAAAGCAGCCAAACATCAGTAAGAGTAACAGAAACTTGAATAAGCGAAATGAAAAAGGGAGATAAAAGCAGCCAAATATCAGCGAGAGGAACAGTAACTTGAATAAGCGAAATGAAAAAGGGAGATAAAAGCATCCAAACATCAGCGAGAGTAACAGTAACTTGAATAAGCGAAATGAAAAAGGTGATGAAAGCAGCCAAACATCAGTGATAGTAACACGAACTTGAATTAACGGAATGAAAAACGGAGATGAAAGCAGCCAAACATCAACGAGAGTAACAGGAACTAGAATAAGCGAAATTAAAAAGGGAGATAAAAGCAGCCAAACATCAACGAGAGTAACAGTAACTTGAATAAGTGAAATGAAAAAGGGAGATAAAAGCAGCCAAGCATCAGTGGGAGTAACAGTAACTTGAGTAGATGAAATGAAAAAGGGAGATGAAAGCAGCCAAACATCAACGAGATTAACAGTAACTTGAATAAGTGAAATGAAAAAGGGAGATGAAAGCAGCCAAATATCAGCAAGAATAACAGTGACTTGCATAAGTGAAATGAGATAAAAATAGTGAGATAAATAGTAACTTGACTAAACGAAATGAAAAAGGGAGATAAAAATAGCGGATCATCAGTGAGAGTAACAGTAACTTGAAAAAACGAAATAAAAAGAGTGATAAAACCAGCCAAACATCAGCGAGAGTAACAGGAACAAGAATAAGTGAAATGAAAAAGGGAGATAAAAGCAGCCAAACATCAGTGAAAGTAACAGTAATTTGAATAAGAGAAATTAAAAAGAGAGATAAAAGCAGCCAAACATCAGCAAGAGTAACAGTAACCTGAATAAGCGAAATGAAAAAGGGAGGTAAAAGCAGCCAAACATCAGCGAGAGTAACAGTAACTTGAATAATCGAAATGAAAGAGGGAGATGAAAGCAGCCAAACATCAGTGAGAGAACAGTAACTTGAATAAGAGAAGTGAAAAAGGGAGCTGAAAGCAGCCGGACATCAAGAGTAACAGGCGCTTGACTAAGCGAAATGAAAAAGGGAGATGGAAGCAGCCAAACATCAACGAGAGTAAAAGGAACTTGAATTAGCGAAATGAAAAAGGGAGGGCGTGGTCTACCTAGAACCTTGTGACAATTGTGATAAAGCACATTTCTGTCAAAGCGGCAAATCATACATGGAGAGAACAGGCCAGCATAAGCAGAACATCGCCACCACAACAGAGCTTAGGCGCCGGCCAAACACTGCGGGAATTACAACCATGAGGTCAACTGGGAATAAAAAGAGATTCATATTTAACAAGAATAAAGCACCGAGGGGGACCGTAGCGAACGTCTTCATCAACCGCTATGAAAAAACGATGGAAGGCGACATACGGAATAATTCTGAAGATAAGATCACTTCTCAAATAATATACCAGAGCTTTAAGAAGAACGCAAACGAAAAGATGTGCAGTAAGGGGATAATTCCAACCAACGAAGGATAAAGCATAAGACCACGAAGATTAAGAAGAGTGCAGGGAAGGGTAGGAGCTAGATATCAACGGGAAGGGGATTCCGCCGATTAGAAAAAGAAAATAACAGATGTTGGGAGGGGCACATGTATGCCGAGTGTAGCTGTTTTCTTCATCAGTGCATCGGTACCTGATGGAGAAGACTGTACGTCTTCGAAAGCTATTTTGTGGACATATACATACATACATACATACATACATACATACATACATACTACATACATACATATATATATATATATATATATATATATATATATATATATATATATATATATATATATATATATATATATATATATATACTTTACCTTTTACAAAAGAGAAAGAAAAGAATGTAATAACGATGCTGTATAACAGATCCACGAACTATAGGGTATAATAGGCAACATTAGGGATTCAGTTATCAATTAGGCATAAAAAGAATCGACCTTTGCTGTCTATATGATTATTTTGTATTTCAAATGACCGCGACATGTATTTACGTTTCTGTTTGCATTTAAAAATAAAAACAATTTTGATATATTCGTCAAGGAAGAGCTATTCATTAGCATCACATAAAGTTCCGCCTGTTACTCAATAATTGCTGAAATGTTTAAGAGAACGTAATCTATTGTTGAAAGGCCGGTATCTTTGTACGGGAATCCTACTTCAAAATGGCTATCTTTTATCCTAACTGATGTTTTGTAATGAGTCTTCAGGTGTAAAGTATATTTCTCTTAATATACATTTTCTTGTTAATGTTTACTTAACAAAGGGCTAAAAATAATTCAAATTTAGAAAGTGTCCATGTGTGTCTATATGTATAAATATCCATGCATTTTATATAACAGACCACTCTCCAATTAACGAAAGTCATCTTAGCACTTTAATTCTTCCATTGTCTTCGCATTTTAATTCTTACAGACAAGATAGCAAAATTCAGGGTGTCTGTGTAATATGAACAGCCCGAAGATTTACTGCAGATCCGAACCATCAATACAGTCCATTCAATTTTTAGAGCAAACGGTGGGCATCATTAAATCTTGCCGTCCTTCCTATTGGTATCTCGGATAGCAAAGGAGTTTGTTGCAAAGGAAATCTCAAGTACCCATGAAAGCTTTAGAAATTCGAGCATCGATTCGAATGGTTCTGAATCGTATAGATCACGAAACAGAAAATAATTCAGGAGCATATCACATTTACCATTTTAAAGTAACGAAAAATCAGGCATCTATAAAATAAATAATTCTGGCATCACTAATTACAGCAAAAGTCGCCGCTGAAGCATCTGGAATATTATTCAAGGGAAGGAAGGCATGGAAAACTCATCTCAATAATTTGCACAATGAGTCCCCTTTCGTAAGCCATACTTGTGTTTAACTTCTTCTTATCATTGTCTATAGACTACCACCACCTTCCAATCTCCGCCTATCAAAAGAAAGAGGATAAAAGTTCGTTTCCGAGAGAGAGAGAGAGAGAGAGAGAGAGAGAGAGAGAGAGAGAGAGAGAGAGAGAGAGAGAGAGAGAGAGAGAGAGAGTGAGTTTAGTTTTGGAAAGTTCACATGTACTCGAGAGAGAGAGAGAGAGAGAGAGAGAGAGAGAGAGAGAGAGAGAGAGAGAGAGAGAGAGAGAGAGAGAGAGAGAGAGAGAGAGAGAGAGTTTAGTTTTGGAAAGTTCACATGTACTCAATTGCATTTTCTCTTTGAGCTGTGAAACAACATCAAACTATTTCTCTATTGGAGCAACTATTTCATTTATATGCGGTCATTTTGATTTGCAACGTTTTAAACTTTTAATCCCTTTACATTTTTAAAAATAAACTTTAAAAATAATCCATTTTAAAATCAACGATAACGTTTCTACATAAGGCATACCATGACTTAACCTGATTTTGTTCAAATTTCATTTCCCCTTTTAAGGATGCGCCTCAGGATATTAAAAAAAAAAATATTTTAAAATTCAGTAATGAAACACATTTTATTTCCTTTTTATATGATTCGCCTCGGGATATCAATATTTTAATTTTGAAAAGTGTTTCGAAATTTAACAATGAAACCGATCGATGTGCAGGCATCTTACAGTGGCTGTTTTTCTTCTTTCACATCTTTTCGAATTTTTTTGTTTTGTTTTTCATAAAGGCTAAAGCTATGTTAGACTTTCTGTCCCAGTTACTGTCCAAAGAACGATGATCGAAAATCGGGAATTGATATATCATTATTCTTTTGAATATGAATTGTATTCTATATAGGTAATATTTTAGTAACTTTTTATCTATATATGTTGTATATTTGCAAAGTTTACAATACGTATATACCTCCATCACTATTTTAAAACAGTTCTCTCCTTTTCGTTACGTTTTAATGTTTCAGTATCAATCTTTTCATCTATCGAATGGTGATCATGTAAATCGACTTACCTAAATTTTGATATATATGAAAAATTAATTCTCGGATAACCTAGAGCAAGCCAATATGGCAGTTTAATCGGAGGAAAGCTGACCTTTATTATGCTTTCGTGCAATTCATGCTCCTTAGGAGACTGCAAATGTTGACTTCTGCTGACTTCTTGGGAAATACAAGTTTGCACAGTTCCTGTTTCTTTTCTGAACAGTGAGAGAACCAGTACTGAGACAAGCTTTCTTAGTCCCAGCATTGAGGGCTGGCAGCTTTCAGTTATTTAAGTATTTATGAGGAATTCATCAGCATGTGCAAAGTACCTGCAGAAAAAGTACTGTGCATGGTGTAAGAGTAAAAAAGGAGTTAAATTTCATCCGGAGAGAGGCGATAGAATTGCCTTGAAGGGCCTGGGTAGGTGGGCATAAGGTGCAGGAAATTACTGTTGCCATCACTGTTTGAAGCAACATAAGAGTTATAAATCATGGAAAGAGCAGCAAGAGGATAGCCAAAGTATGATAAACAAGAGGAAGCTTTCCTATAGCTGACTCATCAACAAGAGAGTTGCCAACATCATGGTGGTGGCAAGGACGTCTTTTCAACAAGAGGGTTACCAAAGTTGGCCAAATAGAACGGTTGACAAGGTTAGCTGATCAGGCAGGTTGTCAGTGGTATGCTATACAGGAATTTCATCATATTTTACTATAGAACCATAGCCCCTGAAAAGTGTAGTTTCAAAGCTGTAGCATCTTTGGTTGTCAGAGGTATCATTGGCAACACCATTGGATGGCCTGTAGAAACTCTACAGTCACTAGGCCTTAGTAGTGAGAGAAATCAACTCAGCACTTTCACTGTGTTTTTCAACAGGTACAAAGACTGCATAAACATCAAGAGTGAAAGTCGCTGACTTCTCATTAAAGGTGGCACACAAAATGAAAAAATATTAATAATAATGAGATTTCAATGTCTTGGCCCACAGGCTTTTTGTGGTTTAAAAAACTAACGGATATAGAAAATGATTCAGAATTCAAGAGAAGCTATTAGCAAATGAATGTAAAATATAGGAAGACACTCAGATACAAACGACAACACTGGGATTTCATGGAACGAGTAACTGTTACAACCTTCTTTAGCAACAGCAAACTTTACGAAACGAAATCTTGTAGACAAGCTGGTAAGAGTTTTCCTCGACCAACATGAAACTTAGAACGTGGCGACATAGCATGCGCAAAACATTGCATAAAATACTAAGTGTTCCTGTGCAGTTAATTTTCACGAGAAAAAGCTTATAAGTTCTCAGCAACACATAACAGATCAGGATGCATGGATCCATTATTTCCAAATCTAAGGGTCCTTTGCCTCTCCCCATATATGTTTCTGCCCCGTCATTCCTCGCATTCTCCATATAACCCCTCGACCACTAGGTGCTTTTTCCTATTATAAACATGCCCTGGGAGTCACTTATTTCTTAAAACCTGTGATATAAGATTCTGAGT
The DNA here is from genome assembly GCA_039081455.1 of Macrobrachium rosenbergii. Taxonomy (NCBI): domain Eukaryota; kingdom Metazoa; phylum Arthropoda; class Malacostraca; order Decapoda; family Palaemonidae; genus Macrobrachium; species Macrobrachium rosenbergii. The sequence continues at coordinate 29,705,996 of JANJGK010000005.1, read as the reverse complement.
TTTTAGTTCTATGACAATATAGCATGTAAAACAAAATAATGGGAAATGCGATGTGCATTTAGCAACTAAAGTTCAATATACGAAGAAGCATAACCACCACAAACAAAAGAAAAAATCTGATAAAAGCACAATATTCATCAGCGATTATCATGTTTTACGATGATATCAAAGTTACCGAAGTTCATTCATGAATAAAACATAACAGACTAAAATATTGCTAAGACACATTAAACAAACATCATTTAAATTGTGAATGCCAATTAATGAGTGAGGAAAAACGTACACCAGTTGATGCGTGAGGAAAAAGTAAACTGGTTGATGATTGAGGAAAAGAGTAAACCAGTTGATGAGTGAGGACAAACGTTAACCAGCTGATGCGTGAGGAAAAAAGTAAACCGTTTGATGAGTGAGGAAAAAAGTAAACCAGTTTATGAGTGAGGAAAAACGTAAACCAGTTGATGCGCGAGGGAAAAAAAGTAAACCGGTTGATGAGTGAGGAGAAAAGTAAACCAGTTGATGAGTGAGGAAAAAAAGTAAACCAGTTGATGAGTGAGGAAAAAGTAAACCTTAAACTGAATACGAAAGGTTACTCACTGGAAATATTGCCTTTCCTGATCCAGGGGTGGCGAAATGTATAAATCTTCACGCATTGCAAGAGACACTTCATCATATTTTTAATTGCCATATAGGTAATCTCATGACACCAAATACTGACCTGAAAAGTGAAAAAACAACCTACTTACTATTTATACGTAGAAAGTTTACAAAACAACTCATTTAAAGACAGAGTCAAAGCCCAGGCATAATCCATTTTGCAGTAATATCTGATGGCGCTATGATAAAACAGAAAAGTACATCAAAGAAGATTGAAGCATTTCCGTAGTCATATCAGATCACAGTGTTTGTGTTTACCCTACAAAAGCAGTAATATAATACAAAAAGTCAATGTAGCAGTGTTAATAACGTTGCCTGCCTGTTAATCAAGAGCCACAGTATTTTACTGTTACTTAATAAAATCCCTTTGATACTTTGTTTACTAACACAAGTGATAATGAACAAAAGAGTTTACCAATCAAAATATAAACAAAACCTTCAACAGTGGATCATTTTTGCCTACATTGATTAGCATATGCACTGACAAATTTTTGGTCGTTTATTATGCATGATATCAGCCATGAGATTTATAAAGAAAAAAAAAAAATATATAACATGAAGGATATCTTTAAATGCATACAGATAATATAATCGTCATAGCATACTTGAAAATAAGCGGCTTACAATGGAAAGCTCTGTACAAGCTCCTACGAGACAACAGTTTGAACCAATTCGATATGTTTTCAGGTTTCGTTTTATTCAGTGTTTGGCAGAGAATCTACTCACGTTCTAAAAATTTTGTGGTTTTTTAGTCGAAAACCAAGAAAATTTTACGGACCTTGATGCAAAGTAACATAAAAAACGAAGATATAAAACAATTATCAAATATGCATGAAATGATGTAAATAATTGATGCGCAAGTATATAGTAAAATTTTCTTCAGAAAATAACAAATTAATTCAACATAGGATTAAATCATGTTTCTTTAAAGATTCTTATAATACTACCCTTAAAAGACAGCATAAATTAACTGAAACGTTTTTGCTAGCCCTTTTCGGCTTTCATGCTAAATTAAGCTACCACTGAATACTGAAAGTAAAATATTATTAGCATAATGAAACCACCCATGAGAGTAGCAGAATATTCCCAAGACTATGACAGTAAACGGCTAGAATGCTTATTAGCAACATAATTATTTTTACAATTTAATAGGCTTGTGCGATAAAATCAAAAGCAAATACAGTATAAATTACCGTCAGATACTATCTTTTTTTCTATTGTTAGATATACTGGACAGTGATAAAAGAAAAAAAATAGAAGTGTAGCGAGAGAAACGGAGGGTGGCAGTTAGCAAAGAAGAGTTATTGCGAATGAATGTACGAGATAAAATGTACAATAAAAGGGAAAAGAAATTTTCAAAAACAGGGAGGACACGTGAAACAGTTAAGGGCAGACACTGAAAACAAGAATTCCTAAATTGAAATCTGAAGGAACAAAACTGAGAGTAGCTTTGAACGAAGAAAATAGTTCAGTGAGAACATTTAAAAAAAAAAATTAATAAAACTACAGCTATAGAAAATAATTTTTAGAAATTTAAAAACAAGCAACTCAAAACATTGCCAAAACTCCGTGAAAAGTGACGAAATGAAATTTTAAAAATCCGTAATTACAGTTCTAAGTTTAAGTACGTCTAGTGTTTGGTCCTTGGATAGTCTTTAACAACTGTAAACTCCATCGCCTGCTCTAGCCACAGCCACCCCTCCCCCGCTTTTTTTTTTTTGTATTTTGTTTTATTTGATCTTCCATTAAGCTATGAACATTTCTCCTTACTTCTGTGTATTTTTCAATTCTGTCAGTGCCTCCTCTATAA
>JANJGK010000005.1:29691032-29698532 GCA_039081455.1 Macrobrachium rosenbergii | reverse complement strand
CCTTTAGCCTTAGCAGTATTTAAGATCTGAGGGCGGAGAGAAGAAGTGCGGGCAGAAAAAAAGTGCCGACAGACAGACAAAGCCGGCACAATAGTTTTCTTTTACAGACAACTAAAAGGAGAAACTAATTCATATTCCTACGAAGACTGCATTGTCTTCAGATAGATGTATCTGAAAGACTCAACTTCACAGAAGAATGACATCGGAGGACCAAGTGAGTAACTTCAGGCTAATTACAACTTCGAAAGGATTAGCAAGAAGATTTTCCCAAAAGACTTCAAGCGTGTGAAGGATTCCTCAAATGAGAGGAATTTCAGCAGCTTCAAATAAAGCCGGAGGGATAATAATGCGGTAATTATTAATAGATTATTAGAAGATAATTATTTTCATCTTTCTTCTTGATTATAAAGTATAATTCTTGTTTGATTAACCCCTATGATAGAGAACTTCAGTCGGCAATGTGAAAATTCCATCACGTAGTTTCTAGAAGAACAAAAACAAATCAGGATAACAGAGCAACATATAATCAGATGGCCCACCTAATTGAATTTAGTTTGAGCAGACTAAAGTGATCTTTAAAGCGACCTTGATTTCTTAAAACGTCAGCCTTACGGATTTTTTTTAAATAGATATTTATAACAACCCAGAATAAACAAGAACATTCACCACAAAATATTTCTCTGCAAAGACTCCCAACAGCAACTGAAAATTCTCTCTCGTTGCTAAATGTATTAATATCTTAGATTTAGGAATAAACACGCAAGATGGAAAGATACCTCGATCGGAAATCCTGTCTGCAGGATTCAAGCTTTTATAATGGATAAAATGGTTTCCTTGGTAACAAGATTATAAACTCAGCGTCTGTTTCTCCCAAAAGTCATCTTTACATGATAGTAAAAAAAAAAAAAATCAATACATCTGCCAAGCTTCATCCTATTTAGCTTCGCTCTTCTTGAGTTGTGGGAATATAAAATGGGTCATAAATAGAGTGTGAATGGTCTGTGTTTGTAGATGATGCACAGTTGATGGTGACTGTGATGAGAAATCACAGAAAATAGTAGAGTTTGAAAGCTCTAGCAAGTAGTGATGCACTGCTAAATCGCACAGAAACTCAGACACACACGAATGCACAAGTGAAATTATTACCTCTTTCCAATTATTTCATAATAAAAGAAATGAAAGCAATAACTTTAGAGTGACGATCACAAACGAAAAATCGAGCGATACGCGAAAGAAACATTTTAATCTGAGGTAATCATGTTGATTAACAAGCGATTATTCTCTTCAATTCTCATCACAGTTAAGTGCCATTAGCAGATGGTATTTTCAAAAGAACTCATGTTGTTTATCCACTGATTAGGATGCACATCACGAAAATACTTGAAGAGTAATGCAAATTACCATTATGGTCCCCAGATGAAATGATTAACAGGACATTAATACATTTGCAGCCGACGCTATAGTCAGCATCATATAAAAAAGATTGTTTTAAAATATTTTCTGACACAGTATATTTATATATCTGCGTAAATGTACGTATGGGTGTGTATATATATATATATATATATATATATATATATATATATATATATATATATATATATATATATATATATATATATATATATATGTCATATTTCATTTATGCTACATTTAAAGAAACTACATTTCTTAGTAAATCTAAGATAATTCCCAATTTGTATATCTGTACTGATCATGAAAGGAAGGCTATTGTGAAATCTCCGTTTGGTCAAACCAGACGCAGACGTCATCAATAAGTACCTGTGTAGTGCTTTAAGACAGTGCGTCATCATACATTAGCATGCGTTAGCATAAACTCAGCGTTCTCCTTTTGCTCAGAGCTGGAGGCAAAGTCACGTAGCCGTGGGAAGTCCTTGGGAACGAGGTCATATGTTTGTTCGTGTGTGTGCATCTTAGTCTTGCTATGTAAAAGTGTGACAGCTTAGATATTAGATCGACATGGGAGATCATCCTGTGCAGACCAATTGTATTCTTTTGTAAATAAGTCTTTATACGAAATACAAGAAAAACCACTATGGAGTTTGTCTGAAATCCTGCAGAACATTGGTCTGATCTTCCAAAAACAGTCTTATTCTACAGCCATGGAGAAACTGAAGATGTCATAACCAAACTCTGACTGAGTTCCAAACACAGTCCTTATAACCAAACACCAGGAGGAATTTCTGATGAAATACCTTCTTATAACAGTGGTGGCAGCACACACAACAGCGGTCACAACAGAGCTTTCTGGCAGCACCTCTATATGGCGTCTACATTGGTGGAACGGAAGCTCCGATACGGCGAGATGCCCAAAAAACCATAGACAATTGTCATCTTCATAAACGACATGGTTACAGGCTGACGGAAAGAAAACAATCAACAACGAAAAAGCGAGGAAAACATCTGACCTTCACAACACATCTACCCCAACGCATGGCAGAGAGAGAGAGAGAGAGAGAAATCTACACAAATCTACGCAACATTGCACATCAACACTCCACGTTGTTCCTTGAGGGTTTCTGCAATCAACATTCATCAACATAAGAAGTTCAACATCCACAATAACATCCCTTCGATGACGTGTATCTAGCCAGACGGAAGTTGGACAGCAGAGGAACCTCGTCGACCTACTTACCAGAATCCAATAAAAAGCTAAGTACAGCCATTATTTGTAACAGTTGGTATATTCATTTACAGTGTTCGGGTCTCGAGTGGCAGGTTGCTGATATAAGGTGAGCAGTGCCGTAGATTAATACCTTTGCCTTGCAGACGTAGCGGTTCCTGATAACTCATTTTTTTTTTCATACTTTTGTGTCCTTTTATTTTTTACGCCTGACACATTGTTAACTCTGTTCTTTTTCAGGAAAGTGCATTTATTACCTTTCATTATTGTATTTTATGATGCATTTTTCATAAGTGATGTTATTTTTTAGCGGTTATATGAATCTCGGTTGTTATTTACTTGCGTTCCTGGTTTAGATTTATGAGGTTACGTAGCGGCCGTGTTTATTCATATAGGTTTCAAGATCACTTAGAGAGTAGGCGTGCGGATAGGAAACTTAGTAGGAAAATGACTCCTCCAACCCCAAGTGGGAGCGACCCCACCACTTCCCCACAGAATCCTGTACTTACGGTAGTTAATGCTAGATCGCCAATTGTACCATTCGCAGGTCGTGTCAATGGATTTTTGACGCAGGGTGTCGAATCTTGGATTTCGTCTATAGACGTACACCTCACGGCAAAATCCATTACCGATCCGTCTTTACAATTGCAAGAGGCAAAGAGTTTCATAGATTTTGCTAAGGGAGATGCAGGTGCGTACTTGCGGGGAATATCTTTTAAAGAAACAAACACTTGGGATGGTTTCAAAGCCAATCTGCGTTCCATTTATGGGAGTGAGGATGCATTGGATGAAGTTCTTGCTTTACGCAACATCATAAGACTCACATCTATGACTAATCTAAGTATAGCAGATAGGGCAGCTCTGATAGGAGATAGGCTCGAAGAGTATAAAGGACAGATTGATGGCTCAAGTTGGGTCAATGGTAATCTGCATATCAGTTCCAAATCTGTCTGCAGGTTATTCTACTTAATACTTGTAACAGCAATGTTACCTGAACCTTTGGTTAAGTGTTTTGATGAAAAATTACAATCAGATAGCTCAGAATTAGATATCTATAGGCAAGTTCGGAAACACTTGTCCAAGTGTACAGATCTCGATCCTTCTCTGATTCAGGATTTTACAAAGCAAGAAAACAAAAATCATGCGTCTACATCACCTCAACAGGTTAACTTAGTCACTAATAATCCATCAGCAGTCATTTGTTACAATTGCAAAAAACCTGGTCACGTGATAAATGAGTGTAGGTCCCGCTATTGTTCAATCCATAACAGTACGCATCATAAGTATAGTCATTGCAATGCAAGAAAGAAGAATTTAAACAGTAACACAAACATTCAAAACACTGGTAATGACGCTAAAAAGCAACAGTACCATGGGGGAAAGAACAAACATTACAAGCAGAACAGTAATGCAGGTCAGAAACAAGTACATTCAAATCATTCCTCGGGAAAGCCAACTTCAGGCTCAGCAGTTCCAAACAATAATGCGTCAGTGAATTTTCCGAATGCCGGCGGGCAGACAAACACCACATAGCCAGCTTAAAGGGGGAGGAGAGTGATATTGGGTTATCATCACTTTTTAAATCAGATAATAAGTTTAATGTTCTCCAAGATATGTGTGAAGACAAGAATTTTCCAGAAATCGAGGTAGTGTCTCCCAAACATGCAGAGCACGGTCCCGTAGATTTTTGCAAAATACACGCTATTATTGGCTCAGAAGAAGTTAGACCCACTTTGCATGCAGTTAGCTTAGAACACAAGCATTTCACCCTGTTTTTTGATTCAGGTAGTCCACGTAATATAATGGATTTACGTACCCATCACCTTTTATTTTCAAGATTTCCCATCGAACGCTCTGATGTTCGTTTGTCAGGAATAGGCAATAACGAATTAGATGTAATTGGTACATCTCAGATACAATACAGGTTGGGGCAACGTACTTTTACGGATACCTTTATCATAGTTGGCAATATTAATATGTACCCAGTAGTTATTATGGGATATCCATCAATGTCATTACATAACGTAATTTTAACACCCGCAAAACACGGAGTGTTTATAAAAGGGAAATTCTATCGGTCTTCACACACATTGAAATCTGTTTTGGATCAGAAGGAGACAGAGAGTAAGAAGATAACGTATATCGAAGAGCCAGTCACTTGTCTCATAAGCGATGATATTGTTACAGCAACCCAACATAACTCTCAGGCACCCGTCCTTGCTGCGTTTGCACAAACCATTGAGCCAAACACACCATCGTATCTCACGGTCAAGGTTAAAAAAAAATTGCCAGGCTCAGAGGTTTTAATTCTTCCTGATACCTTAAAGATCAATGGGCTTTCAGTCACGCAAGCATTATACACAGTAAATTCTGATCATCGGGTTAACATTGAAGTTTTTAATCACTTAAATGCTGCTTTAACAGTACATGAAAATCAACATATTGTCAATATCGAAGCATATAAACATCGAATCCTTACAGTTGCTGAAATTAACTCCACTGAATCAGCAACAGACGAATCTCTTTTAAAGGTAATTAAAGGCAAAATCGAAGCAGACATTTTAGATAGGGATATAAGCAAGAAATTTTTTTATCTTTTATCCAAATATAGTGATGTTTTTTCTACTAGTACGGGAGCTTTAGGCAAAACGGAAGTCATCGAACATCAAATTCGTTTAAAGGATAAAGACCAGGTCATTTACGTGCCTTCATATCGTCTACCGGCCAAATTTCTGAATGAAATCAATGTTGAGGTAGATAAAATGTTAAAAGAGGGGGTTATTAAGAAATCTAACAGCCCTTATAATTTTCCCTTGATAGTAGTACCAAAAAAGGACAAAACCTGGAGGATTTGTGTTGACTTTCGCAAACTTAACGACCAAACTATCCCTGATCGTTTCCCAGTACCTTGCACAGATGATATTTTGTCTCTATTAGGACAGAATAAATTTTTTACTTCCTTGGACTTACTTAAAGGCTTTCACCAGATACCCTTAGCTAAGGATAGTACCCAGTACACTGCTTTTAGTACAGCTAGAGGTCACTATGAATTCCTACGTATGCCATTTGGGCTACGTTGTGCTCCTATTACGTTCACTAGAATGATCAATATAGTGTTCGGAGATTTACTAGGGAATATTCTCCATGCTTATATGGATGATTTAGTTATATTTTCCAACACCTTGGAGGAGCATTTAAGTAAACTAGAAATAGTCCTTCAAAGGCTAAGAGAACATCATCTAAAAGTAAAAATTTCTAAATGTGAGTTTTTTAAAGACGAATTAGTCTATTTGGGTTTCATGGTATCTCGGCAAGGTCTTAAAGTAGTCCATGATAAAATCTCTGCTATTAGTAAATTTCCCGTTCCTACTAATGTTAAAGCCATACAGCAATTTCTCGGGGTTTCGGGTTATTATCGTCGGTTTATCCGAGATTATTCAGTAATAGCAGCTCCTTTAACTGATCTCATAAGGAAGGACGTAACTTTCAAATGGGGATCCCAACATCAAATTGCTTTTGATACCTTGAAAGAAAAAATCAGTTCTGCTCCTATTTTAAAGTTTCCCGATTTTACTAAAGAGTTTATTATTGCAACCGACGCATCAGATCAAGGAGTAGGAGGTGTGTTACTCCAGTGGCATGACAATAAGTTTTTCCCCATTGCTTTTTATTCTCGCAAATTAAAAATGTCAGAGAAGAAATATGCAGTAATAGATAAGGAATGCCTCGCCATTGCTAATTCGTTGGTACATTTTAAATATATAATCTATGGGTATAGTGTCAAGGTTCTAACTGATCACAAGCCCCTTACTGACTTTTTTAAAGGTTTCAATCATAGTCCTAAAAGAACTCGGTGGCACATGATTATCCAGGACTTTGGAGCTAAAATTGGATACTTACCCGGTAAAGCAAACGTAATCGCAGATGCGCTATCTCGTAACCCAGTACCAACACACTCAATACCTTTCGCTGATCTAGAAGAAATTCCAATTCCTTCGCAAGCTATGAAAATTGCTATCGAAAATGGTCAATCTTTAGCCCAAGCAACAGAGAATATTACAGATATAGAATGGAATCTAGATTCAGTACGACAAGAACAAATGAAAGATCAGAAATTAAGAGTAATAATAGATGCATTAAATAGGAATCCAGATGATAAGGAATATGTGAAATATACGAATCAATATTTCTTGATTAAGGATAACATTCTATGCCGATCCGTGGCTAGGAGAACCAGGAGTTCAACACAGTTAACTAACGACCAAGTGGTTGTACCTATCACATTAATCCCAATCGTTCTGAAATGGCTTCACAACCATCCTCTGCATGGTCATCCTGGGTTCGAAATAACCTCTCAAAAGGCCAAGTCATTATTTTACTGGTCTACTATGTTAAAAGATATTAGGACATATATTAAAAACTGTGATATATGTTTCCGTCACAAGGGCCATACTAAGAATCCTGTAGGTCTCGGAACTTATCCCGTGCCTAGCAAACCTTTTGAAAGGGTACACCTTGATTTATTGACAGGTTTTTACGAGACAGACCGGGGGAATAAAAACCTCTTGGTTATAATTGACGCCCTTACACGGTATACTGAATTAATACCACTAAAAAGTAAAACAGCCATTGAGTGCGCTAGGAAGTTTTACGAGTGCTATATATGCAGACATGGAATTCCAAATATAATAATCTCTGACTCAGGTGGAGAATTCAATAATCACTTCCTTAACTCATTGTGCGAAATTCTGCAAATAAAGAAAGTCAATACGATGATATACCATCCTGAATCTAATGGATTGGTAGAACGGGTTAATAGAAAGGTGCTAGACATACTGCGTGTAAACATAGGCGGT
>JANJGK010000005.1:29686510-29690932 GCA_039081455.1 Macrobrachium rosenbergii | reverse complement strand
TAACCACGATTCAACTGTAATTTCGTGAGACATTAATAAATCTCCTACGAGTCTTTCAAAATAGTTTAGGGAGTATTCAGCAATAGCACGAGCACTAGGTTTTATTCATTATTTTCTTCTTACCATTATTATTCCAGAAGGTAAAGGAACTCAAAGATAGATTGAAAGTAGAGGGAATACACAGTCAAACTGCGTTTTAGTTTAAAGCGCATGTTTACCATTCATTTGAAGATTATGAAAACAAACATATTATATCCAGTTAAACATATTCTGCAAATTTTATCTGAGAGACATTATAAAATTAACTACTATTTCAAAACCTCCAGTAAAATAGATTCCGCTTCTGCAGAGTAACCTTTCTATAAAAAAGTTTACTTTGCAGAAGCGGAATGTTTTGGATAATCGATTATTCATCATTGCCATTAAAATAAACTCTAATAACCATGTCGACAATGCCTCCGTTTTCTCTCACCCAAGAGGCGTTCTTCGCGGCACAACTCGTTTAGCGGAAGGCATTTGCATGCATATATTAGAAAGGCCTTCAGTGCCATTACCGTTATCATATATTTCGCGGCGTGGGTGGTATAGCCCCCCAAACGTTTAATACAGTTTTGCAAATAGTCTCCATGACTTTATTCATCTCGTAAAAAGTTGTGACTGAAAATATTCTGATTAATTATTTTACGTACATTGCATTCATTGTGACTAAAATAATTCATTCCCCTTTAGCCAAATAATGGCAGATCAGCGCCTTCATACTATTTGTGTACTTATTTGAAAATTTGGAATAAATATTTTTCGATACTATAAGAAAATTGATTTTTGAAAAGTATGAGAAATAGTATGTAAGCTAACCAGTGTATGCAGAAAATTAGTGAAAAGGGTACTTAAATAACGAATAGAAGGTAGATTTAAATATATGGTATTCTTTTGCAAAATTCTTTAAACATAATTTAAAATATTCTTTAAAAAGTTTAGTTAACACCGATAGTAAGTGGACTAGACGGTAACACCAAGATTTGTTAAACATTAGGAATCTGCGTTGCATATGCAAAGTCCTTCATGGAATACTGGCCAACGAACAAGGTTTATACACAACTGAAAAGGATTTATAACAAATTCTACAATTTACTTTCATATGGCTTAACACATTTTTGTTACATGGAATTTCCAATGTATTCTTTTGCAGAATGTTTAGTCATTTTATTTTTGAAAGTTTGCAAGAAGGTCACACGAGGTTTTGCCATTCGATTTTCAGTATACATAAGCAAATTAGGATCGTCTGTCAACAGTCCCAACCAACTTACGTACCGCACTCCTGCTAAAAAAAAAAAAGAAAATAAAAATCGGATAATAGAACCATCGCCGCGTATCCATCTTGTCTCGTCACTGTTTCGAAATTTGTTTAGTTGTTCTCAATCAACTGTTAGTTCTGACCTTACAACACTTTCTGAAAAGCGAATCGAACGAAAACGACATACCCTTAGACGTGGGTCAAATATCAAATGTTGGTTCGAGAGATAATGAGGACTACGTCCAATTAAAATAAGTAAAAGACTGCTGTCCTTAAGTACTTGACTTACAGGATACAAACAAGAGTGTCCCCGTAGCTCAGGCACATGTTCGATTTTTTGAGATTATATATACACTTTTCTTTTTTACTTTCTTGTGTAGTGACATGTTTAGTTCTCCCACCCTATATAGATTTTCATACATCCTCATTGTTTTATTGCAAGCCAATGTTTATTGTAATATCAGATATGACAGAGTTGTTCTTAGCAATTCTTTTGTACAAACGTCATTGGGATTAGTAAGAAAAATCTCTTTATTAGGCCAGGTCTGACGTAAGTAAATTCATGTTGAGGAAGACAATGAATTGCTCCTAATGGCGAAAAGAGGCAACGGTAGCATCACTTAAAAAGATTATAGTGACATTGTTCATGAGTATTAACCAAGTCAGTCAGAGAAAACTGATTTCTGAACGATTCTATCTACCACGAGGAAGTCCGAGTCATCTTTCACAGCATCTTCACGAACGTAGGTGTCTGAAAGTGAGGAAGCACATGTGCAAGATAAACTTTACAAAGATCACGGTTTCAAATAATCATGAGAATCATTACAGCTGAGATCCTCTCTGCAATGGCAGATAAATTACATTTCAAAACTACTCATCATCCATATACGTGGATTAAACGCAAAAAAAATATATCGGTTGGCCTCATTCTTACACTAGGTCGTCTTTATGTTCTTCGTTCATCATTATTATAAAGGTCCCAGCCCTTAAAGGGGGAAAAGTTGAGAATAACTCTTATTACCCTCCAGAAAAGAACTGTAAGGCTGTAAGTTCCATGATAGTCATTTTCCATTCTAACAGAATTGGAGGGTCTTGATTCTTCTTTTTTTTTTTCTTTTTTTTTTTTTTTGTCCTTGTAGTTATGGTGCATTTTATGCTGGAAGTATCGTTCGGTCATTAACATTACCCTCGCTAAAGCTTAGTTAGCTTTCCGAACACAGTAGCAGTTCTTTCTAACTTCGGCCCTGCTGAAAATTGTTGGTCGCAAGTGTAAGTATCGGGAGGATGAAGCTTGGGTGCACGGCGAGTGACACTGTGATAATAATATGGTATCATATGTGATGGTGCATTTGCTTTTGTGGACTGTTTCATCCAGTGCCAAATTTCTTTTAAAACACCGAGAATCGAGGGAGTCAAGCCAGGCTGTTATAATGTAAGTACCGTGAAATTACAACTGCTTTCGGCTTTGGTTTATCGGTTTAAATGGGTTTTGCTGCTGTCTCCTTATTGGGTACTCGATATTAATGAATGATGTCACAATAGTAAGATTCTAGTTTTCGTCCGTCACAGTAGGCCCACTTCGTCTGAATTTTGTTTTCCTTGATGACCATCAGCTTTTGTATTTTGAATGTCAGCTATTCTTTCAGTTTATTGAAGGAGCAGGTTTGGAATAAAGCAGACGCTATTTTAACAATAATGAATACAGTGAAAGTGTTGATATTTTCAAATTTTTGTTCGGATTTTGAAAACCTTAAATAATTGGGATAATAAATTCCATACTTGTCAACGAATTGTTACAATGGTTCCTAGTATGTAACGATTTGATGGCGTTGTTTTGAAAGACTATTCTTAATGTTGCATTTTCAGTTTTAATCTGTATTTAGTATGTTATAGGATGTGAACTCCGTTGTATGCTACGTAATTTATGACAGAAACTGAAAAGTATTAGAGATGAATATTTTCTCTGTACTCTTTACATACGTAATCGACCATATTAATGAGATTGAGAAGGAGGCTTTATTATTTTCTAACTGTATCATTTTAGTTATTTTACTAGTTTGATTTTTTCTACCCATTTGTTTTAAGAAACCACTGATAAAGGCCCTCATACAAGCTGTACAACTACATTCGAGTTTTAAGTAGATAGATAGATAGATAGATAGGCAAGATAAGCTAACAGTATTCGACTCGTAAGCCCCTAAATCACCAAAAAAAATCCGAAATGCTCTTCATCACTCGTGGTTTTTCATGTTTCATTTCCTTCTCTTGATAGCTATGTGGATGGCTTGTTACAAGGAGAACCAATCTGCGATGCCTTATGAATATCAGTCCAAAGGACACTGGTGACGCTGCTGTAGCTACACAGTCTGACCTCTCCCATTTGCCACAATGTATGATGAGACTTCCGATTTTTACATGGCGTTTCTTCTTTTCGTCTTTGAATTACTACATGATTGAAAACAAAGGGGAGAATTATTCTTACGAATTTTAGAAAAGGACGTGACAAACGGGGTTCCTTTAAAAGGTTTCGTTGGCACTAAGTTGACTGCAATCAGAATGTGACGGCTGTCGTTTCTTTCGCTGTTGGAGAATTTCTATTGTAAAGATGTTGCCATAATGACAATGTTTTGACAAGAAAGCTTGGTGAATGACCAGATACACAACATTCGTTGAAGTGATTTGTCTGCCGTTTGGTTCGTTTTCTGCAGAAACTCCAAAGAGTATTTGCAAATGCAGCAGAGTTAGTTCGACTCTTTTTTTGTTTTATGTCCTTGTGTTTGTCGGGATGAGGGATCGATTTGGAATAATGGTTCCATTCGCATACATACATTTAACATGCATCATTCGAGATCCGGGGAAATCTACCTACCTCGATCACTTAACGATAACTGTGTAGTGTTGCAAAGTGGCGTTTGTAATTTCGTTTAAATATGTAAACTGATAAAATAAGGTTGGCTTATTTATGTTCATGCTTTCATTGCTGGAAGCAAGTGAAAATTTGCTATGGCTCTTTCCTAGTACCATCATTTAATTTCTAATAGATTTTTTGTATTATCTGATTTGTTTTTAATTTCTTACATTTATTGACTTCAGATACATAAATCCTATATGTAAATATGAAATTTGCT
>JANJGK010000005.1:29646510-29681510 GCA_039081455.1 Macrobrachium rosenbergii | reverse complement strand
ACACAGTAATACTTTCCCTACTTCAGTTATAAAGCAACGGCTGATAGTTCTCATAGCTCTCTCGTAAGCAATTCTCTAGTATATTAAAGGCTATTCCTCTTCCAAATAATGGTATGATCAGGTTTCAAGGCTTGCCTAAGGATTACTTATAATTGACCTCTCTCTAACTCTTAATTACTGTAAGGGGAATATCTTATACAATCTCACTAGACAATACATATTATAATTCGGATACTCGACTTCATACAGGATATATGGTCCCACCAGGACCTTTAGTCAAAGACTGAGAAGGGAGGAATTAAAAGAAAGGAAATACAGTGGGAGAAATAGCTAAGGCACGGCGAGTACTGGTTCTTCTCAGACTTACCTTCACGTAGGCTGCTTGCGCAATGCAACGGACGCCCGGGCAGTGTTGCAAGTGGGAAAAATATAAATGTATCCAAAAACGTATCCAGAATGTACAAAACGTATCCAAATAATATGAAATAGTATCCAAATTGTATTCAATATATTCTCTTTAAAAAATGCGTTATAGTTAATGAGGATGTGGTTAAGAAAAGTATTTTTAATTTTTTGATTAATATTCTTTAATTCTTACCCTGTTGGTAGACATCTTACAGCTGGCAGCCAAGTTGCTATCTGCTGCCTGGTGATGGTGATTGTACAGTGACGTACAGTCGCACACTATAAATTTGGAGCGAAACTTATACTATTGGTTAGATCTTCAAAAAATATTATATTTATTAATGCTTTGTATGAACAAAAATATATTGAAGTTGCATGCAATACACTAACGCTGCACAATACGATCATATGAAAACCTCTACCAAAAAATATAAAACTACAAAAATGCAAACTTATGTCTTCTGCCTATACAGCTACATATGCTTCACTGTTTATCCTTCCTTGAATACATTTTGGGCAGAGTTTATCATCAAATTACTAGGCTCTCCTTGACAGCAATGAGCTGCTTCCCTGTTGCCTTTGCTTAATAACAGTCCATTTACTGATTCAGTATTCAACCTATTTCTTGTGTCTGTCTTTATTAGTTTGACCTGAGAAAATATTCTCTCTACTGCAACAGAAGATTGAGGCAGAACTAAAAGACACAACATAAATTTTGACAGAATTGGGAACAAAAGTGTTCCATCACTACTTTTAAGTTTTTGAACTGAACACCAAAACTCAGCGGGGTTGTTGGAAGTAGTCAATGATTCTTCATGAAAAGCAAGTGACCGCCATTCAATATTGCGCGCATCATATTGTGACTCATGAATAAGCTGAGGGAATTTTTTGAAGAGTGGCACTAGATGTAGTATTTATGAGTTTTGATTGGTTTTCACTTTTTGTAAAAAGTAATGACTGCAACCATGTGGATGTAAAAAGTATCTAATTCTTTAAAAAAAATAGTAAAACGTATCCATTTTTGGCCTCTTTATTCAAATTCGTATCCTTTTGTCCAGCGTCGTAAAAAACGTACCAGCAACATCAAAATGTATCCAAAGGATACTTTCGTATCCATACTTGCAACACTGCGCCCGGGGTTTGGAACAACGCGTCACATTGGTTTCACTTAGTAAACAAGGACAGAGGACAGAGTGAGCACGAACGAGTGTGCCCTGTAGGACGGCTTGTCTCTCTCTGCTCCTGGGTCGGATGGGGTCGCTGTTGATTTTGTAAACAGCGATCCTTTCATAGCTTGTGGGCAGTCTGAAGGAACACCAAGGACTCGCCGATACATACAGTAGTACAGAGGAAAATGAGGCTACAGGACTCCCTAACTAAGAGGGCCTGGTGAGACCCTCCCTGTTGGATAGGTCTCTAATACTAACGTATCAGCTACTAAGGACGGTTGATTTTGAACACAATAACAACTAGCCCGCTTCCCTCTCCACTTTCCACAGAGAAAGTTTTTCCCTGGCTTTGTATTTCTTTTGGCTTTTTGATTTTATTTCTACTCAAATACTGCAGAGAGGTCGAACAGCAGAATATATATATATATATATATATATATATATATATATATATATATATATATATATATATATATATATATATATATATATATATATATATGAATGTCTTTTACTGTAATACCACAGTGTAATATGAATATAAGAAGGCCCATAAAACACTATTTGAACGTGGCAACCATATATTTCGAGCACTTTCTTCTGTGCTCCTGTTCACTGGTAAAATATGGACAAATGAAATGTTACAGAAGTATATATACAAAGCATATGTAGGTGTGGCATTAAGTCTCCGATGGTATGCAGGTGACCGTTCCCAAGAAGGAGGGAAATAAACAATTCCCTGGTGGTTTTTGGCCTCATTAACTCCTGTTTTGCGATTCATCTGGTGGTCGTGTTTCCTGGAGTACCTGTTTGAGAAGAGGTTTAAGGATTAACCCGTCGATTTCATCCGCTTTCCAATGTCCTCCTGACAAGTTCATATTGTTGGTTTGATTGATGATAGCAGATTCCAGCATCTTTTTTTGTACGGACAGCTACTTTTGAAAACCAGCTCCGCCCCGCTCCAATTTATGGAATGGCCTCTATCTCTGATATGTAGAAAAATCCCTGAACTCTCCGAAACATACCGTACGGACCTTTTGTGCTCTGTTAATCTTTGCGAGAGGGACCTGCCTGTCTCTCCTACGTAAATCTCATTACAATTGCTACACGGAATCTTGTAAACTCCGGCTTCTTCCCCTTTTTTATTCAAGTATACGTTAACAAGCGAGCTCCCGATGGATTTGGGATAATGAAAGATAAAAGGATTGTCAGACCTGAGCTGTTCGTGGCTTTTTGCATGCTTTCGTCATACGGAAGCTTTATTTTGTTGTTAAAATCTATTTGTCTGTTGTGAGTGGGACCTTTGTAGTATATTTTATTCACTTTGTTAATAACCTTCTCGATAATGTGGGGTGGGTAGAGCAGTTGCGTTAGGTGTTGGCGGATCGTGTTGAATTCTTTATCTAGGTACCCATTTGAACATATTCTAAGCCCCCTGACAAAGACGGGAAAATAGTTCTCTTAAACAAGGAGACATACATCAATAAAGTTCAAGAACTTCTAAACGATGTGGAGACCTATGACAAATTAACGAAAGGTCCCAGAACAAACATTGCTGCTCAATTTAACAAATCAGTCAGAACCATAGGGGCAACAAGAAAGACACAGAACTACTAGAGACATTGAAGGTAATCAACCCCTCTCTCCCCTATTATTATGGCCTCCCGAAAACACATAAAGATGGGATTCCTTTATGCCCCATAATATCTAGCAGGGGCTCTTTCATGTGTAAATTATCAAAATGGCTCGCAGACCTGTTATCACCCGTTCTAGGAACCTTCTCATCCTCCCACGTCAAACATGTAGAGGATATTATGCAAAAATTTAATAGTTTAAACATCCCCTCATATAACATCAAATTGCTCAGCCTAGACGTCGAGTCATTATTTACTAAAGTCCCGATCGCCGACGTGTTGTCTTTTTTAGAGAGGAAGTTACAACCATATGAAGACCACTTTCCTCTTGGCATTGATAAAACTTTAAAACTTATCAACCTCTGTGTAACTAACAACGTGTTCTCTTTCAATGGTAATTTTTACAAACAAAAATTTGGCTGTAGCATGGGAAGTCCCCTATCACCCCTTTTAGCAAACTTGTACATGGAATATTTCGAAACAGAAATTTTGTCGTCTATCAAACCCCGCAATATGATCTGGCTTAGATACGTAGATGATATTTTTACTTTCTGGGACAATAGCTGGGGAGACTTTAATGAATCTTTTAATAGACTAAATTCACCTGTTCCGACCATAAAATTCAAAACAGAATGGGAAAAGGAAGGAAAATTGCCGTTCCTGGATGTACTGATCATAAGAGAACAGAACAGATATGCTTTCACAGTATATAGGAAACCCACTTTCGCTGTTTCCAATATGCAATTCTTAAGCTACCACGATGTCTCCGTAAAGATCATGGTAGGGTGCAACTTATTCCTCAGGGGGCTTAGAATATGTTCAAATGGGTACCTAGATAAAGAATTCAACACGATCCGCCAACACCTAACACAACTGCTCTACCCACCCCACATTATCGAGAAGGCTATTAACAGAGCGAATAAAATATACTACAAAGGTCCCACTCACAACAGACAAATAGATTTTAACAACAAAATAAAGCTTCCGTACGAAGAAAACATCCAAAAAGCCACAGGACAACTCAGGTCTAACAATCCTTTTATCTTCCATTATCCCAAATCCATTGGGAGCTCGCTCGTTAATGTATACTTAAATAAAAAAGGGGAAGAAGCCGGAGTTTACAAGATTGCAAACAACATGAAAATTAACAAAAAACTGTGTGGGTATGTGTTATAGAGCGAGGTTTATTCAAAATAGCAACAGTGACCTCTTGAGTTCTCTATTTCCAGGCATCTAAGTGAAAACGCTTAACATTACCCATTTCAGAGTTCAAAAGAGATAAGAATTATTTTCCACTTATTGGTATATACATACCCGCTCCGAATTTAGGTTCCGTACCTAGAATTGAAGTCAACTAAAAATTATTCCACAAATAATCCACTTGTATTAAATATAATTTATATTGGGGACATCATACACCTAAATGGATTTATATGAAAACTGCATCTCCCCCGAACAGGATTCTAACCCATGCTTTTGTGGACTGGCACTTGACTGACAGAAAAATAAAAACGATTTCGACTCTGTACTACATGTTCCTGTCGAATTTAGGTTCATTTCCTTAAGCCGAAATCATTTCCAGGAAAGTTGAGTAAGTTTATAACACATTCATGAAAATTGTCAGTTTTCAAACATTAAGCTACAAAATTAACATTAACATGAATCAGTTTACTTTCAAAAAAAAAAAAAAAAAAAAAAAAAAACATACGTCTGTTCAGGGCAGATGCACTTTCGATATAAACTGCATGAGATAAACTGTACTTGGTACCACCAAAAGTTATAGTGGTACTCGTTGTGAATTCCAATGGTTAATTTATTCTGTTCATTTTATACATTACTTTGCAAGTTTTCCTTGTATGGTTCAAAGATCGTGAGAAGTGGCCAGAAGTTGAGATATATTTGAAAAATATTCAACAAAGATTTGAAACTGTGGGGAACTTTTCATAAAAGATACGTTTATTTATTCTGTTTCATCTTTATTATCTGTACCTGTATCGGAAATAAAAAGGACATGGAATAATATGACAAAGACATAGAATAATTAATTGGTAGTCTTTATCTGGTAAACCCTAAATTAGGTTTGCTGTCTTTATTGTATGTTATTCACATTAAATTAAATGTAAATTAATTAAACAATATTTTAATTCAGGAGCCTCTTACTTTCTATTGCTGCTTTCTTTTTCTTGTTAGTGTTTAGCTTTCATAAATATCAAATGTAGAATTTTACCTCAAAGTATTTGACTTCTCTGTTACTCCTTTTTCTTTCTCTAATTAGGTCTAGAAAATAAAAAAGAAAATAACCGTGTTTTTGCTTTTTCATTTTTATCTTTCATCGGTAGAGCCATATTCTGCAACGAAATTAGGTGGATTGCAATACTCACGCCATATGTCTCGGTAGCGATTGGACCAGCTGTCTTAAAATCCTTGTTTTGATGAAAGGGCGAAATGGCCAGCCTGCTTGGTCACTAACTACCACTGAAGGTACTTTGTGGGTTAGAAGACAGAATTCCGTACTTTGTATTGTTGATGCCAGGGTGCTGCCAAAGGTTATTTTCGGCTGCGTTGCTTGTTATGGGAGTTGAAACTACTTTAGCCAATGATGTAAGGATAAAAGGCTTCAAGGAATATCATTGGAAACTAGGATAGATGATAAAATGAAAGCGTTTGCAGTTTCATACAATTAGAATTTGTTTTTTTTTTTTATAATTCATATACACGTAAATAACGATCGCCCCTGTACATTGGGTTCTTAATCTTATCTCTAATCATTTTTTTATCAGTTATCCGTGCTTTGATCGAGACAGCAGGCGATTTTAACTGATTAACAATAATGCTAGAGTTTTTATTTCAATGTCCTTGTTATATCCTCTTTAGTAACATTCGTCTGATTTTATTTTTTGTTAACTGGTAAATGCTTTCTGTTGGGACATTTATCTTTTATTTTATTTTACTATTATATTAATTTTATAATAAGATATAAAAAATATAAACTAACTACATTTGGAAAGACTAAACTGTCTGCACAAAACAATGAAGCTCATAGATGGAGAAAAGAGCGATGGGATATTTTTGTAGAAAGTAAACAACAGAAAACAGGTTAAGAGAGAGAGAGAGAGAGAGAGAGAGAGAGAGAGAGAGAGAGAGAGAGAGAGAGAGTAAGTAGTTTGGGGAAATTCTTGGGATTTTAGTTTAATATGAGAGAGACAGCAAGCTAGCATAAAATATTTTATGAATGTCTAATTGGGTTCATGCCAGAAATTTGACGTTAGTCTTTCATGTGCCGAATATTGCTACTCCGAAAGCACGACCTTGTTGTCAGAAAAAGTATGTATCGTTACTTTGCAGAAGCTTCAATGTTTTTTGAAGTTGTTACTCATACTTTTGCGTCCTTTGTCCTCAAGTGATGTATACTTTCATTGGTTAGCAGGTGATTCGTACTTGCAGTTGTTCGCAAGTGATTCATACTTCCATTTGCTTGCAAGAGATGTTTACTTTCATTTGTTGCAGGTAATTTATTCTGTCAAGCGCTCGCAGGTGATTTATACTTTCAGTAGTTTGCAGGTGATTTACGCTTTCATTAGAGTTCTTAAAACTTTACGTAAGTTTTCCTTCAGTTACCAATTCGACGGAAACATATTTCATTAGTTGATTGATTTACTGATTAGCTACTTTATCTATTTTACAGAACGTGACGCTAGAATAGAATACGGAATTTAGACTGAAGGCCAAGCACTGGGACCTATGAGGTCATTCAGTGCTAAAACGAAAGTTTGACAGTGAAAAGGTTTGAAAGGTGTAACAGGAGGAAAACCTCGCAGCTGCACTATGAATCAATTGTTAGGAGAGGGTGGAAATACTAGGGGCCGAAGGGACGCTGCAAAGAACCTTAGGTAATGCCTACAGTACACCGCATGAGGTGCACTGACGGCACTAAACGTGACGCTAGAATTACAAATAAGAGTTACAAGTTTGTTGATGTTTCTTTTAGAAATGTTTACTCAAAGTGCATGCCAATAGTCCGAGGCATAAGAGAGGTATATAGCTTCAGACAACTTCACAGGAATTGATATTGAAGGAGAGGGGTTTCTGGTACAAAGTATTAGAAATAATCAGGGTAATGTTATTTTTATTTGCACCTGTACTCTGCAAATATTAGTCATTCTGGTGACAGCTACTGCTCCAAATAATCACATGAATAACATTTCAGTAATTGTCACCTGTAATTACTTTTCCTTTTCAGTACACATAATGAGTCTTCCTAGTGTGCGCTTTCTTGAAACTAGATGCCACAAATGTAGGATATAAATTATATATCTTTCGGATATTAAGGAAAAATGGAGTCAGACATAGCTAGGTGCGGTTGTTTGGTGTGTAAATTGGTTTTCAGAACTGGATGGAGATTTAAGCTTTCAACGCCTTTTTCTTGACTATTTCTTAAGCGTTTTGGCAAATAATGTGGCCACAATAAGTAGTTAACTTGAACATCTATATCAGTTTACTTTATCTTTCTTTCTCGGGATCTTTGTCTGTTTGTCTTTACTCTATCTTTCTTTCTCGGTATCTTTGTCTGTCTGTCTCTTTGTCTGTCTGTCTCTTTGTCTGTCAGTCACCATACTGTCACTGTCTGTATGTAAACTATATGACTTTAGGTGTCAGTCTTTTAGCTCTAAAAACAAATTTTAGGGTTTTGTAATTTGAAACACTTGAACACGAGACCTGTCGCTAAATGAGAGGAAAATAACAAAATCCAATTATTTCTGTGAAAGTTATCGCTTTATTTATTTCCGAAGTCAAATTTCTCAAAATAATTACGCATCCTACCACATCTCGCTTTCACACAGATAACCTATAAATCAACTTGAGTGTTTTCAAATGAAATATTGGAAGATATAATAGCCCTATTCAAACTCAATTACTGAAAATAACGGGCTTCACCGAAATGATTTTGTAGTACTTTTTTTTATTTCCTATATACATCATTGACAGATCCTGCTGTGCCGTTCAAATTGTTGCTTGTATTGTCCAATGAGTGTTGTCATTTGTATAATACTTTATTATTCTCCGATGGTTTTACGAGGAGACATTGCATATGATAGTATTTCTCCACAGGTTCAACTTTTATGCCTTAATGGTAGCGTTCATCACTGTCACAAATGTTTCCATTCAAATGACCTCCCATTTGTTGTCTATGATGGATTTGGGAGAGAGCAAGTTTTATGTATTACATTTTCCGTGATTCGTTCAGCACTTAGGTTGCACGTTTTTTCCACGATATCGACAGATAACCGAATATGCTTCCCTCACTTAAATGAAAGGGGAAGGATGAGGTAGGAGGAGGTCATTGATAGCAACTGTGAAATACGAAAATTATCCGAGATGTCTAACAAATTTATATACCAGAACTTAGAACACTTACTAGCTTTGTGATAAATTCTAACTCACATTTATCATCAGCTTCATAAATTTCTTTTTATGTATTTTTTGTTTTTGTTTTACTTTACTAGAGAAACACAGACAGACAAAGTTTTCACAGGTAAACTTTAGGAGAAAAAAGACAGAAAAATATAATTCATATAAAGTACTGTTAATTTATCGAATATGACTTGAGGCTAATAAGTTTATAATGTCACTGCTATTATTATTATTATTATTATTATTATTATTATTATTATTATTATTATTATTATTATTATTATTATTATTATTATTATTATTATAACGGTTGCGACCATTCATAATCACAAAGAAATGCCTATCATTATATCAAGAGACTCACTAATTAAGTACAGATCATAATAAGGCTAATGACAATTGGGATTCCTAAGACGCAGACATGGAGGTACATAATGCAATGTTCTGTTTTGTGTAGCTTTTAAGTTAAATACTACTAGGTCTGACTTTTAGCTTCTGTTGGAATATTAGCCAAGAGAGGAAGATGTATTTTAAAATATATTTATGTGCTTTTTATTCATTAGAACATAGAATCTGTTAAATCCGATTAAGTTATAGAGAAGATCATAATTGAAAAGCTGTTTACTCAACAAGATTCACCCGCTGAAAAACATTATTTCACGAAAGAGGGCTACATTCAATCTCAAGAAATAGAACTAAGTGGTGAACTGCTGAGGCAAAAGAAATGAAATAAGAGAAAAGAATTCTCGAGACCTAAGTCGACAGAATATGAGCGCTGCAGTTGTCCATGATACCGAAGGCAGAAACGATTCCTTAATCTTCATAAGCCAAGAACTTATCTGCAAGCAAGCTTTTGGGAGGCTCATTTCCCTGAATTAAGATAGATTTTATTGCCTGTGCTGCGCACAAAGTATTACCACGGAATTCTGCAAGAGGAGCGCCAGATGAATTGGCGGTTGTCGGTTGAAGGTGATAGGGACTCACATTGAATGGCGATTGATATTTCCTTGAGAAGGCAAAAGAAGACTGGGGTGGGAGTGGAGTTGAGGTTGAAGATAAAAAAAGTTTGGGATTTGATTTTAGATTTCACAGCTCTCTCGAGTGTGAGAAGAATGGGAAGAACAAAGCGGAAAAACCATAATGCATTATAATGTTAGTCAATAATATTACGACGATGCCACATGCTAGTATTGCTTCAACGTCCCACCTTTCCGAATAAACATTAGCTGCCATAGTACTACGGAGTTTTTCAACACGACAATGGTTGTCTTCTGTTATAGGGAATATGGAAGGAGGGAGGTTAACGCGTTGTTATTATAATATAAAGTTTGAATAATAAAACTGTTATTGCTGTAGATCTGGAAGTTATTCAGAATTGTTTTCGTTATCATAACTCTGGTCCGCCACGGTATATCCGCGGATTATGCAAATGCAGCTCAGCCGCTCAAGCTATTTGTTTCTGGTTATTCAGACGGATCCACAATTTTTTTGTTTTTTTGTTTTTTGCAAATGCAGCAGAATCTGTACTGTATTATACTTTATGTATTTGTTAAATTTTCAAAATTTTTATCACCCTTTAAACTCAGTTTTGTTTTAACTTTTTTTTAACTTTACAGTCTTACCACTTTGTGACAGTTGTCAATATGTGTATGACTATAATCCTTAAACTGCCTTTCTTTTACGGGATTTGATATTTTCATTTTGGGAGAGGCTTTTAATCTAATCTAATTCTTCATTAATGATTCATTATTTTGTTTCTTGATGGGTCAGGAATAATGGTTCCTTTCCCCATAAAATGTTCACCTGTTTTACAATGATTCTGCTATACCATCTACTAATAACGTGGTATGTATAGATAAAGTAACAGAGTCCTGTGTCTAATGAATACCTTGTATGCCGATAGAAGAGTTTACATTAACCGTGAAGATTTCCCGAGTGATACAGGACAAAATTCATGGCCATAAACGAAACGAATGAATAGATTAACACAAGAACTGAGATGATGATATTTATTTTCTAAATATAGGCTGTTTTCTAGTACCGTTGAATAAGGCGAATGATGAGCGTTACTTTGTTCGTATTGACGTCATTTTTATTCCGAAATATTCAGTATTATCTCTGTCGATAGTTTAAGAGTCTTCTCAAATTTTAGATGGAGACATTCCCTAGATCTCATTAATATCGTCGTCACACACCTCGCTATATATATATATATATATATATATATATATATATATATATATATATATATATATATATATATATATATATATATATATATATATATATATATATATATATTATTAAATATATATAATGCAAAGGCACCTGAGGAAACATGAAACCCTTAGTATAAACCCTGACCGGTATTGCTGTAAGTATTTCAGTATTTCTATGACATCTTCAAAAAGGACATATACTGTACATTGTAATAGATATTAACAATACAAATACATTACAGTGATAATAAAAACTAACATACAGACGGTTGGAAAAAAAATAATCACTCCCATTGTGTAAAAATGCGAGAGGAGCAGTAAACTCTTAAGCTTCTGAGGTCATTACTGCATTTAAATTGGTAGAGTTTATATGTTCTTTAACATTCCTTAATGTGTGTTCAATATATAGTTAGAGGGACGAATTAATGAATACAATGTCAGTGTCAATAGCCCTGCTAGTTAAGTTTAGTGAAGCCTTAATTATAAGTAGAATGAATTACTTACTGTTTTATAACGTTACCTTAGCATTCCGAACCTCTCTCTCTCTCTCTCTCTCTCTCTGTCTCTGTCTCTGTCTCTCTCTCTCTCCATATATATTATATATTACATATATACATATATATATATATATATATATATATATATATATATATATATATATATATATATATATATATATATATATCTTAGACACGAAGATATTTTATTTAGTTGTATTTGTGAGAATATGCCCAACGGTTCCGTCGTCCAATGGACCTCTTCTTGGAGCGTTTATTAAGGAAAGAGAAAAAATTTTACTATGTATGTAGCCAAGAAAGGCCTAAAATCTTAAACATATGAAATGCCGTCACCAGAAACTAGCAGTTTGAACTAAAAAGAACTCATCAGTAAAATAAAACAATAAAATAAGAAACGCAAATATCAAAAGCGGTAATATGTCCATTTGAAACCGCATAACACTAAGTACATATTAGCAAACGTATATTATATGATAGTTAATGGATAACATTATCCAATTTGCACTGACATCCCATGACGTGTAAAATAAAAGTATCTAATTTATACAAACCAGGCGATAAATTATTTTTTTTTCCTTTGCTGTGAACAATGCAAGCTGTCTATATCAAATTTCTTTCAATAAAACCTGTGCTCTTAAAATCAATTGGTAAGTTACACATACTACTGTGAACACAAAGCATTACTTGTATTATTTGTTCTTATATTATATCTATGATTTAAAATGCGTTTTTCGAGTGCTTTACCAGAGTGTCCTGTATAAAAACTGCCGCACTTGCATGGTATCTTATAGATGACTCCTTCATTGCTTTCCGGACTGTTACGAATTAGACTTTTGCCAATGACGCTAGGATATGAAAAAGTTGCACTAAAATCAAGTAACCTTAAGGGGGTAGACTATAGGCTCTAATGCGGGATGGTATGGGGAAGATATAAAATTCAGTTTTCTGTTTTTCTCCTCATATGAATAAAATGTTTTTCTTGCTAACGTTAGACTGTAGTCAGTATCTTCTAATTTAAAGTTATTTTGAATACCAAGTTGGTATATAAACTCTAATTCCTCATTGATAAATTCTGGACTGCAAATATTAAGTGCTCTAAGAAACATTGATCTTAATGCTGAGAGTTTTACGTCTACTTTGTGAGAGGAATAATTGTTAATGTATTTTAAACTTATACCTAGAACTTACAACTGACCTCACAACTGTAACATCCAAAAATGAAATAATACCATTGTCTTCCTTGCCAACCGTCAAGGTTATGGAGGGAGCTAACTATTGAGATCTCCTAACATTTTTGGAATGACAACATAAGTTTTCAGTACAGCAAATACATCGTCAACATACCTCACCCAGAAAATAACATCTGCTATAATTGAATTAGCTATTCTACACTATGACAGATATATATTTTATATATATATATATATATATATATATATATATATATATATATATATATATATATATATATATATATATATATATATATATATATTCACGCTTGTTATTCATGTAATCCATCAAGTGTACAAAAACTTCTGTCTGTCAGTCTGTTTCTTTCACAGCTTATCTATATATCACCTCCCTTTCCTAATCTTTTCAATACCTCTTCATTCACACCACCATCAGGCTTCCAAGGTAACCCCTGCTTCGCTCTAACCTTCAGCACATAAATAATAATGATCACGTAATTAAAAGTCTTTTGATAATTCCATTGCATCCATAAAGACTTTTTGTGTGAATAAATTCCAGAGATGTGGCAATGAGTAAGCGACCGGATCATTGCCATCTGATTGAATAATTTTTCAGAGGTGACTGAAGATTATTAAATAAAAATATCCTTTTGATATAATGGATTTCATTTGCACGATTCATTTCATCAGTTCATCATTCGTCAAGCATTTTTGCTATCTAGCGGGTCTGTGTATATTTACTTTGCTTTCCCGTTATTCCTTGAACTTTGAGTGAAAAAGTATATGTATCTACATACATATTCTTAGTCTTCTCGCTATTATGACTAAGAAAAAAAATTTGCACCACCATTTTCTGTAATTAAGCAGTAACACATTTCCTTGAGAGTAATTTGTTATAGAAAACTTTTCAAACTTCTGGAAATATGTGAGGCAATTTCGTGCTAGATAAAACTCACTTCACTTTTAATTAAAATTTCAACCTTTACCAATTTTTGTGTAAAGTCTCTGCGGCTTGATTAATAGCCAAAGATCAGCAATTTTCACCTTTAATTAGGATTTTTGTGGAACCTTACACCTGATGCTCTTATGGAAATGGTATCATGTGAAATTGTTTTGTTTCCCTTTCTCTGAATGTCTGTCTGTCTGTCTGTCTTCCATCGGCAACAGTTGCTTTATCCCATCAAATTCACTGACAGTTTTCAAAGTGAATTCACTTTTCCTTGGTGTTATATGTCCAACCTGTTCATCACCCTTTGTCTTCTCCCCCTATTTCACCGTTATTTCTTGCCTCTAATTTCCTTGTTCCTTTACTTGGTTTCGCCTGTACTTCACCTCCCCCCGTGTCCGTGTTTGCCTGACATGGCTTTGAGGGAAACGCCAGGGAAAACTCTTGGGAAGAAAAATTATAAAATGGCTACAAAGTCTGATTTCTACACCCATTAAGTCTTGCGCAAAAACTTTTCATCGGTTAAAAAAAATCCGCCGGAAGTCACGGGAAGAAGAAGGATACGTTTTTTTCTCTTTTTTGATGAAGTTTGGCAAGAAGTTATGAATGAAGTTTTCCATAACCACGTAACATTTTTTTTTATCTCACAGTACGATTGCATGGATGGCGTTTATTTTCCTCAATTATGTATGCCTAAATTTATATTTGGAGGAAGTGTTTAAAAGCTATGCATCTCATCCCGTATAATCACGTCGTTTTGTAATACTGAAAGTCAAAAGAAAAATTATGAGCGGTTT
Source organism: Macrobrachium rosenbergii (assembly GCA_039081455.1). Lineage (NCBI taxonomy): Eukaryota > Metazoa > Arthropoda > Malacostraca > Decapoda > Palaemonidae > Macrobrachium > Macrobrachium rosenbergii. The sequence goes on along the minus strand of JANJGK010000005.1, from coordinate 29,667,217 downwards.
AGGGACGAAACATGAAACGTAATTGGTGAAGACAGATATCGAGTGCGTTGTCAGTATTAAAGCATACAAGCATACAAACAATACTTGCATTTATCTTGAATAAAAGAAAAACGAGAAATATAAATGACACACTTAAAGTCAAATATTCAGAAATATTCCAGCCACTTATAATAAAAGGAAACAAAATTTCTTGGAGACAATAGATGTTGATTTTACACTGAGAGCATATAATTATGAGGTTTTGCAACAGCAGCAGAGAGAATAGTTTCCTTCGTTTTGCTTCATGAACTTGAACGCTTGAATACATACACGCGCACACACAGAAGCTATCTCTCTCTCTCTCTCTCTCTCTCTCTCTCTCTCTCTCTCTCTCTCTCTCTCTCTCTCTCTCTCTCTCTCTCTCTCTCTTGTTGAAGGACAATATCGTAGAAGAGCACGAGTGATCAGCCAAAGAAGCCAAGAAACGAAGAAATGTTTGTGAGCTTTTGTACCAATGTTGAAGTTTACAAAGTTAAACAGTAACAGCAAAAAAATATTAATTTGAAACACCGGTGTCAAAACAGTAATTATAATTTTGACTGGCATATGACTTGTACATACTTACCTGCACATATACTGGTATAAGAACTTAGTGTATTGTGTGGGCGTTTAGGCGTGCGCATGTGCGTTAGTGCGCACACGAGTAAAATTTACTTTGAAAACGCATTTCAGGTCTCGATTTTTCAGACCTAAAATTCTCTTCCACGCGTAAAATGAAAGCCATCCACTCTTCTTCTTTTCGTGGTTTATTTTATCGTTCGCCTTAATTTGAATGTTCCTTGGGTAAACACGTTAAGTAATTTTTACATAAAATGTTTAGCCATTAAAGAACAATTCAACAAGGCTCCTAAAAATATACAAAGCCCGATTTGCATATAAATGAAGCCGAGAGCTGAGAAGAGTAATATCCACGGTTGGGCGATTCGCGGATATAATTTTACTAGTTTCCTTTTTCTCTGCTTTATTCTCACACTTTTTAAGATTTTCTTCTCATGGTGAAAATCGTCAGAAGGGAAAGGAACCGAGAGCCTTTGTCGTCTTTGCCACAAAATTTCTATTGAAATTTAATTCTTTGATGCAACACAAAGTTAAACAACAATAATATTTGATTGGAGAGGGTCTGCCCAATCATGGTCGAGGAAATATTTGCACTTGGCATAGATGCGTTTTGCTTATATAGGAAATTAAGATTACATACACATACACACACACACACATATATGTATATATATATATATATATATATATATATATATATATATATATATATATATATATATATATATATATACATACATACACATATACATGTACACATGTATGTACATCTTAATTTCCTATATAAGCAAAAAGCACCTGTGCCAAGTGCAAACAACTCCACCATATATATATATATATATATATATATATATATATATATATATATATATATATATATATATATATATATATATATATATATATATATATATATATATATATATATATATATATATGAATCCTTTAATCTCGTTTTCATTGCATATTTAGACAGAAGTAATTCCATAACACGGATTTCTTAAAGCCAATATAACAAAATTCTGATTAATTGTGACCAAGTTGTGTTAGTTGGTTGTAGCTTCGATAGAGCACATCCATATCAAGTAAGGTTACTGGGTGCCCAGCTTTTAACAAAATTCCGTTTAATCAAAACCCAGTTAGAATACCGGCCAGCTTATCACAATATTTGATTGAGCATTTCTTAGAAGTGAGGTTAAAGGAATACATTTGTGTACATTAAAACACTTTCTTTTTACACAGCACCCTAGTTCATTTTTTGCTTTACTTACCTGAATTTATTATTACTGTTGCAGTTCTGTGTCGTGTTTGCCCTGTGCTCAGCCAACAAAGCTGAAACTCCTTGAACTGCTTTCGTCTCAGGTAAGTTACACCAATAATGTGATTTTACTTTTTTGTGTGCAAGAATAACTTACATATTCTTATTACATCCTCTTGGTTATCAGTTCCCCCCAAAAGATATTGCAGGTTCCAGCCGCTAGTTATCCATCTATTGATATATTAAAGAAATTAGTTCTGGAGTAACCTCAGAAATTCCTTTTCTTAGGTAGAAAATTGGTTTGATAAATCCCCTTTGGAAACTAGATAATGTACGTTTTTATTTTTATTTTTTTTATAAAGTTGTGAATACTTCGTGCAGTACTATATAAAAATCCTTGTTTTATTTTTCTGCATCTGTTACATAAAATCCAATTACTGTTTAAACGGTACACGGCATAAGTTTCCATTTCTTAATGTTTAACTAAGTTTTGATTACATAGCGCGAGAATTTTTTTCTAGAAAGTTATTTTATGTTTTTGCATAAAAATTAATTACTGCTCTTAATATTGATGCTGCGGTTAATACTGCAACTGCAGTATGATAATAATTATGACTGTGGTAGGAGTAGAAGTAGTAGCGATATTAATCATGAAAATGTTATTTATATGGTTCGCCAAACTTCAGCTGTTCCTTCATCACAGTTACACTGGTCTTCAATCATTGTCATTAACCTAAACTAAACTAGTTTAGAATAGGGAAGCTTCGCAGTCTTGGCGTTGTGATCCTGACTTATTAATGCAAACCTCTCTCTCTCTCTCTCTCTCTCTCTCTCTCTCTCTCTCTCTCTCTCTCTCTCTCTCTCTCTCTCTCTCTCTGTGGGATGCTTTTCCGATGCAAAAATTCAATCAGTAGCAGTCTCGAGTTGAGAGATATAAGCTTATTGAAGCGATGCGCCTTACGACATTAATTAAAATCTCGATCGGAGGAAGCGTTAGCAAATGTCATTTTTCCCCATATTACGGGGAAAGGAATCTTATGGGCGTAGAAACACATGCGCCAGTCAAACATCCAAATGAATTATGACTTAACGCCTGTTTTTAATTTGGATTACATTTATAAATCAATTTCTTCTCTGCATTTAGTTTTAGTTGTGGTAGTGAGTTCACTTTCGCTAAGATTTATGGTTTTCCGCTTTTATACATTTACAAATTGGTGTGCAATAATTTTTCTCGTTTGTATACTTGTAGTCTTCATGTCTTTTTAGTTTTCTGTAAAAGAAAACTATTGAGATGGCTTTGCCTGTCCGTCCGCACATTTTCTGTCCACCCTCAGCGCTTAAAAACTACTGAGGCTAGAGGGCTGCAGATTGGTATGTTGATCATCCACCCTCCAATCCTCAAACATAACAAATTGCAGCCCTCTAGCCTCAGTAACTTTTTTATTTTATTTAAGGTTAAAGTTAGCCATGATCTAGCGGTGCCAGCCGCAGACGCATCTTCACTTGACCGCATCTGGGGAGCAACTGAGCCCCTGCCCGGTTGTGGCTGAGAGTTTCATACTGAAGCACATCGACAGTTTCATACAGCATTATACACTGTACAGAAAACTCGATTGCGCCGAAGAAACTTCGGTGCATTTTTTACTTGTTTTATTTTCTACTTAAATAATATTGAGTTCCTCTCATTTTACAAAATTGACCAAGAAGACACGCAACAAGTCAGGGGATTGGGAATTTTAAGAACATATTTTTGGGATTCTCAGATTCATTCATATTAGGGGAAGAATTAATCTCGTCAATAGCAGACTTGTAACACCGATCAGGGCACCTTTTCCCCCATTTATCGTGTATAAATTCCAAATTATCAGACTGCTTGGATTAGCTTCCTTTCAGCGTGCTGCCAGGTTGGGAATTATATGATTTTTTCAGATTCAATAACTTTCATCCATTAAGATGGAAGGTTTGTCGTTTTCGTTCTACTTTTTTTGTTTGTTTTTCTTTTCTTCAGCTAGTAATTTGGACGGTTAGAGATTTTTATTTCCACTCCATGGGATGTTCATTAAAAACCTTCGTTTTCAAGAAAGAGATTAATGCTAAGTCTAAAATTATTTGATATACAGCACAAGAGAGATGGAGAGAGAGAGAGTATCAAGAAAAAAAAAGAAAAAGAAAAAGGTTGCTAACACCAGCCATAATGAAAAAGGTTGCCACTCGTTAGAGCCAAGAGGACGGTTGGCTTTTTGCCATTACTCTCGTGGGAGTTTAATCCTGCTAGTGACAAATTAAGAAATTCTCTCTCTCTCTCTCTCTCTCTCTCTCTCTCTCTCTCTCTCTCTCTCTCTCTCTCTCTCTCTCTCTCTCTCTCTCTGTTGGTAGCTTAGTTTTAAGAATGTCCACAAGGGAACAATTATCCTTGACTGGGTTGGATTTTTATTTTTTATTCTAAGGTATTTTTAGAGCAAGCGGTTACCCCCACCTGTATCTTTTGTGTCAGTCTCCTATCTAACTTTTTTTATATATCATGCTTGTTTTCTTCCATTTCTATAACTTTTCCACCTCCGTTTGTCTTAGCTATAACCCACCGACAGGGGATTGTTTCTCACTAGTAAAAAAGGAAAACCCATGGGGTAAAATTAGTGCTAAAACGCCAATAAAATGAAGGAACAAAGGCCAAAACTAAGAGAAATAGAAGGTACGGAGGCATATCACCAGGCACTGTGGCGTCACCCCAGAGTTATGGAGTTGGAAGCGTTCCGTCTGGCATAAACTTCCATTCGACAACAATACCATTTTGGGAGCTCGTTCATAGGCGACCCAGCGAACTCTTTTAACGATATTGAACAGCATTTTCTGCCGGACAACGGTCCTTTCAGATTGCTCTTCTATAATTTAACGCGAAGTTCAGGGTTCAATAATATGGTAATGCAATCGTAAAGATGGGGAAAGCGTGTTATTGCTTTAGGGTCGTCAATGACACTCCATTATACACCTAACAATGTTATGTCAACCGCACGTGTTATGAGCAATTAAACTTCCTCTTGAGCACATGCACACACACAAATGCTATATACATTATATATATGTATGTATGTATATATATATATATATATATATATATATATATATATATATATATATATATATATATGTATGTATGTATGTATGTATGTATGTATATATGTATATACATGTATATAGAGCCTCAATGGCCAAGTCGGTAGAGCAGCAGCTCCGGACTTCATAGAGGTCTGTGGCGCAGGTTCAAATCCACAGCCAACCGGTCAGAGAGGCGGACACTTTGCTATCCATGTAGACACCCCGGATTATGTATGTAATCAACAGATGGGGTTTGCTAAAAGCAAATGGGTGTTACAGACTAATACACACACAAACAAAACCACCCCCAACATCTACTAAAAACATAACAGGCACCTCACACGTCTCAAACTGTTGACCTAGCCGCTCAACTCTCCTCGCTGCTGGGAGAAAGGGAGCTGGGAATTTGGTACGATACATGTACATGTGCTACAAGGGTCTAAGCGATGTCAGGCAGGGCAGCCGATTGAGACTACAGTCTACCCCAAAGCCAAATCAAAGTCCTTCAAAAGAAGGCATTGTGCTTACCCCATACAAAAAATGGGAAAAAGCTCGTTAAAAGAGAAGAAAAAGAAGAAGAAGAAGAAGAAGAAGTATATGTATATATATATATATATATATATATATATATATATATATATACACACACACAGATATATATATATATATATATATATATATATATATATATATATATATATATATATATATATATATATATATATATATATATATATATATGTATATACACACACACACACATGTGTATGTGTGTCTGTGTGTGTGTTGTCACAATGTGTTCCAAGTACCTGGTTATTACACAACTAATCACAAAATTCAAAAATTTACCTCACTTCAGCCAGATACCTGAAATCTCATAACAATAACAATTACGACTTAGTACGCTAAAGGTAACGGTGATCCCTTCAAAAGCTTATTAATCACGTGAAAAATCAAACTAAGTTTATCAAAACAAGTATGAGGTATCAACAATTAAACAGGAACCATACTAGAGTAAAAGGGAATCACTCCACCAAACAACTTTAACTGTTTCCCTGGTCTTAACTCACTTCAACAAAACTAAAGGAACAAACATATTTATCACTTTGCCTTATGCACACATTTAATCCTATTCACTGGTGGTCAATAAATGAAACACTGTTTTTAAACATTTCAAATACAAAAATTTATTTTTAAATTCAAAATTTATAATTTGAAGTCACAATCTGAAAAAATTCACTATCACTTGAAAACAGCACCAAATTTGTCTAATTCTTGAGTTAAATTATGAAGGTTAATTTATCAAGAAATTAAATCAATCAAGCAAAACTTAAACTATTAAGAATTACTCAAGATTTGAAAAGAAAATCTTAGTAAATGAAAATTAAATCAAGAATTCAATGTTAAATTATCAATAAATATTTAAAATGCTAAGTAAATAAATGTTAAATCACCAATATATAAAATGTGAAAAATTAAGGGAGTGCAAACACAAGAGCACACAAAAATACACAAAACATTTGACAAACAATTTCACTAAGGCAAAAACTTCTTAATATACCTTATTATACCATGGTAATAATAAGTAAAATTCACTTTACCTTACACAAGCTCATAAAAACTTTTGCAAAACCACCTGAAATGCAGCTGCTTGAGATTCACAAAACACACTTTTTTGTTAGGCACCATTACACACTTTTCCTACATTCAGATATCAAAAGCTAAGATTAATACCAGTGACCACACTAACACTTTACATTAATAATTTCTCTCTTTTGAAGAGAGAGAGAGAGAGAGAGAGAGAGAGAGAGAGAGAGAGAGAGAGAGAGAGAGAGAGAGAGAGAACCACAAGAATAGTCTCTAAAATCAGTATAAGGAAATTTTTGGATTCCAGTTAGAAACAAAACAATCAGACAAAGTCACTTCCTGAGCAAAACGTTTTGGGTCCAAAAGTAATGAATCAGAACAATACATGATCAGAGCAACGCAGTCTTTCAAAACATGACATACTCGATCGAGATACGTGCATTTACTCTCAAAAAGTCCTACATGACTCCAGCAAAAAATCGTATGAGACGAAGCTCTTAACAAAATCTCAACACGATCCAAATAGATGGCAGCCAGGCAGTCACAAACGGCACGAATACAAAACAAGACAAAGAACCAAAGTTGGTTTTCAGAACAGTACATGAAACACTGAAATCTTTCGTCTTTTTCTCCTATGAGACAAAACCTTACACAACTCGATTGCCACACCCTCGTTCGTTAATGTGCATTATCTTTCGCGATGACAAATGAACCAAAACTCGACATATGAAATCACAAGTACAGAACACTTATTGCTGGGCGACAAAATGCGCGATCACATACTACATTATTATTAAAACGTATTACAAATTCTAAATTACGCTGTTAAGTTATCCACATCACTAACTCTTTTGAGATCTGACATTACACTACATACGGTATTTCAACAATTATTATTATGACACAGAACACATTATAACTAGAATAATAAACATATCAAAATCATGGAATGCTATACATATTACAAGGCAATATCATGAATATGAATATATATATATATATATATATATATATATATATATATATATATATATATATATATATATATATATATATATATATATATATATATATATATATATATATATATATATATATTATATATATATATATATATATATATATATATATGTATATATATAACATAATATATTTGCATGACTTTCTTGTATTTCCACATATGAAGCCACAAATATTTAGATTCGGATGCCCTGTGCGCTTCTGCACCGAGGTTTACTGAGATTATAGGTGAGATCTGAATTTGATCTTAATCAATATTTATGGCTTAATATTTGAATATATATATATATATATATATATATATATATATATATATATATATATATATATATATATATATATATATATATATATATATATATATATATATAGTGCTACGTGTGGGGTTTGGCTGATGACTTTATTACTTGATTAACGTAATTTATGAGGCCCTGAGTGCCAAGAACACAGGTAACCTGTCATTTAAAGCTAAAATTTAACCTCAAAGACAGACGATTATTAATTGAATAAGGTCGCCAGTCGAGAAGAAAACCCTGACACAAAGAATATGTAGTTAGCTGGGAAATTACTTGAACAATCACCCAACTTCAATGCAGTCAATTTTCCCTTTGCTTCAGTAAGGTTTTAACACAACGGATCGTACGCCATTAAGCACTGGTAAAATGTTATTTCTCTTCCAAACAACGGGATTGAGACACAAGGCTGCCTAAATGCTGTAAATTATTTATTTAACCTTCCCTAATTCCTAGTTATTTCGCTGGAATAGTTGAGTGTCGCTAAGCAATATAAATTATTAATAATCTAGACTTCATAAAGTAAATTGTTTATGAGGGTTATTGTAGATAGTAGAGGGAAAACAAATAAATGGAAATACAGGCAGAGAGACTAGTGAATCGACGAAACTTTGGCACATTTCAGACCTACCGCGGACGAAGGTTGTTTGCGCATACAATGGACGATCAGAAGTTATGAAACCAGCCGTCTTCCAATTCACTAATAGCAAGGAAAACAGTCAGCGGGCAAGTACAAGAAGGTAGTACATACGACACGTGTCTCTCGCACGCTGGCGAATTTCTCTCTGACCTTCTTCGGTCAAAACAAGGCGGTTGGTAGCGTCCATACCCTATGCCCCAGGCAAATCTGAAAATTTGACAAAGACATCGCCGAATCCATAGGATAAAGCAGAAGACAGCTTAAGACCACCGTTATTAGAGGTTACTGTGTTAAAACCCCTCCCTGTGGGTTAGGCCCCTAATGCTACCTATTCCTGCTACAGACGTTATTTTTTTTAAATGCCCAGCTACCCTGCTTGGACAAAGATGTCTCCCTGTCGTTGTTTGCATATTTCCTCTACAATAAAACTGCATAGAGGAACAGCAGAATATTTATAAAAGATATATGTACTGTGTTTGTGTGTGTGTGTAAGTGTGTAGCAGCCACTACATAATGATCTCCTACCGTCTCCATTTCTCAATATGTGCTAATATGTTTATAATGAAAATCTCTGTTCCAAATTCAGGAATTAAATAAAGACACTTCCTTACACAACGGAGTCTGGGCCAGGAGAAACATATGTTCAATGGAATGCTACCGTGATATCGTGATTAATGATTCATATTGTTTCTATCTCGTACATATGGTATATTCTCTATCTTTGGAATTGATATATATTTGAATTGATCATCAGATATATCTTCCGGTTTAAGTTGCAGAAAGTAGATCTTGATAGGTAGTAAATTTTAATAGGTAATATTAAGAAGCAAGTAATACCAATGTCTCAGAAAGGCTTGAGTTATGGCATTTGGAATATCCTCAGGCATAAATGTATGTAAAATGACCTAATATTTTTATCATAAAAGTTAGGCGCAGGAAATATTGAATTATAAGGGGTATGCTTGCTTGAACTAATTTACGTTGAGATTGACGTTTCCTTTACCAGTAATTTATCAAGAAATAGCCATTACTATCACGTTGAAAATTTTATTTTAGTTTTAAATAGATTGTGTGGAGCATGCCCGTCCATAACAACATCGAAACGAGTAAAAAATGCGCCGAAGAAACTTCAGCGCAATCGAGTTTTCTGTACAGTGTATAATGCTGTATGAGCCGCGGGCCATGGAAATTTCAACCACGACCCGGTGGTGGCCTGTATTATAGCGTTTCCAGACTCAAGATCATGGCTAACTTTAACCTTAAATAACATAAAAACTACTGAGGCTAGATGGCTACGATTTGGTATGTTTGATGATTGGAGGGTGGATGATCATCATACCAATTTGCAGCCCTCTAGCCTCAGTTGTTTTTAAGATCTGAGGGCGGACAGAAAATGTGCCGACGGAAAGACAAATAGCCATCTCAATAGTTTCCGTTTACAGAAAACTAAACCTGTATGATTTTTTTTATCTCATCACACCCGTCGTATCCCTCCCATCTCGAGTGTCACTTGAAATATTGTTTCGCGATCGATAACGAGTCTTCGAGAGAACTCTTTGGAAATTCATTAAAACATTGGAGGACTCGGTTCTGACATGACTCATGACAGAGGAAACACGAGTGCTGAGGGGTTGTGTTGATGCAGTACCGAGTCAAGAAATGAACCTTGCATCCTTGTTTTCTGATATCACTGATAACAGTTGTCATTCCTAAAGGTATAATGGGAGTTGAGGCAAGGTTCGAAGGAACGAAGCAAAGGCCACCTTATAGGTGGGTTAGGGAGGTAGGCAGCCAAAGTAGGATTTTTGTGTTCGAAGATCTAGAGCTTTTTCTTCTCGTTTCTGTGTTGCTCAATGAGGCATGTTCATTTTAGTACAGGCTATTATAATATTTTCCTGAGTCCGTTTAAATTCAGTTTTAAGTAGGAAATATTATAATTGACTTTTACATCAGTTTAGTTTCAGTAGCAAAAGTTTACCGAGAAACAATTACTTTTTATCGTTTCAGTTTTGTTGCTAGAGATTGATTCCTAGGGAATCTGATCCTCATCAGGAACAGCCAAACAAGCGCTGTAGTCAACATTTTTATTCCATTGGGATGTTTCGGCTTTAACACACTAAGCCATTTTCGACTTAAAATAGAGGCAAAACACCAAAACATAACTAGGTGAAAGTTTTATGTTTTGATGTTTTGCCGCCATTTTAGGTCGAAAATGGCTTAGAGTTTTAAAGCCGAAAATAGAGGCAAAACACCAAAACATAACTAGTTGAAAGTTTTATGTTTTGGTGTTTTGCCTCTATTTTAGGTCGAAAATGGCTTAGAGTGTTAAAGCCGAAAAGAGGCAAAACACCAAAACATAACTAGTTTAAAGTTTTATGTTTTGGTGTTTTGCCTCTATTTTAGGTTGAAAATGGCTTAGAGTGTTAAAGCCGAAAATAGAGGCAAAACACCAAAACATAACTAGTTGAAAGTTTTATGTTTTGGTGTTTTGCCTCTATTTTAGGTCGAAAATGGCTTAGTGTTAAAGCCGAAAATAGAGGCAAAACACCAAAACATAACTAGTTTAAAGTTTTATGTTTTGGTGTTTTGCCTCTATTTTAGGTCGAAAATGGCTTAGAGTGTTAAAGCCGAAAATAGAGGCAAAACACCAAAACATAACTAGTTTAAAGTTTTATGTTTTGGTGTTTTGCCTTTATTTTAGGTCGAAAATGGCTTAGAGTGTTAAAGCCGAAAATAGAGGCAAAACACCAAAACATAACTAGTTTAAAGTTTTATCTTTTGGTGTTTTGCCTCTATTTTAGGTCGAAAATGGATTAGCTTGTCAAAGCCGAAAAGTCCCGGTGGAATAAAAATGTTGCCTTTAGCGCTTGTTTGCCTGTTCCTGATCGTTTCAGTTTTCTAAATTACCGTGAAAATGGAGAAATAGATCTGTTTTATTTCTTTTTTCAAAGACTGGCGAAAAGTTTTGGGGGGAAGGCACTTTCATTTTCGTTTATGGTTTCATCATATCATTAAAATAAATAAGCGTTTTATGTTTTATCTTCTTTTCAGTTTCATGTGTTCGATTTAGTTTCCTAAGTTAAATGAAAAACAGATACCGTTTAAGTTTCGTTTCAGTTTCCCTACGGAGAGCAGAATGGCGTGCCTGTTCTCTTTTAGTTTTATAGTCTGGCAGGAAAACTGAAAGGCTTTTAATTTTCGTTCCAGTTTCTAACAGAGTTTAGAAAAGTGATGGAAGTTTAATATTCATTTTAGACTGTCAACTTATTGATGAATATAGAAGTTCACATTTATCGTATATATTCATCAATTTAATATATATATATATATATATATATATATATATATATATATATATATATATATATATATATATATATATATATGTATATATATATATATATATATATATATATATATATATATATATATATATATATATATATATATATATATATATATATATATATATATATATATATATATATATATATATATATATATATATATATATATATATATATTATATATACATATACATATATATATATATATATATATATATATATATATACATATATATATATATATATATATATATATATATATATATATATATATATATATATACGAGATATATATATATATATACGAGATATATAAATAACTTCTATCTTTCACTTGTTACCGCCAATTAGAGAATCTTGAACTCCTGAAACACACGGAAATTCATGTAATTATCAGCAACTCATACTGTTTCTATTGCGACAATTCTCTTGTACTCATCACGAAAGATTAGGTAAAATGTGAGCCGTGAGAGAGGGCACTTTAAATTGCAGATTCTGATTTGTTGATCGGCCACACTATTTAACTGTGGCGTTAGGCTTGAATTTCACGGTCTCAGTCTAACTCTCGTTGCATTCTGAAGCTGCTCTCTCTCTCTCTCTCTCTCTCTCTCTCTCTCTCTCTCTCTCTCTCTCTCTCTCTCTCTCTCTCTCTCTCTCTCTCTACAAGATTTTGGTTGAAAGATTTGGTATTTTGTGTTTTTAAGAGAAATTTACCCGGTGTCTGCTGAGCGAAACTGTTGAATCTTAGATCACTGTCAACCCTTTGAGCTGTTTGTTTGAATATTCTGTTGTTGCGTTTAAGGAATTCGTAGAATCGCTGCTTACAATATTCATCATGTGTGGTTGCTTATTTACATACACCAGTGACAGTTACCATTTGATTCCGCATAATTCAGTAGAAGAAAGATCACACTAGTATTTCGTTATCAGAGTAAAGACGAGTCTCTTCCAGTTCATGTAAAATGAATGTGCATCTGATAGTTATAATATGGAAGCATTATATATATATATATATATATATATATATATATATATATATATATATATATATATATATATATATATATATATATATATATATATATATATATATATATATATATATATACACACACACACACACGTGTATATATATATATATATATATATATATATATATATATATATATATATATATATATATATATATATATATATATATATATATAGTATTTATTATCCACAGAGACCTCGATTTCTTCACATTTTGGAAACCCTTGTCACTAAGAAGCCCGGCCGAGTGATCGATCTCAGGTCCGGGATATCCGAACGAGGTAACGACAATTACCAGACCAAGAAGAAAGTCTACGTACTTATATCTGTCGAATTCAGTTACATTTACCAGAGCCTTCTAATTTTCAGAACTATATTGCATGAATACTTCATTCTCTTCCTTTCATTCTTTCCTCAAGGGTTTTGTATTTCAAAGGCTCCAGTCTTCTCAGAAACTACCAATTAATAAGTTACTGGTCACTTACCGTCCTCAAAAACTAGATGTTAAGGAGGATTATTTTTCTAGGAAAGGTCTTTTGAGCACTTTTGAGCACTCTTCCTGGAGAGAGAGAGAGAGAGAGAGAGAGAGAGAGAGAGAGAGAGAGAGAGAGAGAGAGAGAGAGATTTTCGCTGAAGCTGCACTTTCACTTTGAATTTTATAATTCGTTGTCATTGTTGTCAATACGATCCTTAGGTCATTTAGTGTGTAACTTTCCTTTGATAAGTGTAATTTCGATATTTGAAATCTATCCTTTTTCTTTCATATTTGTCGTCTTCAGCGTGTTCTTACCTAATATTATTGTTTATCATCGCTAATATCTTGGGATGCAAAATTGTTCTCGGATATCACATTGCAGTCATTAGTGGCTGATTAATACAATGTAAACCGGTTTGTGTAAGCCTTCGTGCTCTAGTTATTCTTGACCGAGAAGAAGTGCTTTCCTTTGCTAACCAAGAAGATAAAAAGATATGCAATGTTTTCCTTTACTAAAAGAAGAAGATATAAAGTTTAAATTGATTTCTGTAGAAACTCATGGTTAGAATATAAGTGGCGCGCTGACTTTTATTCAGTGTAATAAATAAGCCATACCAAATTCGAGCACTTAATGCAGCGTATAATGCCGCATGAAACTCTCAGCCACGGCACATGAAACTCTCAGCCGCGGCCCATAAAAATTTCAGCCACGGCCCGGTGGTGGCCTTTGTTGTTGGCACCCATAGCGGTGCCAGGCGCACGATCTTGGCTAACTTTAACCTTAAATAATATTAAAACTACCGAGGCTATAGGGCTGCAATTTGGTATGTTTGATGATTGGAGGGTGGATGATCAACATAGCAATTTGCAACCCTCTAGTCTCAGAAGTTTTTAAGTTCTGAGGGCGGACAGTAAAATGAGGATGGACAGACAAATAGCCATCTCAATAGTTTTCTTTTACAGAAAACTGAAAAAGCATTCGCCAAAACTACCGTTGTTGTGATTGAATTAACCTGGGATAGTACAAGCGCGGGCTCGTGATCGTGCGAGTAGCTCGTAAGAAAACAAGCTATCAGGTTGCTAAGTTCAGCACATCTCTTCCACCGAGACAAGACCTCGACAAGCACAATGTTCGTAGTCTCTTGATAATTTTTTTTCGGGGGGAGTAGGGTGTCAGAAGTACTCCAGTCAAGGGTCATCTTGTTCAAGGGCAAGTGTGCTTTTGCTTTGCTTAAGGGTGCCACCTAATTTTTGATGAAGAATGGAATAATGTTTATGAAACGTTTTACAAAAAGAAAAAAAAAAAAAAAAAAATAATAATAATAATAATAATAATAATAATAATAATAATAATAATAATAATAATAATAATAATAATAATAAATAAATAAATAAATAAATAAATAAATATATAATTCAGTATTTTTCTGAAGTATGAGAAAATTGATAATCTTACACCTATCCGTCGTTCTAGAGCATCAGGAAGTGACCCAGAAGTGGTTGATCAATTTCTCGTTAGCCGTAGTTTAAACTAGATGATTGCTTGTTAATATTTCCGACTCTCAAGTGAAACATAGTCATAACCTCTTGAGCTATACAACAATGGAGAGAGAGAGAGAGAGAGAGAGAGAGAGAGAGAGAGAGAGAGAGAGAGAGAGAGAGAGAGAGAGAGAGAGAGAGAGAGAGAGAGACTAAAATATTGATTCATAAAGACTACCACAAAGATTAAGAATATACTTTAGTGCTCACTCACTGTTAGATATTTAGATATTTTCTTCCAATACTTATTCTCCATATGGATATTCATAGTTCCCGTTTACGTAGATAAACTCGTGTTTTACAGCAGTTATAATATGTAAGTAATGATAATAAGTCTCTGGCCAACAGAAAATGAGTCTTTAAATTACAACAAATAACGTGGACACATGTTAACCACCGCCCCTTCAGTTAATTCAACTTCTTTGTAATATTTAGTATTTCCTAAAGTAATGCTTCTTTTCGTACGTATGATGCAAGCGAATGCATGTAACAGCAAATGTACGTGCAATATTTTATAACTGGCTTTGTTTTAAACTCGTTTCATTAGTCTTTTGAGTACATATTCTCTAGTTCAATCAGGAAAGCTATTTCCTGATTGAAGCCTCTCCTTTTATAAATATTTCTTCGGTAAGTGATACTAAATAATTTACGTTTATATTTTATTGCTATAGTTTACTGATTCCTTTGTATTCAGAAAAGAACGACTGTCACAGTTTATCAGAGAACATTCAACACAAGACTTGAGTGAGCCCAATCAAAATAAGATGCAAGCGAACATGTAAGAAATATTCATTTCTGTGCAACGTAACTTATGTGTACTACTATGAAAATAACTTCAGCACTGCATACAGAAATTAACCCTTAAATTTTGCATGACGTCTTGAACGGAACAATACTTACGTCATGCTATGCCAATGCTGCAAATGAAGCATACAAAGCGGTGAAATAAATGCCGAATGAAATACAACACTTAAGTAATAAGGGAAGTGGTCCGGGGCGAGCAAAAAGGTTAATGTGCCGTGGATTAGCCTCTTGTGGGGCTGTCAGGAATGGCTAATGCGATCGAAGTTTCCTGTGAAGCAATCAGATGATAAAAGTGGCAGTTAATGTGATGTTGCCCCTTCTGCCTATGAAATGGAGATTGAGAACTGAAACATTATTCATTTATGAATAATATTAAATTTAGATAAGTTCGTTTGATTTTATAGTAGAGCCATGTCTTCTTATTTAGGCTAGTGGACTTGACACCACTGCTGATTTTCTTTCACATTCCTCACAGCTTATTAGAGTGGAGAGTGTATGACCAATAACTTCCTGTTTCTAACTTGAAAAGGTAATACTCAGAGTGATAGGAAAACTTCTAATGTCTCCTCAGCTTTGAGGGAAATTGAATTTTCTCCTGTTTTGTCACTAGTGTTGATATCGCAATGAAAAGTTGGTAATGAAAACTGTTTTGGCTAATTCTTAATCTCTCTCTCTCTCTCTCTCTCTCTCTCTCTCTCTCTCTCTCTCTCTCTCTCTCTCTCTCTCTCTCCTTGAATTTTGTCACGGCCGACCTTCTCTCTCTCTCTTTCACTCCCTCTCTGATGGCTTTTGGAAAACGTATTTACAATGCAAATGATTTCAAGGTCCAAATTTTAATCAAGTCATAAATGGGTTTCCGCGCATAGTTATCTACATAATGTATTTATTCCAATATCGTGCCTGAAATGTTGACGTTATATGAACGCTTTTTATCATGACATTAAACAATGTCACTGCTTCATTTAATTACTTTGCTTTTAAACACATTAAATGCGGCGATTTCCCAGCCATTGTGAAATCTAATGACTATGATTAAGCTATCTCAGATGGTCAGGATATTGGTATAGGTATAATAACATTAATAGTTATTACTTTAATTGTTATTAAGAATGAATAGGATCCCCATATTTGGAAACTTGTAAAATAGCAGTGATGAAAATATAAAATTGCCACAGTTTCCGCGCTAGACATATTGCAGAAATCAAAGTTCTGGATGGTAATAGAACTGAATTTTTTCCAATTTCAGAAACATAGGAAAACATTTTAAGACTAAGGTTATAAATTAGAGCAAGGGATTTTTTCATGGCTAAGTGCCTCTTTCTTTCTTTCTTTCTTTCATAATAACTGATTTATGCTTAAGTTTTTGCATTTTTTTTTAATAAGGTGTATTCCTTTTGGGTATTTGACCGTACGCCAGTGCAGTAACGTTTGCATTAAAACTAAATTTGAACTAATGAAGTACAAAGTTTTAAGGTATCGAAAACGTTGATTTTACTTTGACGGCACAACGAATATTTGTGAAAGTGTTTCTATACACTGTTCTAAAAGTAGTGACTTTAAAAAACAAACAATTTATAATTATAACTCTTGACCTTAAAAAGAAAGGAAGCCAATTTAAGGAGACTTACACGAGACAGTGTTAAAACGAGGAGTGTCTGATCCAAAAAGACCTAACCTAACATTACTTATATTTCAGATTACATCCAGTGCACAATAACAGTCTTAAATACTAAAAAAAATGTTTGCTTGCTTTGTGTCTTTGCACTTCACAGCTAACCTGATGATGAACTGTCACAACATATATTCCAGAAACAATATTAAACAGAGGTTTTAAGAAACGTACACACTCACACACACACAATATATATATATATATATATATATATATATATATATATATATATATATATATATATATATATATATATATATATATATATATATATATATATATATATATATATATATATATACTCCGTCACGAGTACGTGGGTGTAGACCGCTAACAAGTTCACTCTTCTTGTAAAGGGAATAGCTTCATAGAAGACAAAATAAATCTCATTGACATTAAGAACAAATGCATGTACAGAACGCTTCCTCATCTTTAAGAAATCAGAATTTCCTTTTCACTTTGCAAACATAGCATAAGCAAATTAACTCATGAATTTCTACCATTTAACTTCCATATTCAACAGCCACACTTCCGTCCTATGGAGAAAACCTGGCATATGATTCTCTCCATACAACATTCCAAAACTTGCAATATGAAGACTCTACTTGTGTCGCATGGTTTCAGTGGAAAAGATAGTAAGAAAGTATAAGTTAGTATAAGGTTGGTCGCTATTCCAGTCCGATGAAAAGTGGGAAAACTAAATATTGAAGTCGTTATACTGTGTTGATGAAAGACGGAAAAGAGAAGAAACGAAATATTGAGGTCGCTATGCTGGTTTCCGTGGCAAAAAAGTAACAGAAAATGTTATGGTCGTTGTACTTGTTTATAATATAACAGTAATAATTATAATAATAATTACTGACCAGTTGAACTAAAGAAATCTCCCTTTCAGGTGCTATATTATTTAGTTTGAAACACCCTGCGTTGACGATAAATTTGAAAGAAATACTTTCAGTGCTTTGCTACAGTGAGCGCAAGTCAGTTTCTACCGAGATTCCATTCCCATAAACCGGCTTATCAAATCAGTTTTTGCGTCCTTACTGTTTCATGTCCTGTAGTGTGTGTGTGTTGTTTTGTAACTTGTAATTCTGTAAGCTACATGATATGGAACTGATATGGTACTGTATAGAGTATGCAGCCGTTTTATTCTTTAAACTTAAAGTAAATTTTACTACTCTTAGCCAGCTTACTTCGTTGTTCATCAGTTTCTCGTTGCTCAACTCTTTCTAGCAATAGGGAAATGTGAATTACTTTTTCCATGCTCGGTGATATGCGTGAAGCTGAGAATAAGGCAGCCATTAATTATACAATAAAAGGACATGTTCGAGAATTAGAGTATAAATCACAAACAGTCTCGAGACGTATGCCTCCTCTTCAGAATGAGTCATCACCCACACTGAAAATAAGCGATAATATTTAGAAATGATATATGAACTATACTCCAATCATCGAATCTGCAATTTTGATGTATTCAGTGTAGTTAGATATTGGAGTTCTGATATACTATCTTACGCTGTTAATCAGTCTTAATATTTGACAACTTAAAAAAAATAAATTCCTAAAGAATTATGGTATATCAACCGTGCCTCTAGAGCAGTACTAATAGTAAAAGTAGCATATGAAGATAATGATTTCTTGTTTCTAAATTAATCTTTACACACCCTACAAATATGTAATTTGGTTTTCATGGTTCCAATTTTATTCCTCTCTATATCCCCTTTCACTCCCGCTCCCTAAGCGAAACGGGGTCGTCTGTATTTCTTTATAACATTTCTCTGTCTTTTCTCGTAGTTTCCACAGTTATACCTATTAATACCATCACTATCATGTATTTTATTTTTTACCTTCGCACAACGACCTACCCGTTTCCGAGGTTAGACTCAAAACTTTCTTGAACTTCTTTTGTGTCCATCTTTTTCAAGTAACTGCGTCTTGCGTCTTTTCTTACTTTGTGTCATTTCTAATTTTACTGTGTTTCCATTGCTTCACAAAAGACTGCGGAGATTCATTGAACAAGGGGATAGTGCGTGAAGGAAGGTGCAGAGAAGGAAGTAAGAAAGTTAGAAAAACACAAAAGGGTGGACTGATAAACGTTTAGTGACATCAGTATGAAATCTGGGAAGCTGTTCCGTGTCTAAATATGCCGTGTATGTTTTTTCCAGTATTCTTTTCTCCCGTCATCAAGAGTTTTCCTCTTTTTCCGTTTTGTCTTTTCCCTCCTTCCGTTTTTCCTTTCCTTCCCATTGCTCTCCCTAACTTTCGCAAGAGCTACAACTTCAAGGCACAACCGAGTGTTAAAGGTAACTTCTGCTTCACAAGAGAAAGTTGACGGCGAAGTTTTCTTTTTCATTCATCTTCTAAGGCCCACAATGTGTTTCTTAACTCTAGGTATTTGCGTCAGAGGTGGGAGAAACAACGAGAGAGAGAGAGAGAGAGAGAGAGAGAGAGAGAGAGAGAGAGAGAGAGAGAGAGAGAGAGAGACTGAGACTGGTACACACAAACATACAGGGGAATGTAAAGCACTCGTGAGAAGGTGAGAGCAAGGCTTTCATTCGGAATAAAACATAACTAAGCAGAAGGTAAGATAGGTAGGTAGTGTACACTGATTCAGTCTGTAGGTTGCGGTTCTAGCCACATATCATCAGAGCAAAAGAATACTTATTGTTAGCAAATTTTCTACGAAAAGATTACTTAACGTGCCATCATTGATAAAACAAACATTAATCAGCTTTTTGCTGGTCATCAAAGCAAAAGAATGTTTGTTTTTAGCTCAATTTGAAATGAAAAGAAGATTCCAGAATCTCCCAACGATAATAAAACAAACATGAAGACTGGAAGCCCGATATTATTGACGTCAATAATTCTGCCGTCCAGACAACCCAATTACACCCCAGGTTCCCAAATAACGCTTTAGATGCTTCATTATTTAAACAAACCCTCGGTACCTGATGTATTTTTAAGACAAACCAACAATATTTTTTCAGTGTTATGCATAACTTGAAAAAAAATTTATAAATCGTTCTAGGGACTATTTAGCGTTACTTTTTTTTTCCACAATTTCATGACATTATTAAACTATCACCCAATGTTTGTTAGAAATAAGAATCAAGTTGCGCAGTACTCAGGATATGCAATGTATCCAGTTATCACAAATAACAATTTAATCAAATTTAAATTTAAAAAGTACTAATGGTTACTAACATTTTCTAAAATCTCTCACTAAATGCCAGAAATATTCAGAACTAAGTAAATAAGCTTTAATTCTCAACACAAGGAAGAGTGTGTACCTTGTAACAATAAAATTAAGCCTTATTGTATATCCAGTTCACTAGATTTAGATTCCAGTC
>JANJGK010000005.1:29619970-29646410 GCA_039081455.1 Macrobrachium rosenbergii | reverse complement strand
TATATATATTTATATCAGCTTGTCTTAGTTACTGCTCCTGAAATGATTATTTTCTTCAGATTATTCATTCAGTTTTCGTGTACGTATATAAGTACGTACGTCTATACATTTAATTTATTTTCTTCAGATGAGAGAGAACTAGTTCAAGGACGGGGAAAAGTATCAAAACGTTTGGCTCAGAAACGTTTGTGTAAGCATGAAATTGGAACATTAATCATTCTATGATTTCTCTATGCTTACCAACGCAATGCAACAGTAAAAAAAAGTTGTTTTCATAATAAAAACAAAAAGAAAAATACTTTTTTAGGTATCAGTTCGTTATTTGCTAAAAGTATGTGGGAGGAGAAACGCTTTATTTCTCATTAACATTGGACACCATCCAGCGAACGAATTAGTCCAAAACTTTTCTGATTTAACTTTGCCTCAAGATTAAAAAGAAGAAGAAAAACTTCAATAAATTCCGACCATGAGCGTAAAAGCGCCCGGTCTTGTATATACGAGAAAACAACCAATTGCCGATGGTTCTCACAATATTCTCCTTACTGTCTTTTTTCTTTATTTATTGATGTTTAGATGAGGTGACTAGTGTTTTTTTATATGTGTAGGGTTTTATAAGGTGCGTATGTGAATGAAATACCAATTTTAAATGGACAGGGAGAACTAATTGCTAAATATGTTTAAGTAATGAGCAATATACATAAACTGGAAAGAGTTCGTAGTTTTTGTTCATCTTGTCCATGTTGACGCATTTGCTCCTTTCTAAATAATGTGATCTTCTCCTTTTAAGAATTTTGATTTGAAAGTTTAAGTCAGTCACAAATGTGAAAATTATCAAAGACGTTTTATGACTAAAGCATGTAAAACTAATTCGCTTACTTGATTAGTTATGTAAAAGTAACACTCAATAATTATGTGCGTTTACCAAATGAAACTAAATAAAAGCAGAGGTTCTCTGTTAAAGCTCTGAGTACTTAATTTGATTGAGGATTTTAAAAAAGAATATTTGAAATTGAATGTGTTTATAATATATAATATATATATATATATATACAGTATATATATATATATATATATATATATATATATATATATATATATATATATATATATATATATATATATTATGTTTTTTTTTTCTGATACACATCGGGACTGAACCCCAGTCTTTCAAATAAGAGACCAGGGCGTTAGCAGTTCATCCGGGGTTCGGTCCTGATGTGAGTCAGAAATTCATTTCTATGAAACACGTTCTCATGTGTGTATATATACTGTATACATGGGTCCATTGTGTAGCACGACCTTTGAGGCAGTAATACGCAAACTCACACACTTTATATATATATATATATATATATATATATATATATATATATATATATATATATATATATATATATATATATATTCAGAAAGCTACAAACGTCCTTTAATATCCAATTCACTCTACCTCGGAAATAATATATTTTCATATATGTTACCGAAGGGGAATTTTTTAGTTGATAATCCGACTGGTTAGTGTGTCACTGTAGTCCTGATTCCTCGTCCGTCGCTGGTTCGATCCCACGGGACGACGGACTTATTATCAACTAAAAAATTCCCCTTCGGTAACATATATGAAAATATATTATTTCCGAGGTAGAGTGAATTGGATATTAAAGGACGTTTGTAGCTTTCTGATTGTATATGAATCACGGTGATGTGATAAATAGTCATATATATATATATATATATATATTATATATATATATATATATATATATATATATATATATATATATATATATATATATATATATATATATATATATATATATATATATATATATATATATATATATAATATATATATATGTGTATTTATATATATATATATATATTCTTCAGTGGCTTAATCTACGATGAACTTCCATTAAGAAGTAATTCTACATTATCGATTTTTTTTTCATGTGCCTACACTAAAGGCTCATCAGAATATTAAAATTCCTCCATTCTAAAAAAACCTTACACTGAAGATAATCCGACATCAACTTTTACCTTTCTCTCACTCCAGATATTTTCTAATTCTTTCATTAGCTATACCATAACTTTCGACCTAGACATCACACATTTTTTCGACGTCCCCATCCTTCATCCGCAAAGTTTTAAACAATCATTAAGACGGAACCTACTCTTCTCTTAGCTCCACTTCTTATACCAGACCAAGTCACTCTCCAATCCACAATCCACACTTTCGAATATATGATTCAGTTACCTTCTTCGCCAAAAATCCTCAACACTCGCCATATTGTATCCTTATAACGTGTATTAAAGTTTTTTTTAAGCCCTTTACTTTTTCCACTTAGTTCATTCTTAAAAAAAATTGATATAGACACCGTCTTCATTGTCTAAATCCAAACTTTTTTCCATGGCAATCGCTATGTTTACTTTCCTACAATAATGCTGACATGCATTTCCTCTGTAAACTCATCGTTTTGACCCTAAATTTCTTAGCGATATATTTCATTCTTAATCTCATATAGAGGAACGTTTATTCATTTCACCAAAATCTTAATATTTACCTCATCATATTTTCAAATCCCCTTTTCGTAGCCTAATTAGAAATGTAATTTTCCGCGTACATTTCTGAAGGAAAATCGTTGCCTGTGAAAAACAAAAGTTAAACAATAAACAGTTTGCTCCTCCGCGATTCATCTCTCCTAATTCAGTTTCATAAGTAATTAAAAACTTTTCTAAAGAGTTTTTTCCTAAAATATTAAATGAAAACGAAACCAATTTATTAAACTTACTGGAGAGAAAATAAACCCTACCATGGAAAGCTTAACGAAATATTTGTGCGGGAATTTTGCCCAAGAGCTGTTTTTTATTAATTTTTTGAGACCGGTTGGAAGGCTGGGGGCGGGGGTGGGGGGCCCTTGGAAGTGGGGGAGCTGTAAGACTGAAATGAAAGAGCCTGAAGTGAAATGTGAGGGAACAATAACAGAGGCTGGAAGGGGTTAGGTCCCAAAGAATCCGTTACATCCGTTTGTGTGAATAATCATGTAATTCACGGTAAGGAACCCATATTTCAAAGGAGAGGAGAAATGAGGAAAAGAGGAGAATCAGGAATTGGGAGATGAAATAATTAAACAGACATAAGGAGGAATTTATATATTTTCTTAATCTGTATCCCTCCATAGCCAGCAGATTTTGAGCTCGATAAAATTGAGACCCTTCTGTAAGTAACACTCAGCTGTAAGTTGCTATTTTTAAATTAAATGGGCAGTAATACAAATGATTCAGATAAACAGTATTGTATTATAAAAAGAGCAGCATACATAAATGCGTATTTGCTCTTACTATACCTCAGAATAGTATGAAAGAACATGTAAATATGTAAACTGTACGCTTATACATCTACAGCCTGAGTAAGCTAAAACAACAAGGAAAAATTACCGGATGCTTTAAAAAATCTAATGAAAATATAACCCTGCAATTTTGAGAGACACTGTGAGTTAGAGGGAGGGAGACATTGTTTTTGTATATCTTCGGTAATGATGCAAGAGGTGAATCCCATAAATTTCCATAATCTTTCCGTATTACCTTGAAGAAATTAGGAATTATCTTTGTTCCGAGTGATTATATTAAATGTTATAGCTTTGAAAGATTTGTACGTCTATAACAGCCTAGTGATTTTCAGTACGATATAAAATTAATATGTAAATAAATAAATGAATTATACATACATATATATATATATATATATATATATATATATATATATATATATATATATATATATATATATATATATATATATATATATACATATATATACATATACATAGACATATACATGTATGTATACACACACACACACACACACACACACACACACACACACACACACACACACACACATATATAATATATATATATATATATATATATATATATATATATATATATATATATTATATATATATATATATATATATATATATATATATAGAGAGAGAGAGAGAGAGAGAGAGAGAGAGAGAGAGAGAGAGAGAGAGAGAGAGTAGTTACCATAAGTAAATTTCAGAATTATACTAGCTAAATAACAGTGGGCATATAAACAAATTACAGTAACCCAACCTAGCTACCTATCAGACATATTGAGTTTATACCATGAATACCGACAATATCCAGATAGATTTGTTGGTAGACTGATGCGGGAATAAACAGATATAAACTTGCTAGAATAATGCAATGTCCTGGGTGTTGCCATTTTAGAAACTTTGTAGACTGACGAAAATATGGATTCTAGTTAATGGAAAGAAAATATGGATTCTAGTTAATGGAAAATATTATTCAAAGTTTATACTAGTGATCTGACATCGCAAATGTCAAAGCATTCATAAGAAATAATGAAACTGTGATAATTGTCGATAGTAATAGAGAAAGGAAAGCATTAGAAAAAATCATAACAAATATTGTACCCATAATAAAAAAAACAAAACTGAAATCCATCTTGCTTGCCTTGATATTGGAACTTCTTCCTCAGATATCAAAAAAAAAAAAAAAAAAAAACTAAGTGAACCCGCGGATTCAAAATAAGAATGTAAACATAAAAGAGTTACATCCCTCTCCCACTGAACGGAGACTGTGGAATAAAAAGCTCCAGATAAAGTTTAGCTCGTACGACGAAATGAAAAATATCTCCTTTCAGGCTCGAAGGATAACGTCCAGAATGAAACAGTGAAAATAGATCCGAAGATAAGAAAGTAAAATGAGATTTCAGAGATTTTCACACCCCAAATATATGTCTTTTTTTTTTTCTTTTCTTTTCTTTAAGCTTCAGCTCATCTGTTGTTGGATGTAAAGGCGTTTTTCCTATTCTCTTGCTATTAAGTAGGAGCTTTTTATGATTTTCTATTTATCACCTTTACCTTTGATGTGTGATGAAATATTTCTGTGCAGTTTAGATTTGAAAGTTGAGAGAGAGAGAGAGAGAGAGAGAGAGAGAGAGAGAGAGAGAGAGAGAGAGAGAGAGCGAGAGAGACAGACAGACAGAGAGAGAGAGGAGAATTATGATAACATATACTGATGTTTAGCAGGATGTTTCTGGCAACTTGATTTCCTCATGAGAAATGATCGGTCAGTACCAGAATACGAATGTTTATTTGGATTTGGATATTCTCTCTCTCTCTCTCTCTCTCTCTCTCTCTCTCTCTCTCTCTCTCTCTCTCTCTCTCTCTCTCTTGGAATTAAACTCTAATTATTAAAGGTTAACTTAATTTGTTTCGCAAGAAATTGGAGTATGCAAGAAACAAGGGTCTGGATTTCAATTTATAACAACACTCAAGCACACACATACACACGCACGCGCGCGCGCGCGCGCACACGCATATGTTTATATATATATATATATATATGTGTGTGTGTGTGTGTGTTCTTCGTCTTCTGAGCTCTTCGTTGGGCGAGTCGGTAGAGTTGTGGGCTAGCACTCGCTAGGCCCGAGTTCGAGTCTCCGGCCGGCTGATGAAGTGTTAGAGGAATTTATTTCTGGTGATAGAAATTCATTTCTCGCTATAATGTGGTTCGGATTCCACAATAAGCTGTAGGTCCCGTTGCTAAGTAACCAATTGGTTCTTAGCCACGTAAAATAAGTCTAATCCTTCGGGCCAGCCCCAGGAGAGCTGTTAATCAGCTCAGTGGTGGTCTGGTAAAACTAAGGTATACTTTTCTTCGTCTTCTAAAGGAGATGGTGTCAGAAGGATATAACCTTCCCTTTTCTCATCGAATCCATACTGATTAGGCAGCTAACATAAATTGTTTCTGGAACCAACAGGCACTGGTACCTACTAACAGTTGGATGGACTAGTCACTAGTGGGTGTTAGTCAGGGAGCGATCCATGAGCCTAGCAAATGTAAGAAGAGCGCAGCAGCTCTCAGCTGGTTGAACTTTTCAAATGTTTGGGTCGGATCGCCGCATCCTTACCCCATATTTAGAGTGAAATGAATATGCTTTCCTGGAATTTTACTCTCATGCAAACACAGTTTTACACTACAGAACAGCAATCTAGCAGTTTCCCTAGTGACCAAAAATAGTTATATAAATATTTTAATAAAGAAAGGGACTGATGGTTAAGGATTTTATCAGAACCGCTTCTCACTTTTAAGGTTAATTACAGACGCCATTCTGAAACAGCCTATGGTGAAAACCATTTCCAAGCTTAATATTGGCAATGGTGTATTTACCTTAAGGTAATCGAGATTTTCTTAAATTGGTGAATCCGAAGCAAACTTAGGAACACTGAATGATGATAAAATAATTGTGGAAAATAGAATTTTCCAGCACTAAAATTGTGCTACCCTGTTGACTAAACACATTAACATTCGCAAAGTGATCATGACCAGAAGGTAGATGAATAAACAAATGAGCAACGAAATGTTGAAGAGAGAGAGAGAGAGAGAGAAATGGAGCTCAGGCGAAGGGGGGAAGGAAATATTTTATGTATATGTATCCCCCCGCCAAAAAAAAAAACATTGCAATTTATCAAAGCACAACAAAGTTAATTTTTCGGAGTATAATTACGTTTTTAATGCTATAATATACATAATGCCTATGAAGGCAATTGAAGCACTTTCATATTTTCTAGAAAATCTAAAGTAAACTGGATATCTTCTCAAACACTTCTTAATTTTGCCGTTTAAATTTCATAAACAGAGCCATTACTTGAAATAAAAAGACAAACAAAACAGACACTCGACTGTCTCAAAACGGCCATGGGGCTTACTCTAAGTTCTGTACGGAACCGACACTGATTGAGTTTTAGGAATTTAGGATGAATTACAGTTGCTAATTATAGACGCACCATATTAAGTTACTCTTTATCTCTTTTCCTGCTGAGCTTCTCGTCTATTTTGAATATCCACTTACAGTCGCATTCATAATGAGAATTGATTAAGAAAGTTTGTGAAGTAAACTCACCGTCATTTCCATATCTATTTCAAAATATTGCTAGTTATTCTAGAAAAAAATCATTCTACTGCGGTAAATATGAGCATAATAAAAAAAAATAATTAATTGTGCTGCGGAACCAAAATCGAATGTCAATCATACCTTGGGCATAATGATTATCATTGCATTGAATGTACGTTATAAACATATTGTAATGTTAAAACTGGATATAGGAATACTTCGTTTATCCAGAGTTCCTTTTATATTGGATAAAAAATTAGATAATGGTCAAGTAATGAGTTCGTGAAAAACAGATAGGCTTTCTTGAAAAGCGAGCGAAATGATTTCCTTTACAATCAGGGATGATTTCCTTTACAAACAGGGAATGTTGGAAAAACAATTTGTGACTACTCTGGCATTTACGCCTTGGGTATGAAGACTTCCCCTTAAAAAGTCTAGGAAACCGGAACAGTAATATTCAATAACTATGCATAGAATATATTAATAAGATTATTCATGGTTGGGGCGCGCGGGGAGGAGTTCTGAATTGGCTGCAGTTATTATGAAACGGACCTAATAAAACCAAAAACACCATCACATTTAAATAATTAAATTTTTGTACTTAATGAATTTGTTCATTTGAACTTGGCACCTGCAGGTTTTCTTGAAAGGGCACTATAGATAAATGGAATGCATTCTCAGAGAATGAATAAAGAAGTGATAAGAAAAGCAGAAAGAAAATAAGCTGAACAGATTCAACAAACTTCTCATTATAAAAGATATTGGAACCTCACAAGCAAAAAACAAAACCAGGTCTTGTAAAAATCGATTCAAACTAACTGAGACTAGGATGGAAAAAAGCCCTTACCATTCCATGACACAACTGAAAACATGCATTTGGGGGAATGTTTCTCGCATTCTCAAAACATCTTTAATAGGGATATATTATTACACTCAGAAAATCATTTTAATAAATATTTCTTCCATTTAGAGAACCTCGATAATGAATGCACTTGTCAACCATTTTATTGAATGTTACTTTCACTTTGAGAGTTCCAAGATATTTCAGTGAGGAGAGAGAGAGAGAGAGAGAGAGAGAGAGAGAGAGAGAGAGAGAGAGAGAGAGAGAGAGATCTGAAGTTGGGGCTAATATCATCCATCATAATCAAGAAAACTGCATCAGAAAATAAGAGCCGAGAGAGAGAGAGAGAGAGAGAGAGAGAGAGAGAGAGAGAGAGAGAGAGAGAGATAAGGTAATTTTATTTTTTATACGTAAGGTGCAGCAGCACCAGAGAGGAAATATGAATTAGTTTTGGGTTCCTCAGGCATCCCTTGGTGAGAAAACTCTCCCCTTTAATTTGTTCGCTCTTTCCATCCATAAGCTGCTCTCGGAAGCGTGTACGGAGGTGAAACCTTACGGCCGTTAACTTTTCATACCTTCAAGTTACCCGGATTTTTCTCACAAACGAGCAGATAGAAATATACATTGAAGTTGATCCTCATCCTGTTACCTTGAATCACAAGTCTCTACTTTTGTGTTAAATTAGATGTGTAATATGTTTTAATTACAAAAGTATTGCGTCTCTGTAGAAGGGAGGATTTGCATCCATCCTGGGTTCTTACTTGCATTATCAATACGTCATGTCCTTATTTCTGACTAGAAAACTTGTAGTTTTATTACCGGGAAATCTATTACATCGTTTAGTAGTTGAATTTGGTTTTCCTCAGTAAGTTGGATCTGGTTCCTTATTCGCACTTTTGCTCAAGTCTTTCTTCTAATTGATGGAGCCACCATTGCCCCAAAACTAGGCTTTCCTTCATTAGTTAAATTCTAGAAGCATATAATACTATTATTGATATAAAACAATGCTTATAAAGTAGTAAGTGTAAAATTTCTGCAAAACTTCTCATCAAAGACCAAAAGGTAAATCATTTCGTTCCCGTAGGGGGGAGTGACATCAGTGCACCACTTAAAGTTCATTGCAGCGTCCCGTCGACCTCTTTTACTATACCTCCGCACATATTATCTTTCTTCCATCTTACTCTCCCTCTTCTCCTAACAATTGTTTCATAGTGCAACTGCGAGGTTTTCCTCCTGTTACACCTTTCAAACCTTTTCACTCTCAATTTTCCTTTCAGCGCTCATTGACAAAATAGGTCCCAGTGCTTGGCCTTTGACCTAAAATTTTATATTACTTATAAGTCATTTCGTAAATTTTACGTCTATAAAAATATATTAACATAAATAGAATACAAAAGATGCTTCTTATATGCAAACAGTGAGGACATTTTATTATATATATTTCTTCAACGAATGGGAAATTGCTCATGAAATCCTGCTTATATCCACTTCTTATTGAACCTATTTAACTCAATATACAGTCAGCCATGGGAGAAAACGAGAAACATTCTGTGTTATCTTTAACTAGGTTTTCCTTGGGAGGTAAGCTATTTTAGATAAATGAGAAAATAAGATGAAGACGCTACAGAAAAAAACAGAATTTTTTCTGTTTCAAATAAACAACAAACACAAAATACGTCACAATGATAACAGTAACAGACTTAATCGTGATTTTAAAGACTAGCTGTCGCTATGAAAAGTAAGGAAATATCTTGATCCTTTTCATAAAACAGAAGACTATTAACTGCTTCCTCCTTATTCAGAATCAGCCCAAACCAGATAGTCGTCAAAGTAGTTACAACAAATTCACGGTTTATTATACTGATCATTATAAAAAAAAATGTGTTTTTACAAAAGATTAAAACATAAGCATCTGCGAAAGAAGCGTAGCCACGTTAACGTTTGAAATGCAAGAAGGAATCCACAAACGAGCATGAAAGGAAATAAGAAGTCGCCTTTATGTGCCAGCAGAGTAAGGAGCCGGCGTAAAAATATGCGCTTCATAAGACGCGCCCCGACCTCAAAGGTCCGTAATAAGACGTTTGTTTGGTGGAAGACGCTGCGATATTGCGGATCTTTACATTCAGACGCAATATTGACTCTGCGGGTTTAATCTCATAAGCACTTTAGCAGCTGGGTTCGTTGTGCAACAATTCTTTCTTTTGGTTGTTCATCTACTCCACTAGCAAAATAAAAATGCGCCTGCTGTCGTGAAACGTTAAGCGTAGGTAATCCCATTCGTTGCATAATTAACCAGCTTTGATGGCATTTGGATTTATTTAGGGACCTCCATGTACCAGTGCATTCGGATACATTGTTGTCATTATCCAAGTCAGCCCTAATGGGCCGAATTTTAGATGATATTTATCTGTAAAAGAAAACTGTTGAGATGACTATTTGTCTGTAGGTCTGCATTTTTTCTGCCCTCCCTCACATCTTAAATCCAATCATCAAACCTACCAAATTGCAGCCATCTAGCCTCAGTAGTTTTCATTTTACTTAAGGTTAAAGTTAGCCATTATCATGCGTCTGACACCGCTATAGGTGGCAACAACAAAGAGAACCACCGGGTCGCCGCTGAAAGTTTCATGACCCATGGCTGAGAGTTTCTTACAGCATTATATGCTGTACAGAAAACTCGATTGTGCCGAAGAAAGTTCGGCACATTTTTTTTTCTTGTTTTTCATTTATTTTTCTCGGTATTTTCTAAATTACATTAGTAAAATTTCGATGAAATTATTTTCGGTCCTCGGTCTAATATTTTTTTTACTTAGTAGCTTAAAGTAATCGAAAGAAGACAGTAATACCCATTAACATTCTTATAAAACCTCTTTCTCTCTAGAGATTAAAGGTTCTTTCATTTGCAATTTCGTTAGACAACTTAACGGCAAAAATTTTTCATTTGACCATTAAGATCAGAAGTATTTTCCTTAGTTTTATAATGATTTCATCTAGTCCTGAGTGATTTATTTAGTCAAAAAGCATTTATTGTCAGCGGAATATACTTGCTGAGAGAAATGAACAATTATTACTGGCTTCTTTTTCCAAGATATAGAAAATGGAGATGGCCGCTCCCGTGGTGAGATAAACGACCATTAGCCCAGTAACATAAAAAAAAGAAAAAAAAAAGTGGTTTTACCCAGTTTCCATTACAGGAAGAGATAGGATGACATTATTTAATGCTGGCTAACTATCGCTCTTTATTTGTTGTACGTTTCCTCTCATGATATTTATGGTAATATGTATGTTCTTAAGCGGCCAATCCAAACAAGGAATGTACTGATATCTTACATAAAACATGTTTTTTATCATTTTATAATTTGCGAAAGAAGGGGAATATTTTCTAAGCACATAGAAAAATAACGGAAAAAACATCTGTATCCTACCGCAAAATAATCTGTTCTAAAGAGATTTATCAGAAATAGATATAGTCTAAAACCACCATTTTACTCACCGAAACACTGACTCTTCAAGCTTACCTAATTAACGTCATATGAAAATCACTCGCGTAACTGATTTTTTTATTAAGATTTGAAAACGAGATGCAGAACTCTTGCGTCTTACCGAAGCCACAAAACTAACAGTGTGTGGAATGTCTTGTAAGGGAATGAAACGGCAATAATAAGGGGTCAATAAAAAAAAAAAACTAATGAAAAAAAAGGACTTCAATAGAATTCAAAAAGAAAAGACGACTTAAGGCGTCAGTCAGCCGAAAAACACAGTTATATTCACGAATACTCCCATAAGCGTTATTTCCGTGTGAAATGTAGGCTGTCAAAAAATTTTGCAATATACTCTGATATTGTGAAATACTATTTGCCTAGGTTATATGCCGAAGATTTTATAAAGGACTTTCTACAACAGTGTTGACAAAAGACTGCTAAATGTCTCTTAAGGGGTGATTGATTTGTTGCTGAGCTAGAAGTAGACAAAGGCCGTTAAGAATAGCAAACTGGTGGAGTGGCTGGAAAGTGCAGTGGTCAAATAAATAAAAGCTCAAAGTAATGAGAACAGCTCTAGTGTTTACGAAAATTTTAATTGTAGTCAGGCAACTTTATCAGATCATTTAATTTTCTGCTGCTGTGGTACGCTCAATGCAAAGCGTGATTAAAAAAAAAAATATCAGTCATAGCTGGCAGTTATCTAGTTATCGAAACCAAGATTAGAAACGTGATAACTGGATGACATAACTTGCTCCAGGAAGTTTCTTTGATGAATCAGGACATGTTATTCTCACAATCGGCACAAAGGGTCAAGAGGAAGTTAGGCACAGATGACAAGTAGGCGAAAATTAGTCAACCTAAATATAGATGGAACGAACCTGCCATACTTTGTCAGACAACTTAGATACATGGATAAAAAAGCCACGTTAAACTGCTGCATAATTTCACCCATCTCAAGAATAATCCTGAAATATAACTTTTCCATCAAAGCCAAATTCCGAGTTATGTGTGAAAATGTTGTATGAATGAAAAGAACAAAGTTGCAACAAAACTACAGACAAAGCCAAACCATTAGTGAGGATTGTCATCTTTGGAGAGCTTACTTAGCGAGGAATAAGCGTTTCTGAATTATTCAATATAAGCTTTGTTAAAAAATTTTTTTTTTTTTGTCAAATTTGCCTAAATTCCCCCCAGTGAAGTACCAGATCTATCTTTTGATCTGTATGTCTGTTTGTCTCTGTCTCGCTTTTCTTTTTCTCTTCAACGAGCCTGCAAAATTCTCAGTGTCAGTTGAGAGGTTCATGATGATTTCTGCCTATCTTAAAAGCTGCTAAGTCTGCTGGACTTTTTCTCAAAAAGAACCAGAAGAAAACATGTCTCAGCATTTTTTTTTTTCGCGTGTCATGAAACAATCTGATGTTAATATTCGTTCATCTGTGATAACAAATAATGTTTTATTTTTATGTTTTAACGATGACAATAACAGCATCATGGGATAAAAATATCACAGTTCCGATAACAAGGTAATCATACTATTAATAAGAATAAGGAGGAGCGTGAAGAGAAACCCACGGTAATACTATTATATCTATGAATTGATGGTTATTAGTTGGATAATATTTATGGCTTTTGACGAATCACAGTATTATCCAGTATTATTGCTTCTTGGGTGTCTGGGTCGCCTTTCGCTCCAGTTCTTGGAGTGTCCTTCCTCTAAGCTTTTACTCTTGATCCTTATGGTACTCTGGTGTCAGTCATTATATCTTTATATTTCCCTTTCATTTCAGAACATTATTTTATATATATATATATATATATATATATATATATATATTATATATATATATAGTATATATATATATATATAATATATATATTATTCAGATTGTTTAACTGTGTTAATTTAATTATTCATTTCAATAACTATATTAATCATTAAATACCCTCCACTTCTCTTTACACAAGTACACAGACGCATACTGAACACTCATAATGTTTATAGTCATATTTCTAATTCTTTTTCCCATTTAAAATCTCTCTATATTTTCTCCATTGCATCTCTTACTTTTTGTTTTCTATTCCTTACCAAAAATGCAACTTTTTCCTTGGATATTTTTTCTTTCCGGAGAATGCTGTTAAACTTCTCTTGAATTTTGACATTTTGTTCATTAAATAATGTTACTTAACTCTGCCTATTTTCTTCTTTACGTTCGAGCATAAATGGATTAATTCAGCACATAAAGTGTATATTTTAATTCTGAAAGTTTCCCGTTGCTATTTCCCCTTGTAGCAAGTAATAGCTAGGATGAAGACTTTCATTTTTGATATCTAGATTTTTCTTATCATTTCTTAATATTGACATAATATCTACTGTGATGGGATGTTTTATTTTGATATTGCAGTTTTAAATTATCTTATCTATCACATAATAACTATATGAGGTGAGTTTAAATGTTTGCAATTCATCGATATCAGTTAGCCGTAAACTATCTTACCAAAATCTTCATTCACTTCGAAGGTTTCTATCTCGAAATCATTAGGAGGGTGACTGATCTGGGGTAAAAGTGGGTCTGAGATAAGTTTGTCGTTTCTCCTTGTTTATATGAAACTTTTATGGTCGGGATGATGTGAAAATTCAGATGAAAGACAATAGATATAGGTTCAAAGTAGTGGATAAGAAAATAGTTCGTGATCGGAGTATGAAATTGCTCATATTGTTCAGGTATTCAATTTTGGATAGTGAAGAAAAAAGTGCAATAGAGGTACTAACTGAGTTTGAAATTGTTTGTACGAGCAAAAGATTAAAGTACTTATGAGGAAAGGTTTGAGAGTAAATGGACACCAGGAAGATGGAGTCATCGGTATAGAAAAATGCAAAAATGAGAGAATGCTTGTATGAAGTCAGTTGATTTTAATTATATTTTTCCCTAACATGATCATTGCAACAAATTTGATTTACAAAACAACTTTACCCTCCTTAATTACAAGGATATCCTCTTTATCCTCTTTCTGACAGAACATTTGTCAGTCCTTGCGTCGTATTTCATGTATTTTTTAAGCCCTCTTCAGAATTTTTTGTTTATTTCTGATACATTTAGCAAAGGTTTTCCCTATCAGTAATTTTACCTTGATAACTTATCCATTGTTTAATACATAAATAATTAATGCATATTTACTTCCCTGTATGCTCTTAACATCAGATAACAGCGCCAGAGCACACTAAAATACTCGATATGTCCAGTTCATTGCTTTCATAGAGATGTAACACGCTCTATGACGTTTCAACTGCATCCGTTTAAAGCCGACATATTTACAATGAACCAGACAGTACCACAAGCAGCGAAATCTGTGCTTTAACAGAAATATCATTCTAGTATGTAATAATGCTTTGGCATAAACAAGCGCTGAACTTCTGTGAATGGAAAAATCAACCGTGATTACATTATGTAGAGCTCAGCTTTGGCTAAAATCCAAATATACGAGTATATATATCACAACGAACCAAGAGGGAAAAGAAAGTATCGGAAAACTGCTTATTTGAGAGAGAGAGAGAGAGAGAGAGAGAGAGAGAGAGAGAGAGAGAGAGAGATGTGTTGGGGGGAGGGGGGATTCGTAATGAAAACAAGTTTACAGCTACTCCTACTGCTTATGATTATGGGAATAAGGAGAAAATAGAAGAAAACTGCAATGATAACATGTCATAATTCCGCAACCCCAATAATTTTTGAGTAATACTATTTACTCCTCAAGATCCGACGCTTATCTAGCTCCACTACCTTGTTTATAGACTCTAAATTCCGTTTGTTTTTAGGAGCCAGTTTAAAAGCAGACAATGATCACGGTTGAAAGCTGAGGAAACTACTGACCAAACTGCGCGAGTGAGACATTAACGAAGGTTGATGGGTTAACGGACGTTAGGAATGATCATAGAGAATAGCTAAGTGGCCGTGAAGAAAAGATAAATGGCTTTAGTGCCAGATTCTGAGGAACGCTGTCTTCCCGCTAGCTGGTCTGTAAACATGTCCGTTAGGCCAAATTTTTACACTGTGAAATGAGCTCTTGGCTACTTGAGTGCAATTCTATCGGGTGAATCTGAATTACTTTGAGACTGAACTTTATCAAAGAAAGTAAAACTCCAACAGTGAATGAGATGGTAGCATTGCGCAGAGGAGGTGACAAAGAGCATAATGTAACATTTAAAAATTTATTAAAATTCCAAAATGTTAAGAACGCAATAAATGCAAAACTAATTTGTTATTATAAATTATTTACATATTATGTAAATACTTGGAGACAATACGCTTCTTTATTAATGTATCAGATTGTTTATTTCCTATCATAAACTTGAGTCACATTGAGAGAAATCATCGCCCCCCCCCCCACTTGTCTTCATCAAATCGCTGATAGCGTCCTTTGGAATATTTGTATGTACTATATATATTTATATATATATATATATATATATATATATATATATATATATATATATATATATATATATATATATATATATATATATAATATATATATATATATATATATATATATATATATATATATATATACATATATATATATATATATATATATATATATATATATATATATATATATATATATATATATATATATATATATATATATATATATATATATATAGTCGGATGTATGGATAGGAAGAACAGTTCTTCCTATCCATACATCCGACTATAAGACTGTTTGGTTTAGCCTCCCCTGAAATAAGAATATATATATATATATATATATATATATATATATATATATATATATATATATATATATATATATATATATATATATATATATATATATATATATATATATATATATATATATATATATATATATATATATATATATATATATATATATATATATATATATATATATATTATATATATATATATATATATATATATATATATGAAAATCCACAATTATATACGTAAATAACAAGTAAAAAATGCCCCGAAGTTTCTTAGGCGCAATCGAGTTTTCTGAACAGCATATAAAACTTTCAGCCACGGCCCGGGAGCAGCCAGATCATAGCCAGCTTTAACCTTAAATAGAATAAAAAAAACTACTGAGGTTAGAGGGCTGCAATTTGGTATGTTTGATGATTGGAGGGTGAATGATCAACATACCTATTTGTAGCCCTCTAGCCTCAGTAGTTTTTAAGATCTGAGGGCGGACAGAAAATTGCGGATGGACAGGCAAATAGCCATCTAAATACTTTTCGTTTACAGAAAACTAAAATAGTATTTTGAAACTATAGAGTAACAAAATGAAAAATGGAAGCTTTCGATCGAGTGCACGACGGTCCTCTTCAGCCAACTGAATAGGACTGTTGCACAGACAGATGAAAGGGTCCATTTCTAATTCTTTGACTTGTTTTAATATACAATTTTTACTCTGATAAGTAACTGTAGATTTTCACTATTTCCGGTCACAGTATAGTGATACACACACACACACACACACACACACACACACACACACACATATATATATATATATATATATATATATATATATATATATATATATATATATATATATATATATATATATATATATATATATATATATATATATTATATATATATATTTTTTTTATTTATATGTATATATACATATATATCATATACAACCACTTAAGTGATTCTGTTAACGAATTTGCCTTTCTTCATGTTAACATCAGGGAGCAACCGAAAGCAGTACTTTACAGTAGGTATGTAATCAGTCTATGAATGTCTACCAGATGTTCTTCAATATATACTGAAGGTATGCTCTTTTAATCGACTTTTCTTTTGCCAGTAATCGTTGCTGTCCAAAGAAATGCCTATTTTTACCCACTGCCTTTAGCTCATTGAAATCTTACATTATTAATCTCACTCTGTTAGCTGGTATTATGTATTTTCCTGGGACTGAGTTTTATCTACCTCATGTTTTCAGTAAATATTTCTGACCAACCATAATATAATTTTTTTTGTTTCATCCGCTGTCTGTGAACCGCTATTCATATAATAATAATAATAATAATAATAATAATAATAATAATAATAATAATAATAATAATAATAATAATAATAATAATAATAATATTGGCAAGAGTCACTCTCTTATGCAAGTACAATTGAAAGAAATCGCTGCATCAGCTGCACTAATCATGTATAGAGTCTTCTCTATTTTCCTTATAAAAGTTCTCTCGCTGTTACTACAACTGGCGAGTAACGCGCCAATTTGATTCATCAGGAGTTAAATTTCCAGCGATTCCGTATATTCCTATTAAGAGTAAGCCAAATTTGGTGGGCACATCCCGTAGGATTTTTATACATGTAGAGGCAAACTTATCGAATTTTTGGATACAGGTCAAAATCTTGAAGTGGCCAACGTTTCTCCCGGATTCTTCCGAGTATGATCACGGTAGTGGGTCCGAGTAGACTGGTGCTAGAGGCATCTACATAGAGGGGGGGGGGGGGGCGTTCTCATGCTCATTTGTCATTGGTTGGTGGCGCATAGCAGCTTCCTATTGCCTGGAGAAAGTTTTTCTCCAGTCCTTTCTCGGCGCTGTCGCAGCCTGGCAGACATTAAATTTTGCCTCTACATGTATAAAAACCCTACGGGGTGTTCCCACTAACTTTGACTTGCTTTTAATGGAAATATACCGAATCTCTGGAAATTTAACTCCCGATGAATCACATTGTCGCGTTACTCGCCAGTTGTAGTAACAGCGAGAAAATGTTATAAGGATAATAGAGAAGACTCTACACAAGGTCAATGCAGCTGATGCAGCGATTTCTTTCAGTAATAATAATAATAATAATAATAATAATAATAATAATAATAATAATAATAATAATAATAATAAACAAGTAAGAAATGCGTCGAAGTTTCTTCGCCGCAATCGAGTTTTCTGTACAGCGTATAATGCTATATGGAACTCAGCCACGGCCTAAGAAACCCAGCCGCGGCCCATGAAACTCAGCCAACCCCCGGTGGTTGTCTGTGTTGTTGGCACCTATAGCGGCGCCAGACGCGCTATCGTGGCTAATTTTAACTTTAAATAAGATCAAAACTACTGAGGCTAGAGGGCTGCAATTTGGTATGTTTGATAATTGGAGGGTGGATGATCAACATACCAATTTGCAGCCCTCTAGCCTCAGTAGTTTTTAAGATCTGAGGGCTGACAGAAAAAGTGCGGACGGACAGACGCATAGACACCACAATAGTTTTCTTTTACAGAAAACTAAAAACTAGAACTCCAGCTGTGTATGCGATCTCTTAGATTCGGGAAGCCAAAGATGAATTGTCTAATCCAAGTGGAAGGTGTGCTTGATTGCGACTGAGAGAGGAAATAAATTCCAGGGAAATTTATCGACGTCAAACACCGAAAATAGGAAAGCATATCAGGAAATGTGTATTGTTTAATTCTTCGTAAATATTTTCGAGTATTTATATATTGTAAATTTATTAGCGGTCTCGCTTCAGGATTTCACATCATAAAGAATTTTATTTGTAACTTTTTTTTATATTTTTAGCTATTTGACAAGTCCCGCTCAATATTTAAAAGCCAATGTATTTTTCCATACAAAAAATATATTTTTTGGTCCGGTTCGTTTGTTTGATTGTTAACAGAATTACGAAAATTGTGCATTGATTTTTATGAAAATCGTATCACAAGTGTAACTACTGAATAGCAACATGAGAGCCTATTTTGGGAGGGATGGGAATGTACCTTTTAGGAAGAAGGGACTTTTATTTCCTTTTTTTACTTAGTATCATAGGCTGACGTCATCTCAGCAAAAGCGCGGCCGTGGTAGACGTTTGCGGCTCCAACGGTCATAATTTATTTTGTTACCAAGTGTTTTACATACCATGTATATTAAAATCTTTATGAAGACGTTATAAAGTAGGTATTTATCCTTTTACAAGTATTTGTGGGAAAAAACTATAAGTAAAATAAAAACTCTATTCGGTTCAACTGCAAACTTAAAAAGCAAGCAAATGAAAGGCGTTCTCTTCCAAAAGAGAACAGGAAACGTCCAGCAAACCTTGTTTGGAGACCTCGCCATATTTTCTAGAATCATTTAGACTCAACCACTGCTTCGTTTACCTTTTTTCCTTGCCAGATTTTTTCCCTCTGTTCTTGTTTTCTTCCAGTTGACCCCCACCGCGTTTAAAATCATTTATTTCTTTAAAGAACTTTGATTGGAACTAGCCGGTATTTTTCTTTGTGTTTTTGGACTCTGACAAGATTTCAGTTCAGTTTGGTATTAATCAAATAAACACTTGCTTAAGGACTTTGGAAAAGTATACATACGTGAATACGCAGATACATACATATGTTGTGTTTATGGGTGCAGCTTGTGCATCTTTGTAATTTAGCATATATATATATATATATATATATATATATATATATATATATATATATATATATATATATATATATATATATATATATATATATATATATATATATATATATAATATATATATATATATATATATATATATATATATATATATATATATATATATATATATATACATACTTATATATACTGATTCACTCGTGACTTTTTCAAGTACCCCTTAATTTCGAATTCAGCGTGTCTATTTACGTATGAGAGTGCATCTACATGGCCAGGATTCGAATCTATGACTTTTGAATTTGATTAAGAGACGACAGTGACTTATCCCTTCGGTCATCATGTGAGATGTAAAATGAATTTACTTCACCAAGCAACCACGTCCAATAGTATTAGATATTTGTAGGATGATGTACTTACTTTTAAACTCACGTTAACTTTCTTTATGGAACGTTCAGATTGTGTTCTGAGTATATTTGGCCCAATTACCATACTTTTCCAAAATTCATTTTCGGTCACGACATTAGTCACACCTACGACAACATAATTCAACTAAACCCATGTATAAATCCAAGTGTTAATTACCTCTATCAAATTTGGAAGCTGGAAATAGGGAGGTCCACTCTTTCTCTACTTTATCATTAACTTCATAAAAGTATTAAATATCTGCTACCAAAATATTTGGTGCTACTGGATATGCAATCAGCGGGAGCCGAATTAATGACACAAATTAATGACTTAAACAGAATGCTGCTAAAGACTCATTTTGAAGGTATGAGGTCTATTTCTCATTATAATCCTCGGTCATTCCATCTGATGAACATGAGGTTATTGATAGTATGCTACGGAAAAGGTTTACGTTTAGTTACCGTAAAAAAAGAAAATGGTATATTCTTATAAACATATCCATTTAAATTATTCTAAATAAGAGAAACTGAATTACAAACGTCCATTTTCGTCGGTCAGTGTAGGTGCATGTTAAATTTAATCACTTAATCGAAAATAACTCTAGCTAAGAGAAAAATTGTGTTTAATACATTCATCGAAGGATCAGAATTGAAATAGTCTCCTTATCATATCGACTCGAATTTCCATATAAGGATTCTCTTGCGGTAGTCTTTCCTTATCTTCTGCATTGGTAACGACAACTTTCAGCCATTATCACGAGATGTTTGCTCGCATACGTGGTGCTGAGTGTCGACCATTTTAGCGTGTTCTTTCTCGGTATGTTTGTTAGATTATCAGAGGCAAAACGCATTCAGAAGTCCTAGTTATTTTGTGAATGAGGTCATAATGAGCCTTGTTTGTTAGTTGTTACTTTTATATATTTTTATATTCGTAAAAGGAAAAAATCAATATCGAGAAACTAAGTACCAGGATAGTGACATCATGACTGTCTGAGAAAAGATTAAATAAGTTTTGGTGATGGTTTATCACTTTCAATGACCTAAAACTCAAAAACCGAACTTTTCGACTCGTTATTAACTGCAGTCTGAGTATATTGTTGCTGAAGTTATTGTCATATTTTCAAAGCATTTTCGATCACTTAAAAAATCAAACTGTACCTCATAGTTTGTAAATTTTCTGGACGAAATGAATAAAGTTTTTCGTATGGCGTTTCACGTATGTAGACAGGCAGACACATACATACATATATATATATATATATATATATATATATATATATATATATATATATATATATATATATATATATATATATATTATATATATATATATATATATATATATATATATATATATATCTTTAGTAAATTATTTCATGCCACCGATTATAAAGCAGTACAAGGAGTTCAAATCAGTCAATCTACATTTTCTATCATTAATTATGGAGGGAAATTTTGATATTCACTCAACCGCACGTGTCTTTAACAATGGAAGCATAAGATCATTCTCTATATAACTTTTCTTATTTTAATATTCAAAGGATCTCTTCTTCGTGTGTGTAGCAAAGTATTATTTCATTCGAACGCTGTCAATAAAGAATGCAATGGTACTTTTGCCGTGCATATAACACAATTGTTGCCTCCAATATCGCCATAACGTAATAAAAGCAGTTGCATGGAACCAGCGTCGTACGAAGTAGATTCAAGGAAACGAAGGAATAAAGTACTTTTTCGGATATTGAGACTTGCAAAAGCGATATCAGTAAATAACACTCTCTTTCCATAAACGCAGCTTCATATACAATGATGTTGCGTTTTCTTTCCATCCCCTGCCCCCCACCCCAACTCACACACACTTCTCATTACTCGGAAGACAGTGGGGTGCATAATTAACTTCTTCCTTTTATTAAAGGTGACTTATGTATGATGTTCCACCGCATGTCTTTACAGAAAAATAGCCAACTGTACAGTATACATTATAAACAACAATAACTCGGATACAGAAAATATTGGGTCAATAAATGATAGAAGTTTTTGTATATGGTGGTAAGATACCAACTTGATTTAAAATCTAATATTTTGTTAGCAGTGCTGATGAGATAATAATTTATTTTTCTCTGGGAACAGCAAAGACGAGAATTTTGATTTTCATGGTTCTATAAATTCCGATATTATTGTAAATAATTCTTTTCGACATTGTCATTTTATTTTAGTCAAATTGTGATACCGGTAACAAATACTATTGTAATGTGTATACTAAATATATGGAATAACTTGAACTCATATAATACCATCTGTTTTAACCAAACTCAGGCTAAGTCTAACTGTAAAGAATGTTTTTAAATATGAATTTATTTCTGAAAATTTTAACTTGAATTTGTCAGCGAAAAATCATATATGAACGTTCAGTATAAAAGGATCAGGTTGAATTTCTCTTACCAGAATTTCTCATTAAAATATATTATATTATTGACTGTAATCGCTATAAATTATAAAAGAACAGCAAGAACATACCTGTATAAGAGCTTGAACTAACTTTCTGACTTATTTAAGGGGTTAAACTTGAATGTCTCAAATGGAGAGAAAATCATTCTAAACGATGTCGTCTGATATGGTGAATGGAGTTGGCAATTGAAAAAAAAATTCAGAAACAACACAAATTGATTTGGGTCAGGGCTTCATATCACTGCGCAGTATTTCACCCCATGAGAAATTGTGGAGTTAGTGTAACGATGACTTTCGTCCTCGCGGAAGTCTTCTGGGGATAAACGAAATTAAGTGGGGTTAGTAACCTTATCCCTGGGGACTTGCAAAGAAGTTTAAGTTTTTATTTTTTTTAGGTAATTAATGGAAGGGAGAATTTATACGGAAGCACGAGAAAACTGTAAAAAAAAAAAAAAAAAAAATATATATATATATATATATATATATATATATATATATATATATATATATATATATATATATATATATATATATATATATATATATATATATATATATAGTGCTGACGCACTGATATAGCTATCCTCGTGAAAAGTCATATTCTCTAAGATTTAATATATGTACTTGCAGGTAGAGCAGAGTTTCAGAATTATGAATGTTCATATCAGCGTAAAACATTAAATATAAAGAAAATTGATAAATGAGACACACACACACACACACACAGAGAGAGAGAGAGAGAGAGAGAGAGAGAGAGAGAGAGAGAGAGAGAGAGAGAGAGAGAGAGAGAGAGAGAGAGAGAGCAACTCTGAGTCTGAATCTTTCTGTATACCTGATTATGTAGTAGTATCTTTATCTAGTGAGGAAATGTGATCGTGTCTTTGTGTGAGTGTCCAACAGGAATTGAATTATACCTCTCATGAACTAACAACACCGTGCAAGTCTAGTAACCTCTTCATAAACAATCACGGAGTCCTCATTAATTTCGAAAGTGGTTTGGGAAGACTTTTAATAAAGTTAAAACTGAAACAGGGAATTAAAGTTCCTTTCTACTTTCTGATAAAAAATAAAATTACATGACTCGAAACAAGTTCATATATTATTTGAGACACACGTAGTAAAGCAATACCCCACAGCTTTCCAGATTTTTTTTTTTATTAAAATAATTCTTGCCACCTCACTGTGCGGAGAGTGAAGAATCATGAGTAACTTCAATAATAGAAAACATAGAAAAAAATATTTTTAATATTAAGCAAAGAATAAATGCAAAAACAGCCGTGAAATCTATCAGGAAAACCTTAAAAATTCAAGATACAACAAAAGAGAAAGATAAATGTCTCGAGGGTAGAACGTTTAACGTGATTGGTGTGTTGTGCGATTGGTCAAGAATAGAAAAATGTATTCGAAGGAAAAAGTACTTTTTCTGTCCTAACAACTATGTATATTTTTCCAGGAGAGTTTAAAAATGAGAATCGGATACAAACTCCAGTCCACCAGACAACCCTTAGGGAGCGAATGTTTGTTCTCGCTATATTTCCAGAAAAGGGAGACAGACGGAGAGGAATGCCGGATAACACAAAGAGCTGAAACTGAAGTCGTATATAGA
Source organism: Macrobrachium rosenbergii (assembly GCA_039081455.1). NCBI lineage: Eukaryota > Metazoa > Arthropoda > Malacostraca > Decapoda > Palaemonidae > Macrobrachium > Macrobrachium rosenbergii. Next base: position 29,622,287 of record JANJGK010000005.1, on the reverse strand, counting down.
GTTTATTTACATTAAAGAGAAACAACGTTTTAACACCTTAAAATTTTTTTTATGTAAATGCGTTTGAAGATTTTGCTACGCTAGAAAAAAAAAAGATTTTATCTTAAGTTTTCTATATGTTATTTGTTTCATTAAGCAGGGAAAGTTTGTATGTGATCTGTCAAAAGGTCATGGTGCATTGAGAAAATAAACCTTTTTTCATTTATATCAGCTGAGTATTTACTAAATTATTACAATGCGCGCAAACATTTTTTTGAGGATATCCGTTGGGGATAATTACTTAAAAAGTTATTGTACGTTGTCAAATGCGGAGGGCAATGAAACATACTTAGGTATCCTTATCTAGGCCAGGGCGATAAATAACAAAAAAAAGTATGGATAAGGATACTGATAAAGAATTTATATTAACCATAAACGAAAGTAAGAGATCTACGTCATAGAATCAGAAAATATAATTATTCTACTAATTCTCAAGCTTGGCAAAGGATATTAGAAACAGTCACAGAAGGTGCAACCGAAGGCTTACGAGTAAGAATTTTTGGAAGAAATTCTATATTTTAGCTCAGCGCAATAGTGTGCGACATTGTGCCAAATGAAGAGAGTAGGACATGCCAGCATTCTGTGCTGGCAAAAAAGTTATTAGTAAGAGTTCAGAACGGTGTCATTAATCATATGATTAACCTTTGATAGGCTACAGTCCTGTATTAAAAGTATGAGGTCAAAATACATTAGCAGTATTCAAATCTGGCATGAATAAGGCTTGCAAAAATACAATTAAACATTTTTTGGAAAGATACGCTGAACTTGGACCTGCTCCCATCAGGAAGCATAAGGGCATGGGTTTATCAAGTAGATGAAAGAGATAGAGAAGAAAAGAAGCTGATTTGTATATAAATTTCAAAATCATTAATGCCTAATACAATGCAGAACAAAAGCTTTGCTGGACTTAAAAACAAGCACTGGAATTCTGAACAAATGATTAAGATGGAACTGATTTCTCACAGAGTAGTATTTATCATTAGGAGAGCAAGCTATTGATTTTTTTTATGGAATTTTTTTCAGCAATGCACAAGATCAGGATTTCCGATTTTTCTACTGTTGAAAAGCATTCATTCCAAGAAAATAAGCATAGCAATTCCTAGCAAATTTCAGAGATATAAATAGCAACAGAGGGGAGGGACCAAAATGTAATGTGCCACAAGCTCGGGTAAAGTAGTAAAGAGAGTAAGTGTACATACACAATTGTTTTTAAGAGGAGAATATAAAAGATCTAAAAAATTATCAGATGTCAGAATTTAGTGAGCAAAAGGAACAAGAGCAGATGTTGAAGAGTTTCTCAGACATATCTTTATACATTGGCAAAAGTCAAATTTGTGAATGCAAATAAAAGATATACATACATCAACTGTAAGTGGTAAAAACCACTAAGAAATATTAAAAAAATTATTTTGAAAACGTGAGTTTTGCCCATCTCGTAATAAGAAAATTAAAAAATATATATCAAGAGGAAACTTAAAACACGACCAACCATCAAGACTTTCACCCCACTTAACTTTATCGTGGTAGCTGCATTCACTTTCCCCAAAATTTCCGCCTGTCAGTTGCATGATATACAGACTCCTTTTCATTCGTTGAAGGTGGAAGGCGTGTGGGTCTTCACATTTATCTTCATTACCTTTGGTTGTTGCGATTCAGGGTACGATATACTCGGTTACAGGTTGCATCTGGAAAAATCACATAGACGGTAACAACAGAGAGAGAGAGAGAGAGGAGAGAGAGAGAGAGAGAGAGAGAGAGAGAGAGAGAGAGAGAGAGAGAGAGAGAGAGAGAGATATGAATATGAAATATGAAGATAGCAAAAAACAAAGTCCATACATGAATTTTAAAGGAAGGCACGTTTTCTTTACCAGGACCAGGTTAACTGAACATTGCAAATATTCACTTAAGCCATCTCTCTCTCTCTCTCTCACTCTCTCTCTCTCTCTCTCTCTCTCTCTCACCTCTCTCTCTCTCTCTCTCTCTCTCTCACTCTCCTTTTCAAGAAAATGATGCCACTCATCTGATTAATGCTGTATCTAATGCAAGTTCTGGAAGAAACTGGAGCAATATGCAAGGACTAGGTGAAACCCATACTGAATTAAATGATCACATTATTGTATATCGACAAGACCATACATCCACAGGTAGTAATGCCACCACTATTATAAACGGTACTTACAAAACGTATCAATATTGCCATAAACTACTACTATTACTCCTAATATTACTTCTGCTTCTCGTAATCCCCTAATGGAAAAGTAGCAAAATTTGATAGGAA
>JANJGK010000005.1:29559905-29619870 GCA_039081455.1 Macrobrachium rosenbergii | reverse complement strand
TATATATTATATATATATATATATATATATATATAGTGCTGACGCACTGATATAGCTATCCTCGTGAAAAGTCATATTCTCTAAGATTTAATATATGTACTTGCAGGTAGAGCAGAGTTTCAGAACAATGAATGTTCATATCAGCGTAAAACATTAAATATAAAGAAAATTGATAAATGAGACACACACACACAGAGAGAGAGAGAGAGAGAGAGAGAGAGAGAGAGAGAGAGAGAGAGAGAGAGCAACTCTGAGTCTGAATCTTTTCTGTAATACCTGATTATGTAGTAGTATCTTTATTTAGTGAGGAAATGTGATCGTGCCTTTGTGTGAGTGTCCCAACAGGAATTGAATTATACCTCTCATGAACTAACAACACCGTGCAAGTCTAGTAACCTCTTCATAAACAATCACGGAGTCCTCATTAATTTCGAAAGTGGTTTGCCAAGAATAAGTAGGGGAAGACTTTTAATAAAGTTAAAACTGAAACAGGGAATTAAAGTTCCTTTCTACTTTCTGATACAAAATAAAATTACATGACTCGAAACAAGTTCATATATTATTTGAGACACACATAGTAAAGCAATACCCCACAGCTTTCCAGATTTTTTTTTTATTAAAATAATTCTTGCCACCTCACTGTGCGGAGAGTGAAGAATCATGAGTAACTTCAAATAGAAAACATAGAAAAAAAATATTTTTAATATTAAGCAAAGAATAAATGCAAAAACAGCCGTGAAATCTACCAGGAAAACCTTAAAAAATTCAAGATACAACAAAAGAGAAAGATAAATGTCTCGAGGGGTAGAACGTTTAACGTTATTGGTGTGTTGTGCGATTGGTCAAGAATAGAAAAATGTATTCGAAGAAAAAGTACTTTTTTGTCCTAACAACTATGTATATTTTCCAGGAGAGTTTAAAAATGAGAATCGGATACAAACAGATCTCTTTAAGATTTCCCCAACAGGGGAAACTGGCTTCTTGTGAAATTCGTTTTTCATAAGTTGTAGAAAAGATGACTGGACGATAGGAAAAGAAACAGAACGAAAAGGGATAAATAAAGAAAAGGAATAGCACAAAGTCCAAAGATATTGTCACTGAATGCATTACCTCATTCACATTTTGAAAAACCGTGCGGATACGTTTAATCATATATCTATTCGCGTTCGTGTGTAAAATAGGAAAAGAATAAACTGGCGAAATGAATAATGCGCTAGTTCCCAAATCATGCAGTGAAGGGGCCCTCCCATTAGCCAGAAGGACGTTGTCGGTGCATATTCAACCCGGAACAGACTATAGGATTGAGGGTGGCAGGAAGGCAGCTGTAACCCTTTTTAAAACTCCAGTCCACCAGACAACCCTTAGGGAGCGAATGTTTGTTCTCGCTATATTTCCAGAAAAGGGAGACAGACGGAGAGGAATGCCGGATAACACAAAGAGCTGAAACTGAAGTCGTATATAGAGTTTATTTACATTAAAGAGAAACAAACGTTTTAACACCTTAAAATTTTTTTTATGTAAATGCGTTTGAAGATTTTGCTACGCTAGAAAAAAAAGATTTTATCTTAAGTTTTCTATATGTTATTTGTTTCATTAAGCAGGGAAAGTTTGTATGTGATCTGTCAAAAGGTCATGGTGCATTGAGAAAATAAACCTTTTTCATTTATATCAGCTGAGTATTTACTAAATTATTACAATGCGCGCAAACATATTTTTTTGAGGATATCCGTTGGGATAATTACTTAAAAAGTTATTGTACGTTGTCAAATGCGGAGGGCAATGAAACATACTTAGGTATCCTTATCTAGGCCAGGGCGATAAATAACAAAAAAAAGTATGGATAAGGATACTGATAAAGAATTTTATATTAACCATAAACGAAAGTAAGAGATCTACGTCATAGAATCAGAAAATATAATTATTCTACTAATTCTCAAGCTTGGCAAAGGATATTAGAAACAGTCACAGAAGGTGCAACCGAAGGCTTACGAGTAAGAATTTTTTGGAAGAAATTCTATATTTTAGCTCAGCGCAATAGGTGTGCGACATTGTGCCAAATGAAGAGAGTAGTGACACGCCAGCATTCTGTGCTGGCAAAAAAGTTATTAGTAAGAGTTCAGAACGGTGTCATTAATCATATGATTAACCTTTGATAGGCTACAGTCCTGTGATTAAAAGTATGAGGTCAAAATACATTAGCAGTATTCAAATCTGGCATGAATAAGGCTTGCAAAAATACAATTAAACATTTTTTTGGAAAGATACGCTGAACTTGGACCTGCTCCCATCAGGAAGCATAAGGGCATGGTTTTATCAAGTAGATGAAAGAGATAGAGAAGAAAAGAAGCTGATTTGTATATAAATTTTCAAAATCATTAATGCCTAATACAATGCAGAACAAAAGCTTTGCTGGACTTAAAACAAGCACTGGAATTCTGAACAAATGATTAAGATGGAACTGATTTCTCACAGAGTAGTATTTATCATTAGGAGAGCAAGCTATTGATTTTTTTATGGAATTTTTTCAGCAATGCACAAGATCAGGATTTCCGATTTTTCTACTGTTTGAAAAGCATTCATTCCAAGAAAATAAGCATAGCAATTCCTGGCAAATTTCAGAGATATAAATAGCAACAGAGGGAGGGACCAAAATGTAATGTGCCACAAGCTCGGGGTAAAGTAGTAAAGAGAGTAAGTGTACATACACAATTGTTTTTTAAGAGGAGAATATAAAAGATCTAAAAATTATCAGATGTCAGAATTTAGTGAGCAAAAGGAACAAGAGCAGATGTTGAAGAAGTTTCTCAGACATATCTTTATACATTGGCAAAAGTCAAATTTGTGAATGCAAAATAAAAGATATACATACATCAACTGTAAGTGGTAAAAACCACTAAGAAATATTAAAAAAATTATTTTTGAAAACGTGAGTTTTGCCCATCTCGTAATAAGAAAATTAAAAAATATATATCAAGAGGAAACTTAAAACACGACCAACCATCAAGACTTTCCCCCACTTAACTTTATCGTGGTAGCTGCATTCACTTTCCCAAAATTTCCGCCTGTCAGTTGCATGACATACAGACTCCTTTTCCATTCGTTGAAGGTGGAAGGCGTGTGGGTCTTCACATTTATCTTCATTACCTTTGGTTGTGCGATTCAGGGTACGATATACTCGGTTACAGGTTGCATCTGGAAAAATACATAGACGGTAACAGCAGAGAGAGAGAGAGAGAGAGAGAAGAGAGGAGAGACGAGAGAGAGAGAGAGAGACGAGAGAGAGAGAGAGAGAGAGAGAGAGGGAGAGAGAGAGAGAGATATGAATATGAAATATGAAGATAGCAAAAAACAAAGTCCATACATGAATTTTAAAGGAAGGCACGTTTTCTTTACCAGGACCAGGTTAACTGAACATTGCAAATATTCACTTAAGCCATCTCTCTCTCTCTCTCTCTCTCTCTCTCTCTCTCTCTCTCTCTCTCTCTCTCTCTCTCTCTCTCTCTCTCTCTCTCTCTCTCTCCTTTTCAAGAAAATGATGCCACTCATCTGATTAATGCTGTATCTAATGCAAGTTCTGGAAGAAACTGGAGCAATATGCAAGGACTAGGTGAAACCCATACTGAATTAAATGATCACATTATTGTATATCGACAAGACCATACATCCACAGGTAGTAATGCCACCACTATTATAAACGGTACTTACAAAACGTATCAATATTGCCATAAACTACTACTATTACTCCTAATATTACTTCTGCTTCTCGGTAATCCCCTAATGGAAAAGTAGCAAAATTTGATAGGAACTACAGTTGTGCCTTCCAAAAACTCCAGTTTCATAAAGATCTAACTAGAATTAGCAGAGCAAACTATGGAACCAATTGCTTTCCAACCCCAAACCCACAAAAACATTTTCTTTGACATAACACAGATGTTTTCGATTCAGTTCATTTTTACTGCATTGTGATACTTCCATATGTGGCTTATAAACATATAGGTACTTGTAGCCTTGTGGAATGCTTATGTTAAAAATAAACAATAGAATTTTAGCTGTATTAAAATTTTAATGTATTTTGCAAAAACCGGGGGGGGCGCAGAATTAATATACTATTCCTTACGGGATTAAACTTCCTAAACGACGCTCTGCAGATGGATAAGGACCCAGTAAGTGAGAAAGTCGCCCTAAAAAGGATACAGAGGCTTTCAGGTCTTTCCTCAGTTCTCACTCCGATGCATCATATTGTGTTTAAGGCAAACGTCGTTCCATGACTTCCTCGTCTGGTAAACTTTCTGCTGCAACTTCTTCAACTGTGATTGCGGGAATCGATCAAGGATGCAAATCTCTCTCTCTCTCTCTCTCTTCTCTCTCTCTCTCTAGACCGGTGTCTGCATGAAACAAGGATGATTAAAGATTTTTCTTTCATGAGCATAAGAATTTAGAGCACCAAGGATCCAACGCGAATTTTAAATTTTGTATGGTCAATACCTTTTTGCTGATAATCAAAAGAATGGAATCTTCGCTAACAAGCGCAGCTGTGCACCAGTTATTTTCTCTCCGTTTTGAAATGTTCTGTTGGGGGTAAAATGCATTTCCTTTCCTGAGAATGGAAGATCACAAAAAATTTAATCTGAACGTTAGTCTGAGCATAAGAAACACGTTTATTGGTCAGAAATCATCACTATAGCTCTTCGTTTGCCCTCTTGTTACGACTATGTCTTCTCGATTTCTCAGTGTATTGGTTTGCAATTTACATTACATCTCTTCTTTGGATATGCACAGTAGTTGTGATAATACTAAATTTGCATGTCGTTTTCTTCATGTGACAAAAACCACTTCCAAAAACGACACATTCCAGACAGTTCGGTGAGAATCTATAAAGAGTAGAATAGCCATACCATGAAGTTCTCTGCTGCAATACTTCTTGCAAGTACTTCATTATTTTCAAAACTATCACCATCTTAAACTTGTGGAAGTATAATTTCCCAAGCTATGAAGTGAATATTGCAAATGATACAACAGAAATACATACATAATTTTTTTGCTTACACATCAAGTGGTAAAGTTATGTATGAAAAAGAGTGGTTGACAGGTTTTAAGTGTATTATATTTTACCTAGAGGAGTTTGTAAGTATACACCTCTGTTACAAAAGACTCTCGATATTGCAAGAATAGATCTATATCAAAAACTGTGCATCACATATTGACAGGTCGTTTGTGATATAACTCTGAAGTATAATTTACCAACGTCGTACGGGAAATTGCAGTTAAAAGTTAAACAACGAATTTCAGTGACTTTATTAAACACATAAGACTTATAATAACGTTATGGTAATTCTTCCCTAAGAGGAAATAACAAGTAGAGCAAACGTCATAGGCTCCGAAGTTACCAAGACACCTCTCCTAAAGATTTTTTTAATTAACTCGGACTCCAAGTAGCTGTAACTCTAAGTAGCTGTTACTCTAAGTAGCTGTGACTCGAAGTGACTGTGGCTCTAAGTACTGTGACTCTAACTAGCTGTAACTCTAAGTACCTGGGAATCTAAGTGGTTATCGTGCCATAAAACAATCATATATACAATGTCACGTAATTAATTAGTCATGAATAAGATGAAGAGAGAACTAAAACAGAAAAAAAACACTATAACACACACACACACACACACACACACACACACACACACACACACACATATATATATATATATATATATATATATATTATATATAGTAGTATAATATATATATATGTATGTATGTATGTATATAATATACATATGTATAACATAGTATATACATATATATATATATATATATATATATATATATATATATATATTCGTCTCTTTATGGCTAACACATATAAATATCGTTGCTTTCTCATCTTATGTAGACTTGCAAGCAAATAAAAATGGGAACTCTCCTGCGAAAGTCAAAGCAAATAATGAAACGTATTGAAAGCTCCACCATTACCTTAATTATATATTCAAATTTGTGACATCAATTTTAAAGATAATATTTAAGCATTTAAAATACCATCAAACCTTCCAAAAGAGTATCTGTGAATAACAGTTATTTACTTCTTGTTGTCATCTTTCCTGGGAGCAAATAAAAAATGTGCTTGTAATATACCTCATTATATCTTCATTTCGTCATGAACGTCACTCATCAACATTTAGAAGCAAAATGCTAATTCACAAGAGATTCACACTGAATCTTAGGTAATTCAATTAATGACCAAGACAAAATTCACTTAGAAAAACTTTTCACTAAACCCAACATAACCATTTTAACACGAAGAACTATACTATTCCATTAGCACCTCGGGAGAAAAAGATAAAAGTACAGTAGTTTGTTGCCCAACGACTCCAGCTGTTAGAGGTTAATGGAAATGAACCATCTACGTTAATGTTGCACCCGAGCGCAGTGGAGTCGCAGCAGCGGAATGACCTTCAAACACGGAGAGAGATCATATGGGATCCACTGTGGACCAATGAGGTGGAGGTGTTTGTTATGAACTGGACCAACTTGTACACCCCTTATTTATTTTCCTGAGAGCTCTTTTTATCCTCGTTTTCTTTGATTTTCTATTTTAGTTTTCCTCTAATTGCGTGGCATTGCATATATTTTATATATTTTTGCTATATATTTGGTTAACTTACAGACCTAGTTAACAAAATCTTTTGGAGAGGTGTTATAAATATATATATATATATATATATAATATATATATACTATATATATATATATTATATATATATATATATATATAATATATACTATATATATATATATATAGTATATATATATTATATATATAATATACATATATATTTAAAGGACACATATATGCATTTCATAGCTTCAATGCTTTAAGATGCGATGAAAGAATTTTTGGAGCGAGATGGTACTGACAGAGCCGTCAGTTGTAGTAAAATCTTTGTATTCAGCAAATAGTTTGATTCCTCAGCTATCTGCGTGAGAAGCTCAGCAATATTGCCGGTCAGGTGATCTCCGAAGTGTATATGTATATTCGTGAGTTACGTGCGTTAATTTGATCTAGATTATGCCAAAATCTGCCCTAAAAGTGAGTTTGATCATTCATTAACGTGACAGAACTGCAATTGTCCAGTCATAAGCTTTGGAGAGGGATCCAGGCTTTGAAAATCGGCAGATAAGGTAGAAGTTCTCAAATCTCTGTTTTTTATGCTGGAGGAAATTGAACTTGTGATTTTTAACCATGACTTTCTGATCATTATGAACTTTTGAACTGGTGTGGGAGATTTAATATGAATATTCATACCCTCTTTTATATTATTATTTTGTTATGGTTACGTTTGCCATATCTTGGCTATGCATTTTACACTTCCCAATTATTGTGTTTTGCATTTCCATATCATGTTTAATTCTTTCGACAAGATGTCTGTGGACTTGGGAGTTTGAGAAAAAAGGACATGCAAGTCATTTGCAATGTCAATCTCTTTATGTGGTAGACTGTTTTTTTTTACATGACTTTTATTTATTGATTTGTGAGTATGTGAGATTTTTGGGGATTTCCAGGCTATTAGCCATAATGAGACTTCTTTAATCAGAAGTGTTTTGCAGTTTAGAGTTTAGTTTATCTGACTCGATAATTCATTTATTATGCATTTTAATCTTTGCTTTGTTTTATTCATTTCTTGTTGGGTTATTTGAATAATAAAGTAATTTTTGTAGAAACAATTGTGTTTCTTTAAATAGTCCATTTAATTGCTTTGGTGAGAAATGAGTGAGGTTAGGGTGGGTGAGCTTTGGTAAACGATGATGAGAGAGAGAGTCGATACACGGTGAGAGAGAGAGAGAGAGAGAGAGAGAGAGAGAGAGAGGAGAGAGAGAGATGAGAGAGAGAGAGAGAGAGAGAGAGGGGGAGGGAGGAAAAAATGTGAGTATTTTCATGGGTGTGAACCTTTTTCACGTCTTTTTCCTGAAGTAAGATCGCTAGATCACGTTACGTACACTTTCAAAAAAGTGTTGATTCTGTTCCTGTAACATATATATAGGAGTAGGTTCAACAGAAAGTAGTAACGAGAATGGGAGATTTAACTCTGAACTAACAATTGAGAAGATGCTACTGAAAATTCTCGAGGCATGAACCACAAAATAGCTTAAGGAACGAAAGTCCACACTTCTACATGAATGATGGTTTCTCAGAAAACCATCATAAACATGATGGTTTCTGAGAAAAACGACTGCCCTGTTGCCCATGGAGCTAAAACGATGAACTGTATTGCTGATGAAAATCAGATGGTGGGAGTGGAGTAAAATTCATACCAGACAGACGGCAAGCATTAGAAAATCGTGCGACTTGTACTGTGAGAATATCGGTAACATAAATGTTGACGTATAACAGGACTCGAGCCTTAAAGTGGGACTGGAACCTAAGCTCATTAACTTGAGGGGATACGAAATCTGAAGTATTACATCATAGAGAATCGGAACATCTGTACGGAATATACATGCAATATATATATATATATATATATATATATATATATAGTATATATATAATATATATATATATATATATATAGTATAAGCATACCAGATGAATACTTATAGGTCAGTGTTTTTTTTTTTTTTTTAGTATGTAAGTATGTATGTATGCATGTATGTATTTGTGTATCCCTCTTGTTATGATATATATAGAAAATCACGTGTCAGTGATTACACATATATATATATATATATATTATATATATCATATATATATATATATATATATATATATATATATATATATATATATATATATTATATATATATATATATATAATATATATATATATATATATATATATATTATATATATATATATATATATATATATATATATATATATATATTTTCATGATGTTTGCCTTGTAATACGTATATCCTCCTATAATTTTGACGTATTTACTTTTTTCATGTGTTACGTTTTAATGATAATGATCGTTGAAGTGTCATATTTAGTTTTGGCATCAGATCTCAAAAGAACTTGATTAAGTTACTTGATAGCGAAATTTTAGAATTGTTATTATAATTTTAATAGTAACGTAAGGAAGAACGAATATCTTTCTTGGTAAAAGCGTAGTATGTGAACACGTGTTGTGTGTCCACCAGGGCTTGTTTCATTTCAGTTGTCATCAGTTGAAATAAGAGGGAACGCTTTGTTTTGGGGTTAGCGATGACAGGTTTGCAAAACAAAACGCCGATTCGTCCCCATATGGGCTCAAGACGAGTGATTTCATGTTGTTACATGCGTTGTTCGAGTCACGTATGCCACTTGGAGAGAAAGAATACATGTCCTGATCAATTACGTCATGTTTTGTAAGATTGCGTTCAAAACGTTTTGCTGGGATGACGTAACTTTCTTCTAGAAGCTTCTCCATTGTATCTCGCACCCAAAACGCTTTAATGACGTCACTTCCCTGCTTCTAGAACTTTTGTATCTCGCACCCAAAATGCTTTAATGACATCATGTAATTGTTTTCACGTGTTACTGGAATTCTAAAACCTATTTCATTCTGATTTCTGAGACCAGTGAAGTTAGTTCTCTCTCTCTCCTCACTCCTAATTAGGAAGAGATTACTTTTAAACGTAATTTTTTGTGGTCACTTTTAACATTAACTTTTGAGATCTGAATTTAGCAAAGTTATTTAGTTCGTAACGGCGCCTGGTAAAAAAGTGAGTATTGTGTAACGCAGCTGCAGCAAGTGATTTACAGAGGTTTTCACAAGTTTGTGTAAGGTAACGTGAATTTTACTTATAATACCATAGTATGATAAGTTAGGAAGTTGTGGTATGATAAGTTAGGAAATTTTGAACAAGTGAAATCATTATTGATAAATCTTATGTGTATTTTTGTGTGTTTTTCTATTTACAATTTCTTTATATTTTCACATTTTTTTTTATGTTTGTGATGTAACATTTATTTACATAGCATTGTAAATATTTCTTGGTAATTTAACATTGCATACTTAATTTAACATTGCATACTTGATTTAACATTGCATACTTGATTTCATTTACTGAGATTTTCTTTTTAAATCTTGAGTAATTCTTGATAGTTTAAATTTTGCTTGATTAATTTAAATTCTTGATAAAATTTTTGAGAATTAGATTTGTTTCATAATTTAATTCAAGAATTCATTGAGTTTTGTGTTATTTTCAACTAATAGTAAATTTTTTCAGATTGTGAATTCTAAATAATTGTGAATTTTAATGATAAACTTTGAATCTAAAAATAAATTTTTGTATTTAACATTGTTAGAAAAACAGTGTTTCATTTATTGACCATCAGTGAATAGGATTGATTGTGTGTGCATAAGGCAAAGTGATAAACATGTTTTGTTCTTTTAGTTTTGCTAAAGTGAATTAAGACCAGGGAGACAGTTAGAGTTTTTTGATGGAGTGATGCCCTTCTACTCTAGAATATTTCTAGTTTATTTTTTGATACCTCACGCATATTCTGATAGACTTACTTTGATTTTTCAAGTGGTTGATAAATAAGTTTTTTCTTAAGGGATCACTGATACCTTTAGAGTACTCAGTCGTAACAATTAATGTTATGAGAGTTCAGGTATCTGGCTGAAGTGAGGTATATTTTTGAATCTTGAGATTAGTTGTGTAATAACCAGGTACTTGATACGCATCGTGACTATATATATATATATATATTTCAGAAAATATGGCCGCTACAATGTTATAACGTACATAGTGTGATGAAAGAATTTTCGGTGCGAGATGGTACTGATGGAAGCCGTCAGTTGCAAAATCTTTGTATTCAGCAAATAGTTTGATTCCTCAGCTCTCTGCGCAAGAAGCTCAGCAATATTGGGGGTCAGGTGATCTCCGAAGCGTTATGTATATTCGTGAGTACGTGCATTATTTTGATCTAGATTATGCCAAAAATCTGCCCTGAAAGTGAGTTTGATCGTTCATTAACGTGATAGAACTGCAGTTGTCCAGTCATAGCTTTGGAGTGGTTCCAGGCTTTGAAAATCGGCAGATAAGGTAGAGTCTCAAATCTCTGTTTTTATGGGAGAAAATTGAACTTGTGATTTTTACCATGACTTTCTGATCGTTATGAACTTTTGAACTGGTGTGGGAAATTTAATATGGATATTCATACCTCTTTTATATTATTATTTTGTTGTGTTACATTTGCCATATCTTGGCTATGCATTTTACACTTTCCATTATTGTGTTTTGCATTTCATATATTTTTGGGAGTTTTCTATCATGTTTAATTCTTTCGACAGATGTCTGTGGAATTGTGGTAGACTGTTTTTTTTGGACATGACTTTTGGTTATTGATTTGTGAGTATGTGTGATTTTGGGTATTTCCAGGCTATTAGCCATTATGAGACTTCTTTAATCAGAAGTGCTTTGCAGTTGAGAGTTTAGTTATCTGACTCGATAATTCATTTATTATGCATTTTAATCTTTGCTTTGTTTTGTTCATTTCTTGTTGGGTTATTTGAATAATAAACCTATTTTTGTAGAAATGATTGTGTTTCTTTAAATAGTCCATTTAGTTGCTTTGAGAGAATGAGAGAGGTCGGGTGGATGAGCTTCGGAAAACGATGAGAGAGAGGGATTCGGGAGAGAGAGAGAGAGAGAGAGAGAGTCGATACACGGTGAGAGAGAGAGAGGGAAAAAAAATGCGAGTGTGATCATGGGTTGAACCTTTTCACGTTTTTTTCCCTGAAATAGATCGCTAGGATTACGCTACGTACACTTCTAAAACAAGTGTTGATCTGTTCCCTGTAGCATATATATATATATATATATATATATATATATATATATATATATATATATATATATATATATATATATATATATATATATATATATATATATATATATATATATATATATATATATATATATATATATATATATATATATATATATATATATATATATATGTATATATATATATATAAATATATATATATATAAATATATATATATATATAAATATATATATATATATATAAATATATATATATATATATATAAATATATATATATATATATATATATATATATATATATATATATATATATATATATATATATATATATATATATATATGTATATATATATATATATATATATATATATATATATATATATATATATATATATATATAAATATATATATATATATATATATATATATATATATATATATAAATATATATATATATATATATATATATATATATATATATATATATATATATATAAATATATATATATATATATATATATATATATATATATATATATATATATTTATATATATTTACTCAATACTTATCTATAACCACGCATAACCGTCATCTTGAGCAATCGATGAATTACATAGAAATTAAAATCACAACCAAATAAGTAAGTATTTGGTACTCTTCATAAGAACCGCCATTAGCAAGCAAAGGAAAATGACCATCTAATGCCCAGTGACAACAATAACACTTTCTGTCTCCACCAGCTTTAGACAGTCAGTGGATGTAGATCTTGATGGATTCTCTCTTGACGCTCCCATTGAGAGATAAGCTTCATCGAAGCTCTTTTATGCCTGAGACTTTTTCATTTGGCTCTTGTGCAAGATCTCGAGTATGCATGAGTGACGTTCCCGATTTCTCCCTGAATGCATCTGAATTTTTTCAGCGGAACGTCTCACTGCCTCTTCAGTCCTCACCTCCCCCCTCTCCTACCTTACCTTCTTATCTCCCGCTTTCATTTCCTCTTTCCGGCACAGCGGCTACTCAGCCTTATTGATTGAAATTGGCAGTTCCTTCTTTGTCGAAATGCATGGCAAAGAAAGATATGACTGGCAAACTCTGGAAGCGTAAGTATATATTTATTATTACTGTTGCTGCTGTTGTTTTTAAAAGTGTAATTGTTGTTATGGTTGTTACTGCACTTGGTTTTGTTTTGGTTGTTTTATGGAATTCTCATTTTCTTTGCCATAATAATTAAGGCTCTTTGAAAACCGGTGATTTAGTAAGCAGGCTTTAGTTCATCTGTATCCATAAAAGCGTGTAAAACTCAAAAAAAGATTTATAGTAACGTTTAGCCATAATTTAGACACTTACTTGATAAACTTTTCAGGGCGTCTTTGAACACAAGAAATGTATTATTAAGGCTAAAATATAGCTCTGAGCTGGCAAAAACAGAGGATGTTGATGAATTGTTCCATCATAAGTTACAAAATTCCAAATTCAGTTACGGAGAAGGTCAGGCGACGCATTACTAATTAGAAAGAGAAGGCATTCATACAAGCAAATCTTGAGAGTTTTAAAAAAGCACATTTCCCACATAAGGTAAAGAGGAATTGTATTTTTTTAAGTGAACTATCATTGATAGGTAGTGCTTATAGGCTGATGAAAGAGGGGACATGAAACAATCATTTTATAATTTCCACTATTAAAGAGAATACGAAATGTAGGTCTGCCAATTGTTGCCAATCAATCCGTGTCATGGTGCTCAATGTTGTGTATTTTGTTTAACAATAAATATATATGTGGTTAGAATCTTAGCATTCATATGCAGCTGTTCAAAATACACCATGGTTTGTTTTGGAATGGAAATATGTCTATTTTAGCAATGGTGTTATCGCTTGTTCTTTTAACGCTTATCATCAATATTATATTTCGGGGTATCTCATGACTTCCTCTGTTCACTTCACAATTATTATCGTTTCTTCCTTTGTCAAGGTCAGCACATCCTGGAATTTAAGTCACTTAGCAAATACACATATTAGGACAATGCAAAGCCATTTATTCAGTTTCACCAGAAAACACCTTTCATTGACGTTGGAAACTGTTCTAAAGAGAAATTGTTCATTTTCTGTTATGGCTGCTTCGGTAATATCTCATTAATACGTACAATGTCCGTTAAACGAAAATCAGGTAGGTAATTACGTATTCTGGATTTGACCGGTTTCATTAACTCAGCTCATCTCTCTTCTGTTATGTTTGCATACATCAGATCCATTCTGACTTTCAAGAAACAATATAGGTCTGTCGCCGCCAGCTGTTGTTTGAGCCAATATCTGATTAGATATCAAAGTTTTGTCACTTGTTGAGATTCCAGTGATTTTTGGGGAAAATAGCTGAAATAAACACTGTATAATAAATACAAATAAATAAAAAATGCGCTGAAGTTTCTTCGGCGCAATCGAGTTTTCTGCACAGCGTATAATGCCGTACGAAACTCTCAGCCGCGGTCCATGAAACTTTTAGCCACTGCGGTGCCAGACGCACGATCATGGTTAAATTTAACCTTAAATAAAATAAAAACTACTGAGGCAAGAGGGCTGCAATTTGATAGGTTCTGAGCGCGGACAGAAAAAGTGCCGCCGGATAGACAAATAGTCATCTCAGTAGTTTTCTTTTACAGCAAACTAAAACTGAGGTATTCGCAACGTAAAGGGAAATTTAGAGCCATCGCAATTCTAACATTTCTTGGAAGGTGCACCCAAAATCCGAACAGTAACCTGCAAGAAGCACTGTTGAGTGAGCGTGTGTTTTTTTTGGTTCTCTCGTTTTCTGTCTGCGTTTGCATCACTCACTCATAAAAATACGTCTCAGCAGTTCATTCAGTGAAATAACAGTGATTCTTAAAGTAATGCGGTGTTCCGTCAGTCTGTGAAGGAATATTGTGCAAGAATCCCGAATATTAAGGTAAGATGCAGTTAGGCAATTTCCTAAATGTTGTAGTCTTTGCCCGCAGAATTAGAGGGTTTATATGCGAATGCACATCTTACTGCGTTTTCGTTTTTTCTTTAATATATTAGAATATTACAATTGAAAAGCACAAGCATCTTGCAAAAGTTATTTCTTGTTTTAGGAAAGTATTATGAACAGTAAGCTCACGTTATATCTTTGCTTATAGACATGTTAAGTAGAGTTAAGTATGCATACTTTGAATACCAACTTTGTATTCTAATTCAGTAATTTTAGTAGGATACCAATAATGACAACTGTCTAGAATCATGCTTAGTCATACATCAGTGATTATTTTTTATAGTGATGTATCGATTCTCTCCCACATACTGCATGCACACACATGCATATATATATATATATATATATATATATATATATATATATATATATATATATATATATATATATATATATGTGTGTGTGTGTGTGTGTGTGTGTGTGTGTGTGTGTGTGTATATGTATATATATATATATATATATATATATGTGTGTATATATATATATATATATATATATATATATATATATATATATATATATATATATATATATACATGTGTGTGTGCGTGTGCGCTTCATCATATACATCCAAGCACTCTAACCTGATCAACATTCCGTGTTCAGCTTAGAGCACTTAACGTGTTTAAGCTGCCTTTGGTGACCACTTGACTATTTTAGATACCATATTGAATTGTTATGAGTAGGTAAGGCCATAGTATATGTTGCAGGATCATAATATAATAATAATAAAGTACCGAAAGAAAACTGAGGAAATATGGGCGTGGCTGACTTTATATTAAATCTACGGTTGACATAATTATTCACATACGGGTAGCTTATGTTCATCTTAATATAGGAAGGAATCACTCCCTTAGCGTACTTACTTTATAATTTTGTAATATCCTGAACCGTAAATTATGTTGTGAATGCAATAATGTTACCCATGCATTACCTTAATTCATGATCATAGTTTAAAGTCCCAATATGATAATCTGAGTCTGTTGACGTGAACTCGTTACATTTTATTAAGGATAAATGCCAATTGTTAATTCTGTAAGTAAGTATTCCTTACGTTGAGTGTATGAGATCAGCTTGTAATTAGTTGTTTCAAGAGGCATTCGCTACTTAAATACTTAACTGTTATTCATTTGGGTCTCATTCTTAGAACAGTATTTTCTTTTATTTTCGTATAATGAAGGATTTCCAATAAAACAGTTTTAAGTTACTATTTTCTGCATATGTAAGAGATGTTCTGTTATTGTCTTTCAGTTAACAAGTGCCTCTAAAGGGACTTGAAGACATAGTTATTGGTAGTTGTTTGGGTTTATGCTTCCTTTTCGAGCTTCCTTGAAGAAGTAACATGACTTGGAGGCTTACCGTTTCTAACTATTTTGTAATACTGTCTCTTACTCTTGTTTATTTCTAACACGTTGGAGTTTTCCAGTATTATGATTTTATTATAGATCTTTAAGTGCATCTAATTTGTAAGCAGTTATTTGTTGCGATTAATTTCAGCAATTCCATTTTCATTTCATGACATTTTTATGTAGTATGTTTCCGCATGATTCAAAATATAAACTGCTTGTCGGCAGTTTCTCTCCAAACGGCTTAAATGCATCGAATTGGTTATTTTCAGTATAGATATGTTTTATGTTGCCCCTGCTGGTGATTTGTTACCTTACAGTTAAAAGAAAAAATCTAGCATTTTTGTCCATAACGGAACCAATCTGCAATCAGATTTTCAAAAACTTCACAGAGGCAATTACTATTCGCAAAAATGTCAGAGGAAAAACCCCCTCTTTGCCATAAACCACTGACTTATTCAACTTGAAGCGAAAGGCAATTTACGAATGAAATGTGCTTTCCTCTGAACGAAAGCAAATAGAAAAACTTATCTTCACGTTGATTGAATAACTGCATTTTTTTTCGTTTATACTTAAACATAATTTTTGAATTTTTTAAGTTTTTATTTATATCGTCTTTTTATCTTTCCTACTCTTTATAGCCTTGTTCACGTTCCCTTTAATTTTTTAGTCTTTGTATTTGAAATAGGTTTGACTTTAAAAAGATATTTGTTTTAATATATATGGTAACATTCTTGTGTTGCTAATGAATTCATAAATTTTGAAAATTCTGTTCAGATACTTCAACTGCACGTTAATACCATTTGTACATGTGGTTGATATCCTACTTTATAAATGTAAATGCTTCCAAAAAGTCTTGTCTTTTCGTTTCGATAAAAATGGTATTTTATGGGCAACAAGAGAAACCATATGAATGATTTGAAGTGAACAGACGTAGCACAAATTAATGCACCTGTTAACTTAATGACTTAAAGATAAAGGCCAAAATTGTATTAAAAATGTTTTCTCAATAATTCGCCACCAACAATCTTGCTTCTGTATATCAAATAAATAGCGAAAAGTTTCGATGTTCATTTTTTATTTATGTTGATGAAATTCCGAGGGACAAAGCAGCGCAGTGTACTGTAAGAAAAATTATGGTGATCGGGAATATACATATATATTGTTCATGATTATGGTGATCGGGAATATACATATATATTGTTCATGAAATTCCATAATCATTATCAACAGTGTCCTTTTTTTAGTCCCGAAAGAACTGGTCCGAGCTGTTCTCGCCAACATCCACCTTGTTAAGTTTAAATTGCTCTCACTGTCTTCGAAAAGTTATGCAGTGTCAGAGTTTTCCTTAGGCATCGCCTGAAACTGCTCCTCAGGCCAACAACAATATCCTCTAGAGATAAATTCAAGCTGTATGCAAATAATGATTTCCTTTCATCCGATATCTTCTTTTTGTCATCGCCCTCTGCCGGTACGAGTGCGTCGAATCCTTAATAGTGTTTCTTCGCTTTTAACGTTCATCCGTAGCATGATACAGGATATGTCCTGCCCATTAAATTTGCTGATGAAAATTAGAGAAAAATGTTGGGAAGAAATTCAATGATTTTGTTCCTATTCCCTCACTAAGAAAGAGAAATAAAAATGAAAAATACTTATTATACACTGCTTTGCTTCTGTGTCATATTCTGTTGTGGGCTAGCAGTCGTTAGGCCCGAGTTCGAGTCTCCGGCCGGCTAATGAAGAATTAGAGGAATTTATTTCTGGTGATAGAAATTCATTTCTCGTTATAATGTGGTTCGGATTCCACAGTAAGCTGTAGGTCCCGTTGCTAAGTAACCAATTGGTTCTTAGCCAGGTAAAATAAGTCTAATCCTTCGGGCCAGCCCTAGGAGAGCTGTTAATCAGCTCAGTGGTCTGGTAAAACTAAGGTATACTTTTTTTGTGTGTCATACTTTGCTAAAACTCTGATTGCCGAAAAGGCAACACAAGCAAAGTTGCCTGAACAGTTACACACACACACACACACACACACACACACACACACACACACACACACACACACACACACACACACATATATATATGTATATATATATATATATATATATATATATATATATATATATATATATATATATATGTGTGTGTGTGTGTGTGTGTGTGTGTGTGTGTGTGTGTGTGTGTATAATGTTGTACTGGTTTTGGAAATGCGTTCAGTTATGTATAATGTCTTTAAATTTTATCCTCTCTATCTCTGTGCTCAACGTATTGTTAAGTTCATTGAAATCTAGTTTTATCTAATTCACGAAATATATTATACTTCCTTATAAGGAAATTTTTTTTATTAATAATAACAAGCATATTTTCTTTTCTTGCTGTGGACCGCTTATTGTTTTCTAACTTTTACATGTTTTTCTTTACTATTATTTTAATTTTTTTTATCTTCCGCCTTTATTATATATATATTAGCGTTGCCTTAGATCCCTAAACCATCTGAAGTAATATCTACGATTAAAAATTTATGTAGAATAGCCAACCATGTTAAAAGGTTGTCGTTTTCTTTAAACATTCGTAAAGATAAAACATAGATGTAGGCGGGAAACTTTCTCTTCACTTCTGTAGTTGAGATACTGTCTGTGATTATAATATAAAAAATCACAAATTTTTTTTTTAACTGACACTGGATTCGAACCTAAAAGACTTTTCCTTTAATGTAGATGTCAAAACACCCGCAAGTAAACGAAAATTTTCACCCAGGAAGTTAGAAATATGCCTTTAAAAACCTGTCAGACATCAAAATGAATGTTCTGTCATGCCAAAATCTTTTGCGGTAATTGATATTTATTCGATCTGTCTAGTGTCCAGTCTGGTGACAGGCGTGATCTAAGGAAGAATAACATGTTTCCGTCAATGTTTAAACCTTGCATGTGATAATTAATCTTTCAGTTAATTCGACAGTTATTATCAAGATTAGCCATTCAAGTTACGATATTGAGTCACGAGAAAGCAAAATTTTATAATGTAATCCTCTTGAAAAATATATCTTTCTATTGTTTATTTTCCATCTGATTTTATTATCCCCAATTCTAACAAGCTAGTTTGGATTTTTTGTTATGTATCCAGAAGCATTTTTGAAGAAAAGGAATGCAATAAGTGTGAGAAAAAATCTTAAATTAAAAATTAATTTTGTTTAAAACCATATTCTAACAATCACTTTCTGTTTAAATACCTACTGTACATTCCCTGTATCCCAATAAGAACATTTGCTCCTGTTCGCCTCCTCTTTATTCACCCATCTCTCTCTCTCTCTCTCTCTCTCTCTCTCTCTCTCTCTCTCTCTCTCTCTCTCTCTCTCTCTCTCTCTCTGTTGTGATAGAAGCGTTACCTTTTAAAGATCAAATGCATCATTCATAGCCTTTATTGAGTCAAGTATTAACTTATTCTGACTAAAAGGGGACCTAACAACGAAGCACTTCGGTCAAAGGTGCAACCGTCTCTTTTCGTCGTAAATGAATTACGGGATATTTGGGAGGGACTTCAAAGAGTTGATGCTTATTTTGCATTTTCTTTGTGGTTTTAATTATTTAACAGACCTTTCACCATGAAGGGGAAAGTGAGGTAGTTCCAGCTTTCCAGGTTATAGTTATATTACGTTTTGATATGATTTGTTGAAGCTCTAAAGAGAATACAAGGCAGCAGACATGGTATTGAGAGTTAAGAAACACATATCAATATAATTGTTCTTCTTGTTTTCCCAATGTGTGCAGTGGGGAAGCGCAACTAGATAAAGGAACTTACTTAATTTAAAGTAGCAGTAGGTTTTGAGCATATGACCCTGTTCACAGGATAATAAGGAAGGCAGATCAGAGTATTTATAGAAAGTAATTCTACAGAAAAGGTCCGCACGAAGATATCGATGTCGAGTATTTTTTTGCTTAAAACAATTGTAGTGGAAGGAAATAATGCAATAGAAGTGAAGTAATTTCCTGTGGGTTAACAATTACCTTAAAAGACGATAAAAACTCGAGTTAACGCTTGGCACCCCGCTGGGTTGTGAGAAATTTTACCTTTTTTTGTGTGTATTTTTTACCCCCTAGAATGTAGTTTCAGCATATGACGTCCTATTCTTTGGTTTATGTTTTACATAATTTGACAAATAGTTCTTCGTCATGGGTGAAAAGCCGAGAAATATACGAGTATATATATTTTTTATAGTTCAAAAGGTGACGGGTTTTTGTTCACTAGTTAGTTGTTTTAGCCAAGTATGGAACTCTACAAATGAATCGTGATAACCCGTGTAACTCTATCCCGGAACTACGAGTTGTGAAAACTGTCTCGTGTGTTTCATCGAATGGAAAATTAAACCATCTTGTTTTATTTGGTCAAATGCCACTGCAATTTAAGAGGTTAAATGACCCACTTCTAACAGGAGGTAAGTCATTTTGAACATGAAAGAGGCAACGGAATTTCAGATAATTTGGATGCGTTTGAGTTTTGGAATTAGCATTTACTGCAGAAGTCGATGATCTTGAAAGTACAATTAGCTTCTTTTTTAATGTCTCTATATAGAAAGTGGGGTTTGACCCCAGGAGAGGTAAGGACCTAGTGCCCAGGTAAAGTTAGTTAGGGAAGGGTAAGGTTAGGAAAGGTTAGTTTAGGATGATTCCAGCCCCTGTCCTTGCTATATTTTCATGCTTTATAAATTTTTGGATGTTTGTTAGTGTTGGCATGAATGAGTCATGTAGTTTTTAGCAACTATGTTGTATTTATGCCTTAACGTTCTTACTTGTGTATCGCTTTTTTAGCCCTTCCCCCACCCAACCATAAATCCTGGTTTCCACTGCAGTCTCCCATTATTGCTGGACGTTGGGGGATTGTGATGCCTCATGGTTTTCCGAATGTCCTCATTCTGTTTATGTACATAGCCATACCAAGGTTTTTTTTCCCCCTCAAACTTTCATACAAAATTGTATAGGGACCCGGCCTGCTGAATTGCTGCACCAGATAATTATGTAATGGATATTACTGCAGTCGTTTATATTATATCTTTTTCTTGTTTAGTGTTTGCCTACTGGAATCACTTAATTTGAAAGATTTTCAGGATTACATAAACAAATACAAAGAAGTATAGTTAGGTAAAGAAATACTGGAAGACTCAAGAGAAGTACAATCAGCTTTAAAGCCTTAATCGACAGTATATTAAAATCTCTCCAAACATAAGGAGATTGCTTAGTTTAAAGAAGTGAAACCTAAAATCCCTCAATGAAGAGGGAAATAAGTGAGGCTACCGCTTCTTCGTATCAACAGCGTCTTTCCACAAACCTTATGAACTTACACCTGACATAACTATACGTTGGCAAAACACTTGCAACTGCGAGACTTGATAACTTCACCAGAATGAAAGTTTGCGTAGCCTAATTGTGAGTGCATGATTAACTATTTTTTTTCCATCCATGTTCTTAAAACTCTCAGAAGACTGGCACTTGGCTGTTCGGTGCTACGCTGTCTGAATAGGAAAAGGTATTGGTTTATTACACCTTTTCTATGAATGCTTTCGTTTTGTTTATTTTTTTATGTGGAAAGGAATTCGTCTTGTGTTGATTTTAACATAACGACGTTCCTTTCTGAATGCTCTTCCAGTACGATGAGGGAGGCTTTGTTTTGGGAACTTTTTTGTTGTGTTCTCCCTTTATGCTTCTCGATTCTGTAACATTGTTAATTTTTTAAAGCCAAAGGTAAAACATTTCTTTCTTATTTATTGCAATGTTTAGGGTTTTGCTCAGTGCTCGGTCAACAAGAGGGTTGCTTGTGTGGTCATCGAAAATCTCTCTCTCTCTCTCTCTCTCTCTCTCTCTCTCTCTCTCTCTCTCTCGTAAACTGTTGATATGAACTGATGCCTTAAAAAAGAAAATTACCCTTTTCATCATAATGGACTGTTAGAGAGAGAGAGAGAGAGAGAGAGAGAGAGAGAGAGAGAGAGAGAGAGAGAGAGAGTATGTGTGTGTGTGTGTTTTTCCATGAAAAATTAAACAACTATTAAATTCAATGAGTAAGATATATATTATTTTAAAATATGGCTTCCGTCGTAAAAAAAAGCTTAATATAGCTATTAAAACAACGTAACATCTTCAAGTGTTGATGCATATTACCGTCTGTTTGTTTTCCCTCTCAGCCAATCAGAAGTCATTTCCACCTTCTCAGTTTGAAGGGAGTTGTGTGGACTCCTGATTGGCTGAAAACTGCTCAGAAGGTTTTCAGTCAGGCTGTCGAAAGGACTGAGTTCGACCACGCATTTTTGTCCTTGTCCTTATAATATTGTGATTGCAAATAATCGAGATAACTGGTCACCAATTAGTTTTTACAAGTAATATTTATATTAGTCATTGTTGTTGCTTTTCTGAGGACTCTGTGCTAAGGAGATTTGTCAGTCAATGAGGCGGTATGTTTACATTTCGCTGAAGCTGCTGCATTCCAATACGTCTTATTCTGCTTCCTGGTTTATGGAGGAGAACACTGGAAGGAGATATCCGGCTACCAAGACCTTATAAGGTAAGGGATGATCACATTATAGGCTCCGTAGAATAGTAGGCATTCGATAACTATATGTGAAAGCTCAGAATTCTCAGTTCATGCTGTTCGGGTGCCTCGTAAAAGCTACGTTGTTGCTGTTGTTACTGGTTCTTGCTCATACGAGAAGCCTGCAAGTGTCATTTTAGCTGTGGGGAAAAAAAGTGGTCTGTGGTAATGGAGCAGAAATGCGGATAGCGTAGGATGCCGAATCCTTTGAAACCTCTTGGTGCCAGTCGGAGAGTTGGTGTGAGTACATTGAGGCAGGCTGTGGATTTAGAGTTGTGGACATACCAGGAAGCAAAATGTGTCCTGCTATTTGGTAGAACTGTTCATTCTTTAATGAGCACTTTAATCATGCTCAAGGTAGTAGCCCGAGATGAATAAGGTAACTTGGCTAAGAGCAACTAGAAAAAAGTAAAAGATGCGCTGTAGTTTCTAAGGCGCAATCGAGTTTTCTGTACAGCGTATAATCAAGGCCACCGAAAATATATATGTCTTTCGGTGGTCTCGGTATAATGCTATATGAGCCGCGGCCAATGAAACTTAACCACGGCCTGGTGGTGGCATGTTCTATATCGTTGCCAGACGCACTATTATTGCTAACTTTAACCTCAAATAATAATAATAAAAAAACACTGAGGCTAGAGGGCTGTAATTTGGTATGTTTGATGATTGGAGGGTTGAAATCAAATACCAAGTTGCAGCCCTCTAGCCTGAGTAGTTTTTAAGACCTGAGGGCTGACAAATAGTGCGAGGCTAATGTATTTCACTGACCAAAATAATCGTAAGGAGTTTGAATATTGTTGACGTTTTGAGAATATTCAGTTTATTGTAGTTTTCAGGCCCACTGATGTCAGTGATGTATGTTTGAGAACTGGGTATTCTCGGAGAGTGCCTCCAGGATTTTTCCACAGGGATCCCGAAGGGTCCCTCAAGAAGGAGCGAAGTAAACCCGTTCAAGTGAGAGTTCTAGGTGCCACTGGCATTGATTAATCTTGACCTGGGAAGAACGAGTAAAAAAACGGTAAATCGGTGCAATTCGGGATTTTGTTTACAGTATTAAAGGAAAAGTTGTTACCATCTTTGTTTCTAAGGCGGAGTAAAAAAGTCCGTAAATCAATACAAATTTGGATTCTGTTGGAATATTTAAGGATAACTTCATTTACTATTTATTTTGAATGATTTCTCGAAGTATGTAATGAAATGGAAACTATGGGCATTTTGTTCAGCGCAGCAAATTATCACAGAAATAATACTTTAGAAAGCATCCATTAATTTTAAGAACAATGGAAATTTTGAATAAAATAAAATTTAATATAATTTTCTTGGAGTGCCGATAATTATCGAGTAAAATATGACCCAGTCAGGTGAAATATTCGAAATTAAACTAGTAATATTAAGTTCAAAGTATCATGACTCACGTAAACTAGACCAACCCAACCACTCACTCACTCACTCTTATTGCATAACACGCACCAGCTGAACTTATCGAAATTCCCGACTGAAGGTCATTCTTCCTGAGATAAATCACCCACTTAGGTTCCTACCTGAATGCTAACCACTTCAATTGAATATCAAGCCTATGCTGCTTTCATTGTAAAATAAAGTATGATTAATTTTATAATTTATATTGACGAACTTGAAATAGGATACCCAATATTAAACGTCTTTAGTGCGCAGACGGAACCTATACAAAGAAAATTACAGAAAAAATAAGGCATTGTCTCTATCGCCGGAAACATTGCATAAATGGATACTTCTGATTATAGTCGACTAGTTCATTATGAATTGTACGCTACTCGTGGTTCAAGTGAATGTATGCTGCACTACGAACGATTTTTTTTTTTTTTTTTTTTTCAAAGATTTTGATAGATTAATATTGGTCGTAGTCGTTTACTAAGTTTCGTGACTGCGTGGTCATTCGTTCTTCTACGAGTATTTTTTTTTTTTTTTTTTTGGGGTGGGGGAGGAGGTCGCACTGAATTACAGTGATAAGTGTGATGTCTATTCTGAATTATTTTTAACGTTTGAGAAAAGTACAGGATGGATGGGTGACGACTGAACTCGTCAAAGCCCACCATATTTCATCTAAGTTTCCTCATCAGCATAGTTTGTTAGTTTCCTCCTGCAAGGCGGATAGACGTCAAATAATCAAATAATTCTCTCTCTCTCTCTCTCTCTCTCTCTCTCTCTCTCTCTCTCTCTCTCTCTCTCTCTCTCTCTCTCTCTCGTTAGACGTTGAAGAGTATCAAATGAACAGATGGCTGGGAGTAATTTCATGGTCTAAAGTTGGTCAGCTATTGCAATGTTTACAACAAAACGAAAAAGTAAAATTTTGGAGAAATGGAATAAGGTATTGAGTGTGCTATGAGATTTAAAGACTAATGGCTTTTGAGATGAGAGGTTCTGTTAAACTTAGAAAACTGCGGTAAAGTATTAGTGGGTGACAACGTACTTTGAACGTCAAAGTCTGTCTACTACCACGGAATCACGTTCAGGATATGACCTGTGAGACTAGCAGACAGGGCCACAGGCCCAGCTATTGACCCCAGCTAACCGCCGGTACACATTTACAGCTGAGTAGGCTGCTTGGCCTAGGTGGGACACACTGCCCCCGGTACCATTTCCAGCTGTTAGTTACATGGTATTATCCCATTCTGGTGGTTTTTGCATTATAAATTTTGATGTTTTGTACAGCGGTTAGTCCGGATATTTAGATTCTCTATAAATAGTTTTAGGAAAGATAAGAGCCGTCTGCCATACTCCTCAATCCTGCAGCCTCCAACACTCATGAAGAATAATAATAAAGAAATAATAGTCCTTCTGTTAAGTCGTCATATTTGAATGTTTATATGTTGTTTAGATATTTGTAACGAAATTCAAGACCTTGTCAAATTATTAGAACGAAAGTTATGGTTTGACCTTGAGTATTTCCATGTGCCTCCCAATTGAGTAGTTGAAATCTCCAACTTATTATTATTATTTTTTTTCGAGGGAGTATGTGCCAAACCGACAGGCCCTCAAGGAAAGGAAAATTCTGATTCCTTAAGTGCCTACATCTGAGGGCAGGAAATAGTGGTGGTTCTCAGGACCGTTCAACCAGTGCAGGTGATACAGATAGGAGTAACATTTTTCGAGTTTGTTTCATCCGTCGTACTTTTGACTTTCCCTCTCTACTATAGACAGCTTTCGAAACAGTTTATGTGCATTGGTAAACAACCTTAGGCTAATCCATCACCTCTATATCATGTCCTTTGTTAGGTGAATATTATTATATATTATATTATAGTTCCTTGTGTGAGCGAAGGAGGACCAGCCATATTTTGAAGCAAAGAGCCGGTATTCATCAGCCACTTATCAAAGCCCATATTAAATGCACGATCTGATATCATTGTACGTTTACTCATTCAGTTAGTTGCCCTCAGCACTTGAAATGAAGGAAAACTCAACTGTAAGGTATTTAAGAAGTAATGGAAGACTTCTCGAGGCAGAAACAGTAAGTTTGGAACTAAAGAATAATTTTTGAAGAAATTTACTGTAATTAATAAATAAATTGTGGTCCTAGATTGACTCATTGAAGGCAGAAAGGAGGACAACCAGAAATAAACATGAATAATGAACATGCTGAGAGAGAGAGAGTGTGTGTGTGTGTCTACAGCTTCCCTTGTCATAAGTGTTATGTAATTCCTGACTAGATATAGATTTCCTAAATTTTTTAAATGTTATATATAGTTGTACACTGATTTTAGTATTGATCTTTTCGTAGGGCTGCGGTATATTCTCTTGATAGTTTACACGTTACGGTGTTACTCGGAGAGTTGTCAAACAGTGTGGAAATGGAGGTGTGCTAAAGCCATCGTGGGACCAGCTGTACTTCTCATGCAATCAGGCGTCGGTTTCTCTTTTTTCTGCTTAAAAGGGGTGAATGGACGCTTGAATTTGGTTTAGCGGCATGGCACTGAAAGTTGAATCTAGTCCTTTGAGAGAAAACAGCTGGGGAAAGAACGTGACAAAGACCTGATGTTTGTCTGACAGAAGATCCATAAGTTTTGCTTGTTTGACTATGTTTGCTGATCTAGAATTTTTTTTTTTTTTTTTTTTTTTATAACTGAGAATTTACGAAGGTGCGTGGTCGGAACGCTTATGTCCACAAAAATGATTTGATAGCCGAATGTTTCCAGGAGAGAAACTTACGGCTGCCATGGATGTTAGTAATTTATCTTGGAAGTGGAAGGCCAAAGATCTGAGTGATTTAGGAAGTAATATATCTTGGCAGAGGAAAATTTGGGGAGTGATAATATTTCTTGGAGGGCGAACAGAGTGATTTAGGTAGTAGGGTGAAGGCCCAAGTGTCCCTGTATATATTTCCGGAGGTCCTCGAGTTGGCCTTCATTTATTCAATCCAGTGGTGCCCGTTTTGTTACTTTATTATGTACCAGACCATCAGGTCTCTAATGAAGGTAACTGACGGTTCCCGACGTTTAGTTCTCAGGTGATGGAATGTGTTCCCGACGTTTAATTCTCAGGTGATGGAATGTGTTCCCGACGTTTAGTTCTCAGGTGATGGAATGTGTTACCGACGTTTAGTTCTCAGGTGATGGAATGTGTTACCGACGTTTAGTTCTCAGGTGATGGAATGTGTTCCAGACGTTTAATTCTCAGGTGATGTTATGAGTTCCCGACGTTTAGTTTTCAGGTGATGGAATGTGTTCCCGATGTTTTGTTCTCAAGTAATGGAATGTGTTCCCGACGTTTAGTTCTCAGGTTATGGAAACAATCTTCACTATACAGGCGACGGTCAGTTGAATAATAATTTCATTATTACTAATACTAAAGAACCTTGTCTGAAATGCCTCGTGAGCTGTCATATTTTCAACCCATCAAAGCTTTTGCATACCAGGTGCAGGAGCTAGCAGAGCTAGCGGCTAAGTCCTTATGTCTTTATTTTTAAAAGCCAAATAACTGCTTGACGGGTTTTCCCTGGCTTAATAGAGGTAACTGTATTGTTTATACTTGAAAAATCTCGTAAGGATAGCTCAGCTTCAACGTTTTAGCATGGACTGACTGTGTATATTATTTAAAATTAAGCGATATAAATAAATGGTTGTATTATGCAGAGTTTTCATCGTTCTCACACACACACACACACACACACACACACACACACACACACACACACACACACACACACACACACACACACACACACACACACACACACACACATTTTAGCTTATGGTAAAAAAAGACTTGACATTTATGCGTGCATAAAAAATGAAAATGCAGTACTAGTTTTTGTTTATATTAGTTTTGCTAACACTCATAAAGCATCATATGTTAATGCATGCACATATTTATCCTTTCACTATACTATTACTGTGATTTCACGATAATTTGATGTTTTTTTTAATGTTTATTCAGTGGAATCGGCAGGACATAGATTTTCAAAGAAGTGAATCTCACCCGTTTCCATATATCCTGGGTATTTAGAACTGCGCGCTAATTTTTCGACGTTAATTTTCTCTTCAGTTGCACTAACTATTAAAAAATATTCGGTCTTGATGTTATCTCGTAAGAATCTCCTTTATAATTGTCGTAATATCCTTTCCTTTCTCCAGGAGCAAGCTCCAAGAACTCGCGCCTATGACTCACCATTTGATGGATTGAGGAGAAGCATGTGCTGAGTGTGTTTATTCTGCTTCCGTCAAGAAACGAAAAGCTCCCATAGTTTTTCCAGGTGAGGAGTTTATTTTTATGTATTGCTATAGGATTCTGCGTAGGACTTTATGAAAAGTTACTCCGAATGGCTGTTGATGGTTTGGGCGATTGCAGCAAATGACGTTGAAAAACTTTAAGGAATGAACACGACTGGCTACTTCAATAGTTTCCTTGGGTTTTTAAATATTTCTATCTCTTAAACAGTCAGTCATTTGTACCGTGTCTCACAGGATACAAAGGATACCTCGGAGAATCCTCAACCCAATATAAAAAAAGTCTATTCTCAATTCCAGTCTCCTCATGTTATCTCAACATTCATGTTAGGTTATCTCAACATCCACGTCAGGTCATCGCAACATTCAGGTTATCTCAACATACATGTCAGAATCGTGGCTCTGGCATATTTTCAGTTTAATGTGTCCCTAAGAATATCAGACAGGTGGGGTATTTGGGCATCTGTGATAATGTGCCATTGAGTTCAGACTATTTTTCCCTCGACTACTTCATTTTGGAGTTCTTGTGGATTTCAGCGCGTATTTTGACTACATTCTAAATAGTCCTAACCTAGATACGCATAGTCAGGTTGCTTCCATTTTCGATTGTTAGCCTCTTACCACCTACGGCGTTGTTCAGCATCTAAGTTCATAAGACTAAGTACAGCAGTCTTAAAGCTGTTTGGTTTTACTATTGATTTGAAAATTAGTTTTACCACTGATTAGAAGACAACTCATTAGCAAACCCAATGCATATTCATGTACACTTGATGGTCTGTTGCTCTTGCGTGGAGTTTCATCTACTGCTGTTCAGTGTAATTTAGCTTTTCCACTCCTTTGGGACAGAATCGTAGAATCCTGAGGAAAAGAAACTCTGAACTACGGCGGTGATATGTACAATCTCTCTCTCTCTCTCTCTCTCTCTCTCTCTCTCTCTCTCTCTCTCTCTCTCTCTCTCTCTCTCTCTCTCAAGTGAGCTTCTAACACCCATCAGGTCAACCCATACAGCGTTCTTAGAATTACTTTCTTTGAATCACTTTCTTTGAATTACTTTCTTTGCCAGTATTTTTACCCTTGCACTGTCACAATTTCAGACCCGTTAATAGTTTTCCGTTCATCATCAGTTATCAAAGGTTTATATCTGTTGGCCCTTTTGAGATGTCATTTTAACTGAAAGATGCAGTTTATTGTTTCAAATAGCTTAATTGTCTACAACTGTTTTTGAATCTTGTCTCCAGTTTCATCTTGACTACGTATATATTCACGTTTAATTTTTGTGTGGATTTATTCATACTGTGAAGTGTTCATAACACTAAACGTGAGCACGTGAATGTGAAGCGCTAAACCTTGATGATCATTCAGGTTCTAAATTTAGGTAGCTCAGGTACTGAGGACCATTTATGATTTCTGGCAGAGGACCATGAACATTGCCACAAGGAATTAAGAAACAGCCTATCGCTGTATTGTGAATCGGCTTTATTTACTGGTTGTTAGTGCCCTAGGTTACTTTAGGGATAGTGGTGGCGGGATAGTCGTGTCAGTTTTGGAGCTGTGATTAGACAGAAATGTAAATACATTTTTTTGCTTTTATTTGCGTAGGCGCTTAATATCCCAGAGGGTCTAAATTTTAGAAATGAACTTTAAGTTTTGGTAACCAATTTTTCCAGTTGATAGTAGTTTTGCACTTTGGTTTTTACTGAAGGGGCCACATTTATTAGGTAGTGACATTTTGCATAATTATGCTTACGAAATGTTAAGGGGTATTGGTATGTCAAGCAACTTGAGAGGATATGTTGACATAATTACCGTTATTAAATGTAAAGCAGTACTGGGATGTCAGTAAACGTTTTCCTTTTAGATCATACAAGAGACAGACATGTTGCGCTGTACAGGCTCTAAGGCTGTAATGTATTAAGATGTTTGGAGTAGCCTACGTTTGCGTTCCACTACTTGGTTGATGTGGGTGAAAGACATTTTGGTAATTAGCACGGATAATTTAGAACAGTTAGAGGAAGAAAAGATTAATTTCCCTAGAAAGTGAAAATTGGATGTGTATGAAGCACGGAGTTTTAGTTTGACTGAGGTATTGATAAAAAAATGAGTCTTGGGTCTAATAGCTTTTAAAAAAATGTTGTTTAGAACAACTGTTTTGCCCATATTTCCCATCGAGAAAGTAAGCAAGTTGAATGCGAAGGCTGTTGAACATACTGGAAAACTATATCAGGTACAACATTCATTGCTCAGGGCAACAAGGGGATGAAGATTTTCATACTGAAATATATTAATATTCAGTGCACCTTGTGAATCAAGTTTTTCGTTCGCATGTGTTTAAAAGTAAATACTAGGAATCACATCAACAGTGAGAATGATTACCCGTGAGAGAACTGGGGTGTGTGGGAGGGGTGGGGGGAGTTAACTTATCAGCCAGCATTCTTGGGAACCTACACTTAATCATTTCAGTTTTACCTTAAATTTTATTGAGCTAATTACTCAAGAAAGTAGATGCTGAACTCTAAAGATTCTCTTCTTCTCTCTTTGTGCATATACTTTTGTACAGAAGTATAAGCTCGCTCTCTCTCTCTCTCTCTCTCTCTCTCTCTCTCTCTCTCTCTCTCTCTCTCTCTCTCTCTCTCTCTCTCTCTCTCTCTCTCTCTGTACGTATCTTTTTCTACAGGTAATATAAATCTCTCTCTTCCTCTCGGTACATAACTTTTACTATGGGTAATATAACTTTAATGATTATATGTTAAATTACTAAATTTAGGTGTAATCATAA
Source organism: Macrobrachium rosenbergii (assembly GCA_039081455.1). Classification (NCBI taxonomy): domain Eukaryota; kingdom Metazoa; phylum Arthropoda; class Malacostraca; order Decapoda; family Palaemonidae; genus Macrobrachium; species Macrobrachium rosenbergii. The sequence continues at coordinate 29,588,686 of JANJGK010000005.1, read as the reverse complement.
GTTTGAGAACGTTAATTTATTTTCATATTTAAAGTTTGTGACCATCGACCGAGAGCCAGACTTTCCTCTGAAGAATATGCAGTAAGAAGTTCACGTCGTTGGACAAATGTTGGCGCCTAACATGATCATCGTTATACCGAGGTAAGAGTCTCGTGCATGATTTGATTCCTAGCGGTGACATTGTTGAATTTTTATATTTAATAGCGTTATTTTTTAGCTTTCCCTTAAGACATGTATCCTCGTAACATTCTCGCATGACGTAGATGATTTGTGGCTTTTGGTCATTAACACTACATGGGTGTGAATTCCTCTTTAACTGCAGTGGATGATGGTACATGCATGAAAGTACAAGAGTAAAACGGCCTATTAAGTATTGACTCAGTTGACGAAAAACTCGTTTGCTCCACCTCAGCATGATTTGACTAAAAAATTAGTTGGCAAAGATAGAAGGCATGTTTGCTTAAATGTTGAATATTTGTTGCTAGTGACCGCTCGTAGCCATAACTTTAAAAAAGTTTGAAAATTATACCCTTTCATGTGGGCACAAATTTAGAAAGTAAAAATCATACTGTTATTGCTTTAAGGGAGAGAAGTTCCGAGAAGTGGCTCGTTAATCCATTGGTATGTGACTGGCTGATTTTTAATAGTCGAAAGCAACGGGCTGAAGCGTTGCTTCGCAAGATAAATGTGTGTTATTCACAAAGGAATTTTTATCATTAAATATCTTTCACACGCAACACAGTTTCCCTGTGTTGTGACGATTTTGTCATTTTATACGCTTCTATGTCAAAAGAACAAGATATGGCTTTCTCATTCGCAAGGTGTTTGTGGTGTTCAGTGTTTTGACAATCTGAAGTAAATACACTCTGTAATGTTAGAGCAGTGTGCACATTCTTGGAAAGTGTTTTCCTTTTTATCAACAATGAATAGGAGGTTCTACTGTTTCTGTGACATGGCTTTGAGCTTCTCAAACAGAAGTTGATAATCCTTCTCCAGTGTGAGTGGAGAACTACAATATATTATCACCACCATTGCATCTTTTCCCATGGTGAACTATCTAGCTAAAATCCCATCTGATCAGTGTCCCGTTTTGATGATATTCCTGTACCTTTGTACAATCGCCGCCTTGCTGTTTCCATGTCTAATGCTTTTCTGACTGCCTACTCCCCACCTCTTCTTGTCACATGTCCAAATAATCTTCGACTTTTAAGATTTCATCTTATTTTTCAGACGTTGGAAGTCTCATATCTGCCTCATCGTCATTTTCATTACATTATAATAGATCCAAGGTAATTTGATCCTGAATCTTTGCGTTGTCTAGTGATACCTTTTTAAAATTTCCGTTCTTTGTCAACACCCATTTCACCCAGGCTGTTGCTACATCTCCCTAAGGTCACAGAATTGTTATACTTCCCAGACGTGTCCTTCTAACACAGCATGGTGTTCCATCTCTTCCTATTCTCCTTTTGTACTTTTTTTGACATAAAAAATCTCTTACTCCGTATACAGTTCGTAATCCTGAGCATCTCTTGTGATACAGTTTTCTAAATTCGATTTCATTCCTCTCCTTCCTGTAAGTTCAGTATCTCATTCTAATACTACTATCCTTAAGCTATGGGGTTGGTTGCCTTGACACGTCTTCTCCAGTTATTACTGTCAGAAGCATCTAACTCTGTTAAACCCTTAATTCCCCAAATCCTCCCTCACTTACCACGCAGTGCAATCCTTTACCTCCCTCTAAAACTACTACCTCTAACAAGTTCCATGTAAGTCCTCTTCACGTCTTCCTCTTCACGTCTTCCTCTTCCTTCATCCCTGCCTCATGCCCCAACCATCTCTATCTCGACTTGTTTTTCAGTAATCTCTATTATTCCAGCACTTCTAATTTATTGAATTAATTTTCTAGCCTTTAATATAACGAGATCTCCAAAATCCACCTAGATATCCGCACCTAAGTTTCTCTTTCCTTCTTAATGCCCGTGTTTCTGAATTACGGTACAATAGATCATTAGTTTATTTGGCCTTTTTTTCTGCACACAGGCCCCCTGCTGCCACCTTCCATTCCCCCCGGAGCTGCTTTTATCTAGCATTCAACCTCAGTTTTACACCTTATTTTCTGCAAATCTATTCTAGTTTGTATGAATAACCTATCCCCTTCCTGTTTCCTGGACACCATAACCTCACTTTTACCCAATTTACTTTCATACCCCCCTTCTTTGCAATTCGTATGTTTCTGCCTTACATCACTAGATCACCACAATTAACTATTCCCATAGTTTTCATTCTTAAGCTCGCTCCTAAAAAAACATCCATAACCAACAAAACCAGAATTGGGCCAAGCGCCATTATGATGAAACCAGCTCTAGCTTCACACATTTCAGTTTTGCCGTAGGTTTTTGTGATTGCTGTTCTTTTATACATTTCAACCATTTTAACCAACTTCTCTGGAACTTTTCTCTTTCCTAAACACCGAAACACTGTTTCTCTTAATATTCTATTAAATGCCTTTTCAATGTCTAGAAAAGCAGTAGAATTTCAGATTGCCTTCCAGCCTATTTTCCTGTATCTTGATCAAGACAGGATTAGCTGTACATCATCTAATGAAATTGTACCATTGTTCTCCAGTCTTTAGAACTGCTCGTATCTGTCATTAAGTATTTTTTACAAATGTATTGAGCCATTCCTTTATTCTTTATAGTGTATATCCCATTGGTTTAAACACATTTACTATCCGATTTGTTTCCCAGTCATTTGGCATCAGTTCTTTCTCTCAGGTTGTCCTCAACAGTTCCAGTATTCCAATCTTCCCTCGTTGTACCTTCAACATTTCAATTGGCACCTGATGGACCTGGCACTTGTCCATTCTTCATTTTGCTCATACCTTCTCTGACTTCTATAGGTTGTATCTCCCCCAAATCCCAGGCGCCCCCCTCCCCTCATTTTCTTTTTAAAAGATCCTGTCTTCGCTTATGTCATCATTCTTATGCTAGATATGTCACCCCTCTATCTTTGATGACATCTGACTGACCTTTATCTTTGTCTTTGCTTTTTCCTTGAGTTTGATATTTTATAAATATTCTCTTTTTTTGTAAATGACATTCTATTCAACTCCTCTGTAGCTCTTCCCATAGATATGCCCAACATGCTATTCAGTTTCTTTTCCACTTTTCTATATCGTTCCTCGGCACCTTGCACGTGTCGCCTTCCTATCCTTGAAAACCCTAGAGTTCTTTACTTTTCAGTTTTCTTTTCTGTACGGAGCTGCTTTCCCTGTTGGTGCATTTAGGGTTGAAGCATTCTAATTTCCCGAGTTTGGCTGCAGCTTGCCTGTAAACGTAATTAGTAGCAGTTAGCAATTATCTGCATATAACAAATCCTGGGGACATCCTTTCTGCCCCTAGGATTTGTCATATCCTTTCTGCACTCTTCTGTAGCTTTCTTCATTAATAAGATAGCAGCGAGCTTGAGGCTGAACAATTTACAGTCCCACTGCGTAGGAAAAAGTATAATTTGAGTAAATGAAGTCTTTCATCCTTCACATCATTTACTCAACTTTCACCCATTTCGTTTGTCACCCAAATAATAATTCAGTTCCCCCTTGACTGAATCATTCACCAATTTATGAAGCACCATTTAACCTTAAAGTTACCAAATAATGGTAAATATATAAGTATATATATTCATAAAATGTGAGGTTTACCACGGCTGCATCGGAATTATATGATACGTGACTGACTGAGTAGGCTTTTGGGCTTCACGTGACCAACTTTGAGTAGGCTTTTGGGCTTCATTGTGTACTATTCCACAAGACTGCCAAGAATTGAAGCTTCTCTAGCGTTTGGTACAAATGTTGTTGTGGTATTTTGAGTGGAAGAAATGGAGGTGGAATAATTAAATGATAAAATGCTAACGGGTGTTGGTAAAGTGAAATAGCAGTTGAGGAAGCGCAGTTATTCAGAAGTTGGAGTGAATGGATATATGGTAGACATATTGCAGAGATGGCTGCCAGGTGTTACTGAGTGAAAGATGTAACTTAGGTCTGTTCCTCTTGAAAAGTTGTTTATTTGTACCTCTTCAAAAGTTGTTTGTTTGTGCGATTAGCAACACAAGTATACGGAGGAACTTTATTGGTCAAAATTAAAAGATGCGTAACTGAAGTTGGAAAGGTGATTCGAGTTTTTTTTTGTTGAAAGGAAAGTCCTTTTTAAATAGTTATATGAATTATTATTTCTGTGTGGATGAATGGGATTGTAGCATTAAGACTAGAAGACGGTAATATGAGTTTCTCTCTCTCCCCTCTTCACTGGCATGTACTGTACTGCAAGTAGTATCATTCTCTCGTTTACCTACTTGTCTGTTATAGACGTTAATTTCTATCATTTTCCCTCTTAGACGTGCGTAGGTCTGTTGTGGATATAGCACACACACAACATTGTCCAAAGGTACTTTCTGTAAGTACTGAAAGCTTAAAATATGCAACGATAATATAGTAGCTCTTTAGTAAAAATATAGTAGCTCTTTAGTAAAAGTTATCAAGTACCCTATTGTAGCGTTTATAGTACGACTGTAGTGTCAACGGGTAGTAAGTATACAGGAAATGAAACTAGTTGATTAAGTGCCTTGAATGTGTATTGGCGTATTTAACATAAGGAATAGGTCTTCAAAATACCTAGACCCCTTACATGAGTAGATATAGGGAATCTTACCTGGTACTAGAGGTAAAGCACAGGATTTGATTGGAGGACGTAAAGGATAATAAAAGGCTCCGTTTTCAGAGTGAGTTTGAAGTCTCGAATCTTTTTGTTTAGAATTTAGTCTTTTCCATTATATGGCAGTGCTTTAGTTTAACTGTTTACTCTTGAGGGCCGGTTAAGTTTTTGACAGAGAAGGTTAAGTTTTTGACAGAGAAGCTAGGCTTTAGTTTGTTTTTTTTCTCAAAGTTGATGGTTTTTTTTGTTAGTCCTAATTAACAGGCCACATTTACTAGCGATTTCGAATGTCATCAGGCGACGTGTGCGTTAGGCATTGATTTTCCATGAAATAAAGTTGTCATTTAATATATTTCAAAGTAATTTTTCTAACGTTAGCAGTTGGGCTAGCGCTTTTTCCATCTCTTCACTCTTTCTAATCGTATAGATACTATGACTGCCACAGGCGAATGGAGTTGGTCAAATATGTAATTAGAATACTCAAAAAATATTTTTAAAATTTATTTTCACTTAGCATTATTTGAGGTAATGGATTTTATGAAATGGATTTGAGGTAATGGATTTTATGAAATGGAAATAGGTTGTCGAAAATTCCTGACGACCAGGGCCTTTTCAAGTATGAAATATTTTGGAATATCGTTTTTGTCACGCAAGTCAAAATTTCTTAATGCTGAAATGAGGACGTGCATATAGATTAGAACCAGTCATTGTCGCAGTTATACTAACGTTTCATAAGAGAGAGACAAACAGTAGTGTATCAAGCCAATTGGTAATACACTACTAATAACTAGATTTTTCCATGATTAGAGATGAGTGTACTTCTAAACCACTAGTAGGTGGTTAATCTCATTTCTCTTATTGTGTTCACAATAATGAATGACAAGTCCAGTGTTGCAAATAATCTTTATATATAGTACAGGAGGTAGTAAGTTTCCGATCACATCGTTTGCCTGTCATATTGCCGACATAAATCACAGAATTAAGAGATGTGGGGTGATATTACTTTTTCCAGCATAAATTGTGGAATTGTAGGCGTTCATTAGTCAAGTTGCCAGGTAATATATATTCTCTATAGAATTTGAAAAAATAGGTAAATGAGTCACCATATTTCAGGAGTGAGTCGGCTTCGGCAGTTGAGGAGGATGCAGCCAAGATCCGTAAGAAGCATTTTCTGCTTGGTCTGTCAGGCGAACCTTTCTCCAGATGGTTGAGGAGGATGCAGCCAAGATCTGTAAGCAGCAGACCCTGCTTGGTCTGTAGACCGTTTTTGCACTGAGTCGGCGTCGACGATTGGTAGTGAGGGATGGGAGTGTGTTACTTTTCTCCTGACAATAGAGGAGGCGGATGCAGCCAAGATCTGTAAGCAACAGACCCTGCTTGGTCTGTCGGGAGCTGAGGAGGATGGAGCTGAGATCCTTAAGAAACAGACCCTGCTTGGTCTGTCGGATGTTGAACCTTTCTCGGGATAGTTGAAGAGGGATGCACCAAGATCCATAAGAAGCAGCCTTGCTTGGTCTGTCAGGTGAACCTTTCTGTGGATAGTTGAGGAGGATGCAGTCAAGATCCGTAAGAAGCAGCTCTGCTTGGTCTGTCGGGAGTTGAGGAGGATGCAGCCAAGATCCATACGAAGCAGCCCTGCTTGGTCTGTCAGGAGTTGAAGATGGAGCCGAGATCCTTAAGAAGAGGAACCTGCTTGGTCTGTCGGGTGAACCTTTCTCCGGATAGTTGAAGAGGATGCAGCAAGATCCGTATTTCAAGAGGATGCAGCCAAGATCCATAAGAAGCAGCCCTGCTGGGTCTGTTGGGAGTTCAGGATGCAGCCAAGGTCTGTAAGAAGCAGACCCTGCTTGGTCTGTCGAGTGAACTTTTCTTTGGATAGCTGAGGAGGATGCAGCACTACTTGGTCTGTCGGGAGGTGAGGGGGATGGAGCCAAGATCCTTATGAAACAGACCCTGCTTGGTCTGTCAGGTGAACCTTTCTCTCTGTATAGTTGAGGAGGATGCAGCCTAGATCTGTAAGAAGCAGCCCTGCTTGGCGAACTTTTCTCTGGATAGTTGATGATGCAGCCAAGATCCAAAAGAAGCAGACCCTGCTTGGTCTGTAGGGCATTTCCACACTGAGTTGCCATATTTCAGGAGAGAGTCTGCATCGACTGGGAGCTTGTTACTTTTCTCCGGACAATTTAGGAGGATGCAGCCTAGATCTGTAAGAAGCAGCCCTGCTTGGTGAACCTTTCTCTGGGTAGCTGTTGAGGATGAGCCAAGATTCGTCAGAAGCAGACCCTGCTCGGTATGTAGGGCATTTCCACACTGAGTCGCCATATTTCAGGAGAGAGTCTGCATCGACTGGGAGCTTGTTACTTTTCTCCGGACAATTGAGAAGGATGCAGCAGCCAAGATCCATAAGAAGCAGACCCTGCTTGGTCTGTCGGGCGTTTTCACACTACCTAAAGAAATATACTTGTGTATGAAAATAGCTGGCAACCAAAGGTATCGGAGGTTCAATGCACATTATTAAAAGTCCACTTCACCAATGCCAATAGGCGAACTTGTTGGGCAGCCGGTTTTGTCACTGCTGTTTTCATTATTGTTGCTTTAATAAATACTTCTACAGTAATATTTATATTTTTAGCCATGTATTTGATTAACTTTATTTTCTTAGTTGTTTACAACTGACAAAATGATCTTTGTAGTGAGGCAGTTTAAAAACGAAAGGAGTTTCCACACAACTATGACAAGAGTTTCCACACAACTATGACAAAATTGTTACTTGTACAAAGAGGCAGTTTAAAAACGAAAGGAGTTTCCACACAACTATGACAAAATTGTTACTTGATAAACAAGATAAACAAGTTAAACATCAAGATAAGTTAAAAGTGCGATTTTGTATTATCAAAAATCAAACAATTTTCTGAAAAGTCAAAGATGCTATTTTATATGAAATCCGAACTGCGTTACTTGAAACAAATTTACTGTATTGGCAACAAATTTTCCGAAACAGCGTTACTTGAAACAAATTTTACTGTATTGGCAACAAATTTTCCGAAAAAAAGTCAAAGGCAAAAATGCTATTTTTATACAAAATCCAAACTGTGTTTACTTTGAACAAATTTACTCACTAGCTGCTGATATACCTCTACACTGACAGCCAACGACGCAGCAAAAATAAAAAAAAATTACAAAAAACAAAAAGGTTTGTAAAGGGAGGCGTCCAGAAAGTTTTTTTAAAAATTGCCCTGGATTACCGGCTGGTCATTGATGATTACAGATGGGCTGGCGACGATCCTCTTCCTCTGAGGAACTCAGTTTCTCTCCCGTTCATCCAATCGCCGACGATCCTCTTCCTCTGAGGAACTCCCGTTCATCCAGTCCCCATGGTTCTCTGTAAAATGAGAGGACCTTTATATTAAAACAATGAAAAAACGAGAGGACTTTATTTTTAAAATAAACAATGAATTAATAAAGCATTACATTAAAACATTTTTATACTAAAACAATGAATTAACAAAGCATTACATTAAAACAATGAATTAACAAAACAGACGAAAAAAAATAAGACTAACAAGAAGTTATTCAGCCTTGGTCAGTTGTTAGAAATGTACTGCAGGGCTTGACGAAGACTGATATCATCGGCAGAGGGATGGAATGACCAACATAGCCCCTCGTCAAGCCTTGAAAAGTACATTAACAACAGAACAAGAATGAATACGAAGAAGACCTTATTTATTCTTATTTAAATACATTTTACATCAAGATGACAATGCTGCCATAAATTTATAAAAATAAATCACTTCTAAAGAAAAGCATTCAGAGTTGAGACTATACACAATTTACCATACAAAAAAATCACATTAAAAACCTCATTGACAGAAAGACTTGTCATTTTTGTCTATTTCTCAGCGTTCTAATTGTAACATTAGATGAAGATGTTTCTTCAACGCATTACTGAAAAACCTAGAATGCATCTTGCACCAAAATGGTTTGACAACCAGGAGGCCATACAAGTTTTGTTAGAAGGTGGGCAGAAAGAACAGGTCCGACAGTAACAGCTAAACGAACTGTGGGGAAGGTGGTTGCCAGCTCCATTTAGTTGAGCTACTGTAACAGCTTGAGTTATGAATAAATCTTTTTGTAACTACACGTTGATCTGCATTCTTCTTATGAATAGTTCACTTTGCATTTAAGCCCAAGACAGATTCAAAAATAGCCAAACCCAATCACCAAAGATCACCTAAAGCTCAGGCACTAAATGAAATATACCAAAAACGGTACAGAAGTTTGCAAACATTAGCACAGTTAGATCATTCAACTGGTGAAGGAGGCTAATCAAAATCTCAGAGGGTTACAGGATAAGGTTACTTTCCCTGCCTTGTAAGATCCCAAGGTCTCTCTAATTACGACTGCTGACAATTACAGTCTGATACAAGAAGGAACAGAATAACGTGCATATAACTGCCATACACGAGTCAGTCAGTGGATTTCATACATTTCAGAAAAAGGTAAAAAAAAAAATGAAAAAGCCTAAAATTAGATTACAAGAGATTGCAACAGCTTTTAAACATTGATAAAATGTTACTAAATTATTGTGATTGCATACAATTACTACGTTTGCTTTCAGTTCTTATATTAGTTTAAAACAAAACTCACAGATGTCGAACTGGAAGGTGTGGGAAAACGAAATCATGCGTGGAATTACTATACGGTAGGCTATATCTAGAGAGCTACCTCGCTTTCTCTCTCTGACTCCCATTGTTGAGAACTCTTGAGGTCCTACAAGGTACCTGCATTAACCCTATGATACTGGATCCCTTTTTGTAATTTTAAATAATTTCAAGTAGTTGAATTACCCAATTAGGGTAAAGTTTGCATTCATTCTTTTTTTTGTGGGGGGGGTTGGGTCTAATGTTTGAAACTTTAGCAAAACTACAATCCATAACCATTCAATCGATTTAATCACTACTGAACTTTGGTTGCAACCACCAACCAGAATCAGACCACTAATTTGCAACAGACATTAGACTCGGGTAAGAGAGGCAATGGATCAATGATGAGGCAAAGTATCAATGATGAGCCAACGGAACGAACTTTGATGACTCGAAACCAAACTGAGTTCATGAAAATTTCTAGCAGAAGTTCTCCTGAAACCTGACCATGATAACCTGTCAAAGATACTGTTGAATAATAAAGTGGCTTTTGCAAATCACGATGAACAGCATCTGGAAGTTCAGTATTTGCTAATGCCATTTTAATATTTGGACGTAGAATTATGACGTCCCCGCCCTGTAGATTATCAGGCGTTAAGAAATTTGCAACAGTCTAGTGTGAAGGGCAATTGGAAATATGGCCAGAAAAGAGACTGGCTGATGAAGGTATAAAACAAGTGTAACTTTGACTACCACATTTAGTTGAGATATGCATGTAAACTATACGGGAACATCATAATCTCAAATCATAACATCTGACTGATTCAATTTCGATTTCGTGACCTGTCTGCTCAATAGACACAAAAACTAAGGAAACCACATATGTCATACCTAATACTTACAATATGTGGTTGAGGAATAGTTAGGGACTGAAAGGCCTCAAAACACTTTAACTGCCTGTCTGAAAAACTTGAAAATTTCCTGTTATATATGATCAGATACTACAGTTAGTATCCAGGCTAAGAAACCAGTAAGGGCCTTCCTGCATTTCTGTGCTTGGAAGGGTGACCCACAATCTATGCCAAATTATTATCGGTATCAAGTAATTTAACGAGGGACTTTTCTCACAGATGCTATTTCCGATGCAAATTCTTATTAACTCTGTATCTAATTATGAGGCAAGACCTAACCACTGGTGATATTACAATGTCATCGATAAGATCGATTATGTAATAAAACTCGTCAGGAACATGAAGTATTAAACTTCGTGAAAAAGCACTTATAATATGCGGGAAAATGATGAGGTCGCAGAGAAAATGGTAATCACATGGCACCACGTAAGTGCTTGTACGATACATCCAAAGACATTTTACTGTCGTTAGCGGTACTCGCGTGATGAAGGCTCTTTACGTGAGAGTCAGGACCCTTCAAAAAATGCTTATAACCAAAATTTATCCGATTGCTAAAGAGAGAGAGAAATTAAGGCATGCGTACATATATTCAAGCGAAAGATACAGCAAATTAACGCAAGTTAAATACGAAAGACGCCCGAAAAATTACTCAGTTAACAAAAGGTTTGAAGTGGAATTTTCCAAAACAACAAAACATCAACACTTCGGCACAAAATATGGAAAACAGGAAGTAATTTGTTTGCGTGAAGAAATGAAGTAATTGCTGCTGAAGAAATAACTGTTTGAGTACGAAAATTCAGACCAATATCAGATCGGTAATACAACCAATAGAAAATTAACAGAAACCACTCTTTCCTTAAGCTAAACACTGATACGTACACAGCTTTCTCCGCAGTCTTTGCAAACATTCCTGGCAAGAAGATTCATAGTCTTTTTTAATGTGCTTCCAGTGACAGGCCAATATGGCTGTCAGTAAAATCTCCAATAAAAGTTCATGCTTTTTACATTATCCTGACTAAACTCTTAGTAAGCCCGCAGAAACGACCGAAATGATGGGGGGATTCGAACACTACGTCAAGCTGGATGGGTTGTATTCGTGGCTGGGAATAAGTTTTTTGGCAAATCGCTGAGTTTTTCAAAAGTATTTGATCAGCTCAAACCATAATTAAAAAGGAAACTAATTATAAGTATCCCTTCAAACCAGAGGAGACACAGAAAGAATGATGCAATACTGAGTTAAATATGTTCCAACATCGAACATGCATTCTAGGTCTAGGGAATGCAAAAAAAAAAAAAAAAAAAAAACTCGCAAAAAATTAAAGACCAAAATCTTAAAGACAATCATTGCTTTTTGTGAAAGTTGTACGCTAAAAACATGATTGAAACAGTCGTCCAAGATAAAAAAAAAAAAAAAAATTTAAGAAAACATACACCAGAGGAGACCAGTTTGATGGACCTAATGAGCGCTGTCAAAAATATGCATGGTTGGTTTCAAACGTGGTTGTAGAAGATTGAGGAGCAGGGCAAAGACCCATAAAAAGCCCCAAAATATCATAAAGTAAGGGCCACATGAAGATCAGCTCCAGACAGAGATTCAGGCAATAGGTGAACAAGACAAAAGACAGAAAAGAACCAGATCAACTTTTAATTAACTTGCCATGAGAAAACTAGGTCAAAACTTAAAAATGACGTTAACTATACTGAAAGATCGCTCTATATACTAGAGACGCCCTATGGCTCTATGGAGGCAAGCAGCACAGACTAAGTCCTAAATAACCAGCCACCATTTGCAGACTTCAGAATATTGAGACTTATTTTCTGTCTAGAAAAGGGCTCTAAAATTCTAGATATGCAACATGATAAGAACAAAGAAAGAATATGAAAAAAAAAATAGAAAAACGATGCTTACCAAATTTCATCATATTCTTACATTGTTGGTGGGCTCTTTTTCATACGTAAACAAAATTGAAAAAATAATCTTCGCTTTAAGCCTTAAAAGTATTCTGTAATATCCCTGTCAAAAGCTACCGAATTTAAATCGTAACTAACATTAAAAAAAAGGCGTTTGTCAGAAAAAAAAAAATATTCCTTGATAATCAATGACCAGTAGTCGGTCTCATCCTTCGTTAGAATCGAGGGGTAAGAGTATGCTCAAGGTGAAGAGTATGCTAAGGGCGCTAAAGATTTTTGAAGTTTTGGTCCCTAGGGCATCATTAACATTTATGCACATTTACAATCACTCACAGCTTCTCTAGAATAGAAAAGAGTCCCATTACAGTAGATGTGACCCTTGGGGCGAGAATTCATCAAGGCCATAAGCATCTTCACTTACTGATTAAGTTCTCACAGACAGTGCCAAGGTTGGCATATGAGTGGTTAAACGCAGGGTTACTAAAATTTCTAACACCATCAGTGGCGCTCTTGTGCGAGTGGAATAGATCCGTCCGTTCAAACTCCACTAATACAAACTATCTACACTAAACTATCTACACTACTGAACACACTGCAGGCGGTTAGAATTTTTTTTTTAAATAGCACCGCAACGTTAACTTTACTGACGGGAGCTGACAACTGAATGGTTTTTAAGAACTTGCATTATTCGTTACTAGACGTTTGTTATCGATCAATAAACTAACAATAGCTACTCGTGAAAAAAACAAATAGCAGTAACCATTACTCCATCATATGCGGAAATGTACCGCAGAGAGAGAGAGAGAGAGAGAGAGAGAGAGAGAGAGAGAGAGAGAGAGAGAGGGGGGGGGGGAGAGAGCTCTTTGTCAAATGTGCTGCTAACGGCCTTGACCAGTAGGCATGAAATAGGCTTTTTGTAAGGACACAACCAGTGGCCCAGGCTGTCAAAATCGTGATTGTAAAGACGGATGAGTTACAAAGAAACAAAGTGACGCGGCTGAAACTTGGCAAACAAAAGCAAACAAAATTAGAGAAGTCAGAAGTCCTTAAATACGAAGTCAGAAAATTTACAACTGTTTTAACCAGTAAATAACTGAAATACAGAACTATTTGATACTGTGCTTTAATGGACATTCAATATCAAGAAGCTATTTTAGATAAGAAAATCCAATTTCAAAACTTCAACCAGTAATATTGGATACCAAAAGGTGCTAGGATAGCTTAGCCCCTAGGAGATTTTAGTTTTCTCACACACCCAGAGAGAGAGAGAGAGAGAGAGAGAGAGAGAGAGAGAGAGAGAGAGAGAGAGAGAGAGAGAGAGCTTAGCCCCTAAGAGATTTTAGTTTTCTTACACATCCACAGAGAGAGAGAGAGAGAGAGAGAGAGAGAGAGAGAGAGAGAGAGAGAGAGAGAGAGAATATCTTAAAGATCCGAACCACCTAAACTTTGAAGGAGGAACCAAGAGTTGAAAGCTACCATACCACGCTATTATCAGAATCTGGCCCTGAAGGCATGATTTTGTTTTCCATTATAACGAGTTTTTCGATTTTAATTTTTTTATGAGAGAACCAATATCAAAACTTAAAAATTATTATTTCCTCCCCACTCCCGCCCCCAAACTTTAAAAGACAGACGACCTCTGTACCTATCCTAAAATCAGTTAAAAACGGCTTGATTTTATTCCAAAACTGAGAGCAACAAATATATGTCTATCGTGAATAAAGATTCCAAACATAATATCTAACCCCAAGGGTTAATTTATCTCCCGTTCAGTAGTGAATCGGTTTACGATTTTAAGATGGAAATTGCAGTTGTTCCTATTCGTGAAAAGTGCATAGCAACTTGATTTAGCAATTTTCATTGTTGGCGTTTCCACGATCCTAATTATTATTATTATTATTATTATTATTATTATTATTATTATTATTATTATTATTATTATTATTATTACCTTTTAATTTCACGAGCCAAAAAATTATTTTACTGCACATTTTAAATACCTCGGAGGGCTCTTTCAGTGAATTCAAGTAATATATAATCAACTACTGTAATACAAAAGATAGGAATTCATTGGTTCCCAAGGATCAAAGTAAATGATATACCTTAATTTCATTCAAATATCTCTAAAAAAAATTTCCGTTTGGATAATGATGCTGTTGACAGGAGCTTTTAATTGCCGAAACAGTTCTCAAGGTTGCGTTTAAAAAATTCAGACTAAAATCATTCCATTCAATGTTTCCAGAGAAGAGCACTGAATTCTGAGCAGCCTCCTACTGGATTTTTAACATTCCTGCAGATATCGTAATAATACAAACCAAAGTCATCACTATTTTAGTAGAACAGCAAAGTCATGTACGTGACGAACTTCCAGGATCGATACTGCCAGGTCAAGGGGGAAAATAGGGTGAGGGGAAAAGGTGAGTAAGTCTAGCTAATTTAGTTTAGAGATACTACTAAGTGCAAGTTACGAATCCGTTCTTGGTCACTGCTCTCTGAAAACCGCCCCCACCCCACCCACCCACCCACCCACCCACCACAGCAATGTTCAAGTCGTCTGGGGAGGGGACAGGGTAAAAATTATACAGCTATAAAGTGTGGAGTTATGAACCTTCTGTATTGGTGAAACAACGGCAGGCCAAGGAGATGGTTATCAGATTTGTGACAGTTTACCAGACAGTTAGGGTATTTCCTAAACGACCCCAAAGGGTTTTCGGCGGTCGTTATCTAGGGCTAATATTTTTGTGGGGTCATTATCTTCAAGATATTTACAATATTTTGCTTATGTTTTTACGGTAATCCTCAACGTGCTTGTACTAAACACACCCTGGGGGGTCACTACTAGGAAAGATCCGATAGTTATAGCACCACCAAAGAAATGAATAAAAGGAGAAAAAACTGGAGGAAAACGGTAACTTTATACACGGAAACCATTCGAACACAACAAACAATCTAATATTTTCAAACCGACAAGTGTCTAGCCAAAAGCTCTAGAAGAAAATTCGAGGAACTGTAAAAACTCTCCCAAGGCTAAGCAACCCACAACACCCCCCCCCCCACCCCCAAGTGCCGTTCCTCCCTCTCCCTAAATCTTTATCGATTGTTAAAATTTAATCACATTTTTATAAATACCTATTCAGCAATTTGCATCATTCGACCATTAGAGAAAGACCAAATCAAACTACTTCCTTGCCAGAGGTGACAAGTTGTTTCGGCGTCTATGGCTGACAAAGTGGAACTTACGCTTAAGTTGCATTTTGAGACCACAATCCTCAGCCTAGGCTAAGCGATGGTCATTACAGGAACGCATCTTAACATAACACTCCTTTAGGTAACTTAACCTTGAAGGATGTGTTTCAACTGCGGCACTTCAGTGTCCATGTAGGCATAACTTTTTACAATATCCCATACAGCTCTGAGCCATATTCATCGTCTCTACGCATCCTCATAATAGGCTCCTCTAAAAATCTACATTCCTGTCTCACAAAATTTGATTATTTGTTGTCAATCACTAGGACCACTGTTTGGCAAAACTATCATGATGGACGCACGTAAACCAAACAA
Organism: Macrobrachium rosenbergii; assembly: GCA_039081455.1. Classification (NCBI taxonomy): domain Eukaryota; kingdom Metazoa; phylum Arthropoda; class Malacostraca; order Decapoda; family Palaemonidae; genus Macrobrachium; species Macrobrachium rosenbergii. The sequence continues at coordinate 29,572,951 of JANJGK010000005.1, read as the reverse complement.
AAAATCATCTCCAGATCTTCACATATGCATTGCTAACACAAGTGAAATCTACTCGCCATCCCATTCTGACAGTGGGACGGCTAGTCACTGATGTGTCTAAGGTTGATGTAAAAGCACATCCTCAATTACGCTTCGAGTCAAGAGAATAGTTTTCATGGTACTCTGGTATTTATAGATACAAGCTACTGGTCATTCATGGGAATTACGTCAGCAGCAATGATGTATGGGCTACTTCAACAGATCATTCAAAAACCGTGTCCAAAGTCCCGAAGTAGATCAGACATTTTGATTTAGGAAACCATACAGAGGAACACAATATAGCCCTGGAAGCAGAACTGCGCTGAAAGACAAAATTTTACCTTAAGGAACAAAAAGTCTGTTCCTTATAGCGTTATCATTAGCTTAATGGTTGCACTGTTTAAGAGCAAAAGTTATAAACACTAATTATAATTACGACCAGAAAATTTCAGTGAATTCAGCAGTTCTATGACTGCTGACAGACCTCACGAAAATCTTAACATGAAAGAACACCCAGTGGGTATGGACAAATTAGGAGTGCTTCAATAAACAGAATAAAGCGGCATGCACGGGACCAAATTTTATGAAAATAGTAATTTCTACAAAGTATAAGACACCGAATCATAACTTTTTATCCTAGAACAAATGATCCTTTCAAATTACAGCAGACTCCTTTAAGGGAAAAAAAAATAAAACAGTAAAACATAACCGTAGGAACACTTAGATTTTTTTTAGTGCAAGCCTCTTGACTGACTTATGAATGACTGATCTACAGAGGCCCTGGACAATATGCCAGCGCGGGCGAAGCGACTTTTACTAATGGCTTTTGTAACCTGAAAAGGAAATCATTAAAATAAAAAATTAAAACAAAAAATACAGAACAACTTTGATAACATCGCTCCATCCCCCACCACAAAGACTACCCACCCACCCACCCACCCACCCGAATAAAAGCAAACATAATACGCATGAGCTTTGATTATGGGAGATTAAAATACAATAACACATCATATTGGAAAAAATATCAAACAAATTGAAATTATATATGAGAACTTACATTTCTGTGGCAAACTACTTGACTTCGTGTGCAGTTTACGAGTCCTTTCCATGGGTTTCAACACTTGATCCAAGGGGTGTGTCTCTCTTCCATCAAGCCTTGTATTACCCTAATAATAAAATAATTGTATTTAAAAACTTTAATTGACAATAACTCTCGCAACACACAAACCCAGAAAGCCAAAAAAGCTGAAGACAACACATACAATACTTAGATTATGGACGTTTTCTGTACGATCAAATTACACCAATCTTCATAATAGACAGCATTAAAGTTAGAATATATATACAGAGGAACATTTATACCGGTTGCAGAGAGAAAGAGAGGGCTCACCTAAACCCATCGACGGAGACGGTGGCTTGCAAGATGAGATACCATCTGTGAAACATTGCGGATTTTGCGTCGATTTCATTCTCAGATTCTGAAAACTGTAATCAAGAAAAAAATAACATGAGGGGACATCGAAAAACATGTCCTTTTCCTGATGCTTTTTAAGTAAACAAAAGAGAAAAATAATGTGTATGGACTTTATATTCCACTCGTATTCTGAGCTTAAGCTTTTCTAAGGCTCGGTCAAGTAAGTGCCGAAACCGTATGTTAACCCACTATAACGACACTAAACTAAATAAATAACTTTTATAAAAATAGCACTTATGTTTTGATGATGGTAATTACATCATGTCAGCATGCTTTAGACAACCTCTGGTTACAAGAGAGTCTATCAGTAATATAATTTTTTAATTTTGCAACATTCATCAACAACGTACGATGATTACCAGCAGCCAGTCTAATTATTGGTTTAAAGCTCCCACACGACGAGAGAGAGAGAGAGAGAGAGAGAGAGAGAGAGAGAGAGAGAGAGAGAGAGAGAGAGAGAGAGAGAGAACTGATGGCCTTTTAGCTTAGATAAACACCGAGCTGACACTTATTAACAATCGATGAACACTCGAGGATTCACGCGGATTGTTTGCGTTACAGCCTGAATAAATCCTTCCAGCCTGGTACGTCGATCAAACTAAGTTTAATGAAAAACACCTTCAAGAATTGTTTGGTCAATTAAGATCTTTCATTTACTGGGCATAAATCATGTAAATATTGGGCATTAACTTTATAATTAGGATGGCTCTTCAACAGCATTAGTAAAGGAAAAAAAAAATAGACGAAATAACAAAACACTGCGGCCGATGTTAAACTGAAATGTCGAATGAAACTCCTTAGAGCTCGTTCAGAGATGACGCAACACTTTTCTTTAAGGGGTGCAACTCACACAAAGCCCAAACTGAACTCCATATGCAACAATTCACAAAATGAGAAAATCTAGAAAAACTATGAAAGACACGCGAAATCATGCTGTGTAGGTGGAGTGCTAACCTCAGCTGTCCTCATTCGATTCTGTTTTGACAAAGGGAATGATAAGGCACTGCGATTACAATGGGTATACTGTTTATGTATACTACACTTTAACTTGGCTTCTTGAATAAAGCTTTTTCTCATTACCTAATACAGAAAATACGTTACTTAACACACGGAATAGAAGCGCCCCCCACCCTCCTTTAACTCCGGAACACTTTATGAGATAGCGCTTGGTTTTAATTTTTGTTAAATTTTACCTAATTTCACATAATACAGCCCCGACTCCAGCTGCACAGTTACACCGACACTTGTAGTATCGATCAGCGATCAAGAGTCTACGAGTGGCAGCTGTTTTCCTACAGAAAAAAAACCTGTAGATCTGAAATTAAAACTACTAAACGAGAGAGAGGAGAGAGAGAGAGAGAGAGAGAGAGAGAGAGAGAGAGAGAGAGAGAGAAAGAATCTTCCTGTACGTGCAGAATCCTTCACGAGAAATTAATAATTCATTTTTCTTGTGTACGAACTAACTGATGAGCGTGACTGAGGCAGCTTCGAGCTGTCAAACGAAATTGTAAACGTCACATGAAAATTTCAACGAATGCATTCGGATGAAAATAAAAGGGACCGTATGAACGTAAATGCATGAAACACGTGCATTTAACACGAGGAACCTACCAAGCTTGTACTTGTTGGGCCGTAATCGACCTGCTTCTCTTTGACACCCTAAACCAGTGTGTGCGCTCAAGGATGAAAATCTTGAAGTGACCGCATGCTCACGGTAATGCGCATGGAATTTGCAAAGCCTCTATCCCTACCAAAGTTTCTAACCAGTCACAGAGAGAACGTCTCCAAACAAATGTGCATCTTGAAATGCTGACAATTTTCCAGCTGAAACCGTTTGGAGCCCTCAAGCATAATTCACGAGAGGATCACTGCTCCCTAAGGAGTATTATGGTCCTTGACCAAACTATAAATCACCGAATGTTAAACAAATAAACTTCGCATTGAAAACAACAATTACAATTACTTACAAAATGTTGCAAACTGTATCCATGGAAACAAATCCTAAAAACGGCCAGCTTCAAACCGTTTGTACACCAACATGGCTGTCGAAGAACTGCTCAAGAATTCGCCAAAATATTTGGCTTTGCCAATCAGAGACCTCCACCACGCCTAACTTAGAATCTTCTTCTATCGCCTTGTCTCATTGGCTGAGGCTTTTGTGCTTTATCTGGTGGAAGTTTGTGAGAGCAACTCTACCATTGGCTGACTGGACTATAGCAGTTTTCAAATTTGTTTATAAAATTTCATTGCCACCTTCAATATCAAATGCATGTATAATGTCTTTAAAAAGTTAGTCTAAAAATACATATACAAATAGATTATTGGATATATCCACACAGCAGGAGGAAATGATAACATAGGAAAACTGAGAGGTGAAATTTTGAAAAAGTCATCCCAAACGAGCAGAACAGATGGTAGAGCTGTGATCAAGACTGGAAAGCTTACTTGCAATAATTATGGGGAAACCTTTGCGATCCGAATATTAGTGGCCAGCGAGACTACTGGAGATCTGTTTCAAAAAGTTTTTCGTTGATGAATCTAAAAATAATTCATAATTTATCACTTTATACCGCCAGTGTGGGCATTCAACATACCAAATCATAATGCTAATAATAAAGTGCTTTCACACCAACAAAATAGGCCTCGATTTTTATGAAAGAAATGGACGTTGGACAAAAGCAGGTCTGTAACTTCAAAATGATATTGAGGAGAACAATTCTTGAATTAAAAGTCCTCGTAATACATATCGCCATGTTTAATGAAGGCGCTACATAAAACACCGCTGTCGATATCTAGTGACAGTTAGGATAACTAAAAAAGAATCTGTACCAAGTCTTACTAATTAGATCTCATTAGCCATTTGGCTAATCATTTTTAGTGCGGAATCTATTTAGACAAATACAAAACAAAATAATAAGTAACAACTGTTGTATATCATACCCGAAGAAAAATGTCTATTCTTTCAATGTTCAAAGGCCACTTAAAATACTTTTTATAAATCTCAATTTCCTATCAAAATATTATAAGCCAAAGTAATATTCAGTACTAATATGGACATGTTTTCCTGAATAAATTCTAAATATTCATGATATTTAGCTCGCTGATCTCTATATGTTGTTGGATTGTTCAAATTAATGCGGTATATAACTTTGGCACGTGTTGAATGGTGCATCCTTGGATACGGGCAATTCAGTTTAATCTTTCTTAGTCGTTCTTAATTAGAAAGGCTTTCTAGTGTGTCCGTGGCATCTACGCTAACATAGCTCACTGCCTGGAACAGGTTTGTCATGAATTTCAGAGGTGAAAGGGTCACAGTTACGTGCAGGCTTCCTTTCAACAGTCGCTCTGCCAATAAAGGTGCCATTGATTTACTTGCTCATCAATATGATGCATCATGGGGAATGCACTTTGATATACTATTAAAACTCATTTGCCGCATACAACCGAACTTGTATGAACTCGGCTGAATTTAGATAGTGACATTATTTAGACTGAGGAGGATATTTTACCTAAGACGTCTGTCATTGTCACCAACTTTGCACACGGAACCCAGGAACAACAACCTGAACAAGATGTCAATGAACTTCCTTTTGGATTCGTCCCTTTTAACCAGTGCTGTCTATTTTGTGTGCATATGTATGAAAAAAGGTTTGGAATATTTAACCGCTGCTTCATGATTCACCGCCAGTTCGTTTTCTACAAAGTCATAACATTGGACTTCATTGGGTTAACTTTAAAGAACAAAAATCGAATAAAACTTTCTTCAATCATCGTGAGAAATGGCGCATTCAGTCCTAAAGGCAAAAAATCAAAATGTAAACGAAGATCAACGGACGCAATGCATACACTGTGTCAAAATATTACGCGCTATTCTTCTTCTTCTTTTAACGTGCTTTTTACCCATTTTTTGTATGGGGTAAGCACGATGCCTTCTTTTGAAGGACTTTGATTTGGCTTTGGGGTAGACCGTAGCCTCGATCGGCTGCCCTGCCTGACATCGCTTAGACTCCGGTAGCGAATGTACATGCATGAATCGTACCAGTCACCAGCTCCCTTTCTCCCAGCAGTGAGGAGACGTTGAGCTGTTGGGTCGACAGTTCGAGGCGTGTGAGGTGTCTGTTATGTTTTTAGATGTTGTAGTGGCTTTGTTTGTGTGTGTATTAGTCTGTAACACCCATTTGCTTTTAAGCAAACCTATCCGTTGATTACATACATAATCCTGGGGTGTCTACACGGATAGCAAAGTGTCCGCCTCTCTGACCGGTCGGCTGCGGATTTGAACCCGCGCCACAGACCTCTATGAAGTCCGAAGCTGCTGCTCTAACCGACTTGGCCATCAAGGCTCTCAAAATATTAAGCACTATCAATCTCAATAATCTAAAGCATCAAGGAGGCCAACTCACTGGCAATTCTTCAGTATATACCAGTAACTCAGACTTTTGACTCCACAACATTCACTAATCCTTACTAAATCAGCTAGCATAACATTTCCCTTTATGCATTTTTATCTTTATTTTTATTATTATATTTTTTCCACACGCCATCTCTCTTTCTGCTTCCTCTCTTTTCCTCCGTACCCTAGTTTGTTCTTCATTATCATTCTTCTTACTCAGTTGATTTTCTCCGTCAATGTGTTTTACTCATACGTTGTAAACTTACCTTTACCTTACCGATAAACTTATTATTCATATCGTCTAGAGCCCTTCTTCTTCCCAGCTCTCGTGTTCCAAATGGAAGAGAAAACGGATATTGAGTCTGCAAAGTCAATTGAGAGGCTTGCTGGAAATCGGAAAATTTCCATAATACTACACTTGATGTGCTAGCGACTCCAATGCACGTGTCTGCAAAAAAAATAAAACTCGTGGCATCTATGCTTTTATTTAAGCAAATCTTACGCTCTTCAGTTATACCAGAGTATGTTAATCAACCTGCATTCTTTTCCAAGACCTCTCTCTCTCTCTCTCTCTCTCTCTCTCTCTCTCTCTCTCTCTCTCTCTCTCTCTCTCTCTCTCTCTATTTATCTTTTTGTTTGTCGATTTACAAGTGTTGAAACAAAATCTTACAGATCCATATGAATACTAGATACTTTTGTAAGGCCACCAATACATAGCTTTATATATATGTATATATATATATACAGTATAGATATATATATATATATATATATATATATATATATATATATATATATATATATATATATATATATATATATATATATATGTGTGTGTGTGTGTGTATATATATATATATATATATATATATATATATATATATATATATATATATATATATATATATATATATATATATATATATATTATATATTATATATATATATATATATATATATATATATATATATATATATATATATATATATATATATATATATAATACGAAACAATTGCATAAAGGAATTTAGAATTAAAAAAGACAGTCGATGGGAGTATTTTGAATAATACGATGATCTCAAGAGGAACAAGGAATAATGTTGATTATTATTATCCTGCCTTTTACCTGAAGATTAATCCATCCGGTGCTGATCCCTATTGATGTCTTTCTATCCTAGGTTAAAATAAAATGATCAGTTGTATAATCTTTATAGTTTCCTTTGAGCTTTAATATTGTAGACTGGGATTCGTAAAAAAATATAAATAAGGGACGCACAAAGACACATAAATCTCTGCTTATCAATATTTTCTGTGAACAACGGTTTCACATAGTAAAATTTGCCATATACTAGAAGGCTGACGTTGCCTTTTGACTGCATCCTTTTACAAGTAGAATGATATCCTTACGTCACTTTTACTCACCGAAATTGTAAAATTCCCACCTCCAGGTAACACTATCCGCTGCAAACGAGTCTGGAGGTTACTTTATCGTACCATCACAACCTACCGTTAAGAAATCAGACGCGCTTGCTACAAAGACTTGCTGCTTTTAATCCACAGCAGACTCAATAAATGCCGGTCTCCATAGTGGGTATTTGGATCAGCGTTCTGTTTGCCTATGCTCGTTTGTTTTGCTCTGTTCTATATTCCCAGAGGTCTCCTGTTCCTTTCCTGGAGAGAAAACTGTATTGCTGATGCAGCTGAGCCAGAGCTAGGATTTCCCTGCGCTGTGAAATGTTTTACCTGTGTGGCGAGTGTATGTTTTCAATAATAATAATAATAATAATAATAATAATAATAATAATAATAATAATAATAATAATAATAATAATAATACTGAACTGGCTCGAATCCCAGACCTAATCCTGATAAATAAAGAAACATAAGATATCTCAGACAGATGTAGCCATACCTTAGGACACAAGGGTTAAGGATAAAGGGCACAGAAAAGGTGGAAAAGTGCCAAGGTCTACAGATGGAAATTCGAAACTATGGCACCAGGTATAATCCCAGAGGACCTCAAGCGGGACATGGAGGAGAATGGATGCTCAAATCTCGACCCAATATGCTACAAACGGATTTACCGATGGTCACATTAAAGATAATTCGGGAAGTGTTGGAATCTTAAGAATGCAGGGCAGTGGGGATCAGATCCTCAGGGAGCAGGTTACAGCCCAGTCTAGACTAGGTCATATTCTTTTTCGTATCTGACTTTAAACTTCGAACAGCCTAATAGCCTAACCATGGCAATTCACAGTTGATGGCTTCTGTATTGGTAATTCAGTAAGGCCATGATGAGAAACGAAAATTCCAAAGCCGATGGCTCTTTTTTTCTACTAGTCTTTCACGTGAATCTGCGTCAGGATATTTTACAGCTGCCCGTTAGTTTAAATATTTTGCATATCATAATGGCAAAAAGTCTTCTCCTAGGACAAAACATCTGTAAAACATAGGTGTGGAATTATCCGAATCGTTTCGGTAATTCTAACGCATTCCCTAGCTGATATTATCATTACCGTTATTTGAATGTCGATAGCAGCGCTAATAGTATCATTGCCACTATGCATGAAACAGTCTTAGAGAGAGAGAGAGAGAGAGAGAGAGAGAGAGAGAGAGAGAGAGAGAGAGAGAAGCTCTGAATAGCAGATCAGAAAGGCCGGTCTCCATATTTTATGAGACGCAATACTCGCTCCCATAAACGTCAGCAAACCCGCATAACAAGAGAGCATATTTGGTTATTGCAATACTGAAGATTGGTGGATAAATACAGTAGCGTTTGCCCTACACGTAATACGGGAGAACTACAAATAAATGCATTTTCGGTGTATAAGTTTGAAGATGATATTATGAAACTTTTGAATGTTTGTTGACGGCAGCCTTTGAAGTTTAATCATAGCTTCGAGTCTGCAGGCGAACCATAAAATACTGTTATGAACAACATAAAGAGACTTTATGACGAATGGATAATAGCGTTACCTGAAAATGTGATGCGGCCTTGTCCTTGGGAACGCTTTTGCCTTTTCCATGCCATCAGCATTATTCTTCCACGTGACTCTCTCTCTCCCTCTCTCTCTCTCTCTCTCTCTCTCTCTCCTCTCTCTCTCTCTCTCTCTCTCTCTCTCTATGTGCATGACCATATTTATTACATAAGTGAAATAAAACTGCTAAAGATATTGTCTAGTGTCTGCAACTGACAAATGTTGAGATAATGAACACATCTTGAAATCTGAAATCATACGGAAAAATCTAAAATAGCTCTTACAAATTCGACTTGGAAAAAAAAGAAAAAAAGCCACTCTAAACTCCAAGTAGATTTGGTACTCTTAACATTTCCAGCAAAATACTTGTGAAGAAAAGAGAACGAAGACCATTCTTGAATACCACAGGGAAAACTAGACCTAGGGAAGAAAATGAAGAGGTTATTCTAAGAAGCCTTAAACTTCACAAGGTATCCTCCTTCCCCACTCAGAAGTCCTCCTCAGAAATAAAACAGTAGCTTTAGACCGGACCAAATTAAATGTATGGTAATGCTTTGAGGGGAAAGACAGCACCATGGGAGCAATAGTCCTAGGCTGATAAAAAAAATGGCCATAGAAAAGCACAAATGCTCGTCAGTCTGAATCCAAGACGCCTGTCCTTGGAGAATATGTTGTAACAGGAGGCTGTAGTGATCATGACTCGAATTCAGGACAGAGTTTGGAAACCTTTCATGTACTCTGATTAAAAGAATAGGCAAGTAAAAAAATGTGCCGAAGTTTCTTCGGCACAATCGAGTTTTCTGTACAGTGTATAATGCTGTATGAAACTCAGCCACGGCCCGGTGGTGGCCTGAATTGTTGGCACATATAGCGGTGCCAGACACACGATCATGGCTAACTTTAACCTTAACCCTTTGATTACGGCCGAGATGAGACCTCACACTTACCACAATCCGGAGGGTTTTCAGACGGTAGTCACCCGTAGCATGCTACCAGACGCACGAAATCGTAAACAATCATTGTAATAGCGTTTGTATTTGTTGTTTTGCTGCAAATTAACCTGTTTTATTTATATGATAATATTGTGATAGTAGCGATCCGTGATATAGATATTATGCAATTAATGTAACAACACAAATAAATAAACATAGGATAAGTACTATATATCGGGGTTTAGTGTTGCCAGAGGTATAAGCACTGCACTGATTGAGGATGACAGTCTTCTTTTTTTTTTGTCATTTTCTCTAATTCTGTTTGAATCCGTAAAGGACAGCTACATCACAGTTGTGTATTATAGTTAAAAATTATTTGTATATTCGTCAGAAAACTAATCATAAAGAATGTTCATCATTTTTATGGTTCCGCTTACTATTCCACTAGCTGGGCAAAAAAAAAAAAAATGAGAGAGAGAGAGAGAGAGAGAGAGAGAGAGAGAGAGAGAGAGAGAGAGAGAGAGAGAGAGGCGTGACAGAATAAAAATTTTTACCTATGATTTATTCCTTCTAATTGTACATCAATAACATTGGAGAGTAAGTAGACACAATCACAATATTGGTTGCAATATTAACCACATTTCTGGGTAATATTTTTATCAATGATCAAGCACCCAGCTGACAAGGGATACGCAATCTAGAAATTCAGATGAATTCTGCAGTGTTTGAAAAATGGTTTAAAACCCAGCTTCTTCCCAATATAGGGCCATCTGCCATCATAGTGTTGGATAACGCTTCTTATCATTCAGTTCGAATTAATAAACCTCCGACAATGTCTGCCAAAAAGGATGAAGTTAAAGACTGGCTAATAAAAAATTAGTAAAGTTGCAAAGACATTCATGTAAAGAAAATGATTACGTGATTGACAGACTGGCAAGAGATCATGGACATAGTGGTTAGGCTGCCTACATATCACTGCCAGTATAATGCAACAGAACTGATATGGGCGCAGGTGAAATCATACGTGGCAAAGAAGAATCATTTTAAAAAATCAGACCTGCTTCCTTTGGTCAAAGAAGCAATTGAATCCATATCTTCTGACAACTGGGCTAATGATGTGAGACATGCCGAAGATATAAAAAGAGATGACGCTTCAAGAGATGTTTGCATTGATAAATATATAGATTCTTTTGTTATCGATGTAGCATCCTCTGACGAGGATTCTTCATAAGTAATGTCTCCTCATACTTCGATTGTAAATAAATTTATTGCTTTCCCTTGTTGTGTGATATCCTGTTGAACACTGAAATTGAAATAAATTGAAATATAGATCTGTTTTTTCGACAGAAAGTGGCAGAAATATCTTTAAAAATCTACATATAACAGAAATGCCACAGCAGTGATGAGTATCATATGACAGTGCTTTAAAAGCACAGGTAAATCTAATACTGTATAAATGTGTAATATATATATATATATATATATATATATATATATATATATATATATATATATATATATATATATATATATAATTGTGATATAGTTTTGAGCTTTTGAATTGCTTTCTTTCGTGCATGCCGTAATCCGTCTTTACCTCCTTGCTGTATCAAGGTTGAATTTTCACTGTACAGCTATAAAATAGCTCATAATAAACATTCTTTAAATATTGTTACACCCTATATATATATATATATATATATATATATATATATATATATATATATATATATATATATATATATATGGGTGTAACAATATTTAAAGAATATTTATTATGAGCTATTTTATAGCTGCACAGTGAAAATTCAACCTTGATACAGCAAGGAGGTAAAGACGGATCACGGCATACACGAAAGAAAACAATTCAAAAGCTCAAAACTATATCACAATTATATGACTTCGATAACAGCAAAGGAACAGTAATAAAAAACTATAGTAGATGACGTAACTCAAGAACATTGCTCAGTACAGCATCCAAATAAACAAAACTGAAAATGAAAGCACATCTAGGTTTCCAAATTTCTTGCATCTATCATTTTCATATATTGAATTTTTTTTTTTTTTATCTAAAATTTAAGTGGGACAACAAAACTTCATTCAGAACTTTCTATTATAGTACACGTGCTTGATAACAGGCGCAAACAATGAGAGCTTGAAGTCAGAAGGTTAATGGTCAGTTTAAGAGGGGCAAAGTCTCTTCCTAAAACGGTCGTACTATAGTAACCCCCCCCCCCCCGGCCTTTCTTGTTTACTTGCTAACCTTGTTTACTCTTATTCAGTTTTCATCCTCTGGACTTTACTACTGAAGGTAATCTATTTCTTGTTTTGTCATTGTCATTTTTCAATCTTTAAAGCATTTTAATTTTGTAAGCTCTGTTGTCAGTTTTAATTAGTGTTTTTGTATCTTTTTAGCCAGAAAAGATGGGATATGGGTGATCCCGAAGCGCACCTATTAATAAATATATCAATGATGAGCTGACTGTTCTTCCTATCCGTACTCCCTACTATATATATGCATATATGTATATATGTATATATATATGTATATATATATATATATATATATATATATATATATATATATATGTATATATATGTATATATATGTATATATATATATATATATATATATATATATATATATATATATATATATATATATATATATATATCTTTCTATCTATGCATCTATCTCTGTGTCTAACTATCTGTTAATACACACACTAACACACACATATATGTATACATACGTATATATTAACTTTATCACATACACAATTGTTCTGTGCATTAACTAAATTACTAAAAGGACCTCATTCAAACTGGATGGTATCTATAGATACCATGCAGTTTGAATGAGGTCCTTTTAGTAATATATATATATATATATATATATATATATATATATATATATATATATATATATATATATATATATATATATATATATACATCACGAAGGAAGCAGTAGGGAAAGGCATCCTCATCATCTACAGTTTATTTTCAATGCCGACGTTCCGCGACGAATTCCAAGTCGCATTTTCAAGGCTATAAAATATAATATAATTTGCGAACATCAATAACAAATTAATGCAATGGCAACAGCTCTTTATGTAGTAAAAATATTTAAAACAAAACACCTCATTCCAAGACAAGTCAATAATGAGTAAAAGGAGTTCACTAAAATCTTAAAACAACCTACCTATATGAAAGAAAGAACAAGACTAACATAAATAAGTACAAACAG
>JANJGK010000005.1:29514975-29559805 GCA_039081455.1 Macrobrachium rosenbergii | reverse complement strand
AGGTACCAAGAGGCTGTAAGATTTTCCCCCAAACCTGCAAACAGAGTCAGCAGCAAACGCCAAGACAAGATGATCACTCAGCAAGTATGGGGGAGATATAAATCAACACTAATTCAAAAGGATCAGTTTCATCTATCTCAGTAATCATTAAATAATACAGAGATAAGGATGGAATGCCAACCACATTAAGATATTCAATGATACATGCAAGCTGACCAAATGATAAAAATGCATTACTGAAAAGCAAGATATACACCCACGAAAATGGATGCCTATCAGTGAACAGTTTTTCAAATATGATAAGAAATGTAACTAAAGCTGGTTAGGTACTGGTTAGCAATGATTTCCATCCTTTCGACAGAAACTACCTGACCTCTGCATCAGCTAAGACCACTGATGAATTGCAGATATTTCCTACCTATACAGCAAAAGACAGAACAGTGTTGTTTCAATTGCAGTCGTGCAATATGGCTCCTTTACTTCCACCTCTCATTCCAGTACAATGTCTGCAAATCTGGCACACAGCCTAAAAAGAGACTATTACTACATCATAGACAAAGTCAAGCCATGAATGTGAAAAACACGCTGTCTATTCATCAGGCACCAACAAACTTGAAGCCACACCATTCACTAAAACAGAAAATTATCATACATTTAGACAAGCAATGCAACATTTAAGACGAATGAACTTCAGCCTGATCAACCTGCAATAAGTATGGAAAATGCAAAGAACTAAAGCATAATCAGCTCCTTCCAATTCAATACTAAAACTATACCACAGCCCCTCTCAATATCCTAAAAAACGGAGACTTTGCATGCAGATCATGTATCAACAATCTGCATGACCATGTGAACACAAAGTTAAAATGAACATTGGCTCCATCTTACGAAGTCTTAAAATCAATACCAACAAAACCTATGAAATGGCTATTGACCAGACAGACTACAATGCACTGGACGTTTGACAACCTGTATGAAATTCCTCATACGACTTCAAAAGAAACAGATAAGATTAAAAAAATAGCAGAGATGAAATGTCGTTCTACTGATCACATCCCTCACCAATGTAGTTATCTATCATCTGCAGTTCTTCTATTAAAAACAAAGGATTGTAAGCTGAACAGTCACTAATTTTCCATTCTGGCTAGCATACACATTGACGACCACCTTAACAGCGATACAAAAATGGCTTTGAGGACAATCACAGGAGCAATAAATGGGCAAAGTTGCACTTGCTATGTACAGGAATCAAGTTACCTGACCTGGCTCCAAAAATACAAGCTAGGAATGCAGTAATTACCAGTTTATCACTGAACAATTACAAAACCTTATCACTTGAAGAACCTCAAAGCCTCTCTCAGCTTACACGGAGAATGAGGTCTTCTGAAACTCGTGTACTCTACACCACTTTCTACATTCATCGGAAAGGTTTCTGTTTCAAGATGGCACAGCTGTCCAACTTGAATCTAACATTTACAGATTTCCAGCACCAGGAAAACAACAGCCTAACCAGTGAAGCACACCACACTCCGACCAAGCAAGACAATGTCCCTTCCCACACAAGCAAAGGTCATCACAAGAACCCATTAGGGGGACATCAATAACCAATATCTGCTAAAAAGAATGATTAGCTGATTGTAACATCCCTGTCACACTCTGCTGCTGTAATTATTTCCCTTCCTTTGAAGGTGTCTGGAGGCTGCAAGATGTTCCCCCAACAGAACAAGCAGCAACTGACAGGGCCACAAGATTCACTTTGCAATTAAGGGAGACCAAAATCAACACGACTTCAAAAGGGCCAATTTACATTCTCTCAGTAGTCGATCCTACAATCAGTAACATGCACAGAAGGAAGGAAGGAAGGAAGGAAGGAAGGAAGGAAGGAATACCAGGGTAAATACATATAAGTATTGGAGGAAATATGCAAGCTCACCCAATCATAAAACTACATTATTGAAAATCACTGCACCTAATGAATCTTTATGTAACCAACACACTTCAGTAATGCCTACAGTACACCACCCTTTAGGAATGCCTACAGTACACCACCCTTTAGTAATGCCTACAGTACACCACCCTTTAGGAATGCCTACAGTACACCACCCTTTAGGAATGCCTACAGTACACCACCCTTTAGGAATGCCTACAGTACACCACCCTTTAGTAATGCCTACAGTACACCACCCTTCAGTAATGCCTACAGTACACCACCCTTTAGGAATGCCTAGAGTACACCACAAGAGATGCACTGAAAGCACTGTGACCATCACCCTTCAGGAATGCCTACAGTACACCACAAGAGATGCACTGAAAGCACTGGGACCATCACCCTTCAGGAATGCCTACAGTACACCACAAGAGATGCACTGAAAGCACTGTGAACATCACCCTTCAGGAATGCCTACAGTACACCACAAGAGATGCACTGAAAGCACTGGGACCATCACCTTTCAGGAATGCCTACAGTACACCACAAGAGATGCACTGAAAGCACTGGGACCATCACCCTTCAGGAATGCCTACAGTACACCACAAGAGATGCACTGAAAGCACTGTGAACATCACCCTTCAGGAATGCCTACAGTACACCACAAGAGATGCACTGAAAGCACTGGGACCATCACCCTTCAGGAATGCCTACAGTACACCACAAGAGATGCACTGAAAGCACTGGGACCATCACCCTTCAGGAATGCCTACAGTACACCACAAGAGATGCACTGAAAGCACTGGGACCATCACCCTTCAGGAATGCCTACAGTACACCACAAGAGATGCACTGAAAGCACTGGGACCATCACCCTTCAGGAATGCCTACAGTACACCACAAGAGATGCACTGAAAGCACTGGGACCATCACCCTTCAGGAATGCCTACAGTACACCACAAGAGATGCACTGAAAGCACTGTGAACATCACCCTTCAGGAATGCCTACAGGACACCACAAGAGATGCACTGAAAGCACTGGGACCATCACCCTTCAGGAATGCCTACAGTACACGACAAGAGATGCACTGAAAGCACTGTGACCATCACCCTTCAGGAATGCCTACAGTACACCACAAGAGATGCACTGAAAGCACTGGGACCATCACCCTTCAGGAATGCCTACAGTACACCACAAGAGATGCACTGAAAGCACTGGGACCATCACCCTTCAGGAATGCCTACAGTACACCACAAGAGATGCACTGAAAGCACTGGGACCATCACCCTTCAGGAATGCCTACAGTACACCACAAGAGATGCACTGAAAGCACTGGGACCATCACCCTTCAGGAATGCCTACAGTACACCACAAGAGATGCACTGAAAGCACTGGGACCATCACCCTTCAGGAATGCCTACAGTACACCACAAGAGATGCACTGAAAGCACTGTGACCATCACCCTTCAGGAATGCCTACAGTACACCACAAGAGATGCACTGAAAGCACTGGGACCATCACCCTTCAGGAATGCCTACAGTACACCACAATACATGCACTGAAAGCACTGGGACCATCACCCTTCAGGAATGCCTACAGGACACCACAAGAGATGCACTGAAAGCATTGTGACCAAGACCCTTCAGGAATGCCTACAGTACACCACAAGAGATGCACTGAAAACATTGTGACCAAGACCCTTCAGGAATGCCTACAGGACACCACAAGAGATGCACTGAAAGCATTGTGACCAAGACCCTTCAGGAATGCCTACAGTACACCACAAGAGATGCACTGAAAGCACTGGGACCATTACCCTTCAGGAATGCCTACAGTACACCACAAGAGATGCACTGAAAGCACTGGGACCATCACCCTTCAGGAATGCCTACAGTACACCACAAGAGATGCACTGAAAGCATTGTGACCAAGACCCTTCAGGAATGCCTACAGTACACCACAAGAGATGCACTGAAAGCATTGTGACCAAGACCCTTCAGGAATGCCTACAGGACACCACAAGAGATGCACTGAAAGCATTGTGACCAAGACCCTTCAGGAATGCCTACAGTACACCACAAGAGATGCACTGAAAGCACTGTGACCAACACCCTTCAGGAATGCCTACAGGACACCACAAGAGATGCACTGAAAGCACTGGGACCATCACCCTTCAGGAATGCCTACAGTACACCACAAGAGATGCACTGAAAGCATTGTGACCAAGACCCTTCAGGAATGCCTACAGTACACCACAAGAGATGCACTGAAAGCACTGTGACCAACACCCTTCAGGAATGCCTACAGTACACCACAAGAGATGCACTGAAAGCACTGTGACCAAGACCCTTCAGGAATGCCTACAGTACACCACAAGAGATGCACTGAAAGCACTGGGACCATCACCCTTCAGGAATGCCTACAGTACACCACAAGAGATGCACTGAAAGCACTGTGACCAAGATCCTTCAGGAATGCCTACAGTACACCACAAGAGATGCACTGAAAGCATTGTGACCAAGATCCTTCAGGAATGCCTACAGTACACCACAAGAGATGCACTGAAAGCACTGTGACCAACACCCTTCAGGAATGCCTACAGTACACCACCCTTTAGGAATGCCTACAGTACACCACAAGAGATGCACTGAAAGCACTGTGACCAACACCCTTCAGGAATGCCTACAGTACACCACCCTTTAGGAATGCCTACAGGACACCACAAGAGATGCACTGAAAGCACTGTGACCAAGATCCTTCAGGAATGCCTACAGTACACCACAAGAGATGCACTGAAAGCATTGTGACCAACACCCTTCAGGAATGCCTACAGTACACCACAAGAGATGCACTGAAAGCATTGTGACCAAGATCCTTCAGGAATGCCTACAGTACACCACAAGAGATGCACTGAAAGCACTGTGACCAACACCCTTCAGGAATGCCTACAGTACACCACCCTTTAGGAATGCCTACAGTACACCACAAGAGATGCACTGAAAGCACTGTGACCAACACCCTTCAGGAATGCCTACAGTACACCACCCTTTAGGAATGCCTACAGTACACCACAAGAGATGCACTGAAAGCACTGTGACCAACACCCTTCAGGAATGCCTACAGTACACCACCCTTTAGGAATGCCTACAGGACACCACAAGAGATGCACTGAAAGCACTGTGACCAAGATCCATCAGGAATGCCTACAGTACACCACAAGAGATGCACTGAAAGCACTGGGACCATCACCCTTTAGGAATGCCTACAGTACACCACAAGAGATGCACTGAAAGCACTGGGACCATCACCCTTCAGGAATGCCTACAGTACACCACAAGAGATGCACTGAAAGCATTGTGACCAACACCCTTCAGGAATGCCTACAGTACACCACCCTTTAGGAATGCCTACAGTACACCACAAGAGATGCACTGAAAGCACTGTGACCAACACCCTTCAGGAATGCCTACAGTACACCACAAGAGATGCACTGAAAGCACTGTGACCAAGACCCTTCAGGAATGCCTACAGTACACCACAAGAGATGCACTGAAAGCACTGGGACCAATACCCTTCAGGAATGCCTACAGTACACCACCCTTCAGGAATGCCTACAGTACACCACAAGAGATGCACTGAAAGCATTGTGACCAAGACCCTTCAGGAATGCCTACAGTACACCACAAGAGATGCACTGAAAGCACTGTGACCAAGACCCTTCAGGAATGCCTACAGGACACCACAAGAGATGCACTGAAAGCACTGTGACCAATACCCTTCAGGAATGCCTACAGTACACCACCCTTCAGGAATGCCTACAGGACACCACAAGAGATGCACTGAAAGCACTGGGACCAATACCCTTCAGGAATGCCTACAGTACACCACCCTTCAGGAATGCCTACAGTACACCACCCTTCAGGAATGCCTACAGGACACCACAAGAGATGCACTGAAAGCACTGGGACCAATACCCTTCAGGAATGCCTACAGTACACCACAAGAGATGCACTGAAAGCATTGTGACCAAGACCCTTCAGGAATGCCTACAGTACACCACAAGAGATGCACTGAAAGCATTGTGACCATTACCCTTCAGGAATGCCTACAGTACACCACAAGAGATGCACTGAAAGCATTGTGACCAAGACCCTTCAGGAATGCCTACAGTACACCACAAGAGATGCACTGAAAGCATTGTGACCAAGACCCTTCAGGAATGCCTACAGTACACCACAAGAGATGCACTGAAAGCATTGTGACCAAGACCCTTCAGGAATGCCTACAGTACACCACAAGAGATGCACTGAAAGCATTGTGACCAAGACCCTTCAGGAATGCCTACAGTACACCACAAGAGATGCACTGAAAGCATTGTGACCATCACCCTTCAGGAATGCCTACAGTACACCACAAGAGATGCACTGAAAGCATTGTGACCAAGACCATTCAGGAATGCCTACAGTACACCACAAGAGATGCACTGAAAGCATTGTGACCAAGACCCTTCAGGAATGCCTACAGTACACCACAAGAGATGCACTGAAAGCACTGGGACCATCACCCTTCAGGAATGCCTACAGTACACCACAAGAGATGCACTGAAAGCATTGTGACCAAGACCCTTCAGGAATGCCTACAGTACACCACAAGAGATGCACTGAAAGCATTGTGACCAAGACCCTTCAGGAATGCCTACAGTACACCACAAGAGATGCACTGAAAGCACTGGGACCATCACCCTTCAGGAATGCCTACAGTACACCACAAGAGATGCACTGAAAGCATTGTGACCAAGACCCTTCAGGAATGCCTACAGTACACCACAAGAGATGCACTGAAAGCATTGTGACCAAGACCCTTCAGGAATGCCTACAGTACACCACAAGAGATGCACTGAAAGCATTGTGACCAAGACCCTTCAGGAATGCCTACAGTACACCACAAGAGATGCACTGAAAGCATTGTGACCAAGACCCTTCAGGAATGCCTACAGTACACCACAAGAGATGCACTGAAAGCATTGTGACCAAGACCCTTCAGGAATGCCTACAGTACACCACAAGAGATGCACTGAAAGCACTGGGACCATCACCCTTCAGGAATGCCTACAGTACACCACAAGAGATGCACTGAAAGCATTGTGACCAAGACCCTTCAGGAATGCCTACAGTACACCACAAGAGATGCACTGAAAGCATTGTGACCAAGATCCTTCAGGAATGCCTACAGTACACCACAAGAGATGCACTGAAAGCACTGTGACCAACACCCTTCAGGAATGCCTACAGTACACCACCCTTTAGGAATGCCTACAGTACACCACAAGAGATGCACTGAAAGCACTGTGACCAAGACCCTTCAGGAATGCCTACAGTACACCACAAGAGATGCACTGAAAGCATTGTGACCAAGATCCTTCAGGAATGCCTACAGTACACCACCCTTTAGGAATGCCTACAGTACACCACCCTTTAGGAATGCCTACAGTACACCACCCTTTAGGAATGCCTACAGTACACCACCCTTCAGGAATGCCTACAGTACACCACCCTTTAGGAATGCCTACAGTACACCACCCTTTAGGAATGCCTACAGTACACCACCCTTCAGGAATGCCTACAGTACACCACCCTTTAGGAATGCCTACAGTACACCACCCTTTAGGAATGCCTACAGTACACCACCCTTTAGGAATGCCTACAGTACACCACCCTTCAGGAATGCCTACAGTACACCACCCTTTAGGAATGCCTACAGTACACCACCCTTCAGGAATGCCTACAGTACACCACCCTTTAGGAATGCCTACAGTACACCACCCTTTAGGAATGCCTACAGTACACCACCCTTCAGGAATGCCTACAGTACACCACCCTTTAGGAATGCCTACAGTACACCACAAGAGATGCACTGAAAGCACTGTGACCAAGACCCTTCAGGAATGCCTACAGTACACCACCCTTCAGGAATGCCTACAGTACACCACCCTTCAGGAATGCCTACAGTACACCACCCTTCAGGAATGCCTACAGTACACCACCCTTTAGGAATGCCTACAGTACACCACCCTTTAGGAATGCCTACAGTACACCACCCTTTAGGAATGCCTACAGTACACCACCCTTTAGAAATGCCTACAGTACACCACCCTTCAGGAATGCCTACAGTACACCACCCTTTAGGAATGCCTACAGTACACCACAAGAGATGCACTGAAAGCACTGTGACCAAGACCCTTCAGGAATGCCTACAGTACACCACCCTTCAGGAATGCCTACAGTACACCACCCTTTAGGAATGCCTACAGTACACCACCCTTTAGAAATGCCTACAGTACACCACCCTTCAGGAATGCCTACAG
Organism: Macrobrachium rosenbergii; assembly: GCA_039081455.1. Lineage (NCBI taxonomy): Eukaryota > Metazoa > Arthropoda > Malacostraca > Decapoda > Palaemonidae > Macrobrachium > Macrobrachium rosenbergii. Next base: position 29,551,512 of record JANJGK010000005.1, on the reverse strand, counting down.
TACACCACAAGAGATGCACTGAAAGCACTGTGACCAAGACCCTTCAGGAATGCCTACAGTACACCACCCTTCAGGAATGCCTACAGTACACCACCCTTTAGGAATGCCTACAGTACACCACAAGAGATGCACTGAAAGCACTGTGACCAAGACCCTTCAGGAATGCCTACAGTACACCACCCTTTAGGAATGCCTACAGTACACCACCCTTCAGGAATGCCTACAGTACACCACCCTTTAGGAATGCCTACAGTACACCACCCTTCAGGAATGCCTACAGTACACCACCCTTCAGGAATGCCTACAGTACACCACCCTTCAGGAATGCCTACAGTACACCACCCTTCAGGAATGCCTACAGTACACCACCCTTCAGGAATGCCTACAGTACACCACCCTTTAGGAATGCCTACAGTACACCACCCTTTAGGAATGCCTACAGTACACCACCCTTTAGGAATGCCTACAGTACACCACCCTTCAGGAATGCCTACAGTACACCACCCTTTAGGAATGCCTACAGTACACCACCCTTTAGGAATGCCTACAGTACACCACCCTTTAGGAATGCCTACAGTACACCACCCTTTAGGAATGCCTACAGTACACCACCCTTTAGGAATGCCTACAGTACACCACCCTTTAGGAATGCCTACAGTACACCACCCTTTAGGAATGCCTACAGTACACCACCCTTCAGGAATGCCTACAGTACACCACCCTTTAGGAATGCCTACGGTACACCACCCTTTAGGAATGCCTACAGTACACCACCCTTCAGGAATGCCTACAGTACACCACCCTTTAGGAATGCCTACAGTACACCACAAGAGATGCACTGAAAGCACTGTGACCAATACCCTTCAGGAATGCCTACAGTACACCACCCTTCAGGAATGCCTACAGTACACCACCCTTCAGGAATGCCTACAGTACACCACCCTTTAGGAATGCCTACAGTACACCACCCTTCAGGAATGCCTACAGTACACCACCCTTCAGGAATGCCTACAGTACACCACCCTTCAGGAATGCCTACAGTACACCACCCTTCAGGAATGCCTACAGTACACCACCCTTCAGGAATGCCTACAGTACACCACCCTTTAGGAATGCCTACAGTACACCACCCTTCAGGAATGCCTACAGTACACCACCCTTTAGGAATGCCTACAGTACACCACCCTTCAGGAATGCCTACAGTACACCACCCTTTAGGAATGCCTACAGTACACCACCCTTTAGGAATGCCTACAGTACACCACCCTTTAGAAATGCCTACAGTACACCACCCTTCAGGAATGCCTACAGTACACCACCCTTTAGGAATGCCTACAGTACACCACAAGAGATGCACTGAAAGCACTGTGACCAATACCCTTCAGGAATGCCTACAGTACACCACAAGAGATGCACTGAAAGCACTGTGACCAATACCCTTCAGGAATGCCTACAGTACACCACAAGAGATGCACTGAAAGCACTGTGACCAAGACCCTTCAGGAATGCCTACAGTACACCACAAGAGATGCACTGAAAGCATTGTGACCAAGATCCTTCAGGAATGCCTACAGTACACCACAAGAGATGCACTGAAAGCATTGTGACCAAGATCCTTCAGGAATGCCTACAGTACACTACAAGAGATGCACTGAAAGCATTGTGACCAAGATCCTTCAGGAATGCCTACAGTACACCACAAGAGATGCACTGAAAGCACTGTGACCAAGACCCTTCAGGAATGCCTACAGGACACCACAAGAGATGCACTGAAAGCATTGTGACCAAGACCCTTCAGGAATGCCTACAGTACACCACAAGAGATGCACTGAAAGCATTGTGACCAAGATCCTTCAGGAATGCCTACAGTACACCACAAGAGATGCACTGAAAGCATTGTGACCAAGATCCTTCAGGAATGCCTACAGTACACCACAAGAGATGCACTGAAAGCATTGTGACCAAGATCCTTCAGGAATGCCTACAGTACACCACAAGAGATGCACTGAAAGCATTGTGACCAAGACCCTTCAGGAATGCCTACAGTACACTACAAGAGATGCACTGAAAGCATTGTGACCAAGATCCTTCAGGAATGCCTACAGTACACCACAAGAGATGCACTGAAAGCATTGTGACCAAGACCCTTCAGGAATGCCTACAGTACACCACAAGAGATGCACTGAAAGCACTGTGACCATCACCCTTCAGGAATGCCTACAGGACACCACAAGAGATGCACTGAAAGCATTGTGACCAAGACCCTTCAGGAATGCCTACAGTACACCACCCTTCAGGAATGCCTACAGTACACCACCCTTTAGGAATGCCTACAGTACACCACCCTTCAGGAATGCCTACAGTACACCACCCTTCAGGAATGCCTACAGTACACCACCCTTTAGGAATGCCTACAGTACACCACCCTTTAGGAATGCCTACAGTACACCACCCTTTAGGAATGCCTACAGTACACCACCCTTCAGGAATGCCTACAGTACACCACCCTTTAGGAATGCCTACAGTACACCACCCTTTAGGAATGCCTACAGTACACCACCCTTTAGAAATGCCTACAGTACACCACCCTTCAGGAATGCCTACAGTACACCACCCTTTAGGAATGCCTACAGTACACCACAAGAGATGCACTGAAAGCACTGTGACCAAGACCCTTCAGGAATGCCTACAGTACACCACAAGAGATGCACTGAAAGCACTGTGACCAAGACCCTTCAGGAATGCCTACAGGACACCACAAGAGATGCACTGAAAGCATTGTGACCAAGACCCTTCAGGAATGCCTACAGTACACCACAAGAGATGCACTGAAAGCATTGTGACCAAGATCCTTCAGGAATGCCTACAGTACACTACAAGAGATGCACTGAAAGCATTGTGACCAAGACCCTTCAGGAATGCCTACAGTACACCACAAGAGATGCACTGAAAGCACTGTGACCAAGACCCTTCAGGAATGCCTACAGTACACCACCCTTTAGGAATGCCTACAGTACACCACCCTTCAGGAATGCCTACAGTACACCACCCTTTAGGAATGCCTACAGTACACCACCCTTCAGGAATGCCTACAGTACACCACCCTTCAGGAATGCCTACAGTACACCACCCTTCAGGAATGCCTACAGTACACCACCCTTCAGGAATGCCTACAGTACACCACCCTTCAGGAATGCCTACAGTACACCACCCTTTAGGAATGCCTACAGTACACCACCCTTTAGGAATGCCTACAGTACACCACCCTTCAGGAATGCCTACAGTACACCACCCTTTAGGAATGCCTACAGTACACCACCCTTTAGGAATGCCTACAGTACACCACCCTTTAGAAATGCCTACAGTACACCACCCTTCAGGAATGCCTACAGTACACCACCCTTTAGGAATGCCTACAGTACACCACAAGAGATGCACTGAAAGCACTGTGACCAAGACCCTTCAGGAATGCCTACAGTACACCACAAGAGATGCACTGAAAGCACTGTGACCAAGACCCTTCAGGAATGCCTACAGGACACCACAAGAGATGCACTGAAAGCATTGTGACCAAGACCCTTCAGGAATGCCTACAGTACACCACAAGAGATGCACTGAAAGCATTGTGACCAAGATCCTTCAGGAATGCCTACAGTACACTACAAGAGATGCACTGAAAGCATTGTGACCAAGATCCTTCAGGAATGCCTACAGTACACCACAAGAGATGCACTGAAAGCATTGTGACCAAGACCCTTCAGGAATGCCTACAGTACACCACAAGAGATGCACTGAAAGCACTGTGACCATCACCCTTCAGGAATGCCTACAGGACACCACAAGAGATGCACTGAAAGCACTGTGACCATCACCCTTCAGGAATGCCTACAGTACACCACAAGAGATGCACTGAAAGCACTGTGACCATCACCCTTCAGGAATGCCTACAGGACACCACAAGAGATGCACTGAAAGCATTGTGACCAAGACCCTTCAGGAATGCCTACAGTACACCACAAGAGATGCACTGAAAGCACTGTGACCATCACCCTTCAGGAATGCCTACAGTACACCACAAGAGATGCACTGAAAGCATTGTGACCAAGACCCTTCAGGAATGCCTACAGTACACCACAAGAGATGCACTGAAAGCACTGTGACCATCACCCTTCAGGAATGCCTACAGTACACCACAAGAGATGCACTGAAAGCACTGGGACCAATACCCTTCAGGAATGCCTACAGTACACCACAAGAGATGCACTGAAAGCACTGTGACCATCACCCTTCAGGAATGCCTACAGTACACCACAAGAGATGCACTGAAAGCACTGTGACCATCACCCTTCAGGAATGCCTACAGTACACCACAAGAGATGCACTGAAAGCACTGGGACCATCACCCTTCAGGAATGCCTACAGTACACCACAAGAGATGCACTGAAAGCATTGTGACCAAGACCCTTCAGGAATGCCTACAGTACACCACAAGAGATGCACTGAAAGCATTGTGACCAAGACCCTTCAGGAATGCCTACAGGACACCACAAGAGATGCACTGAAAGCACTGGGACCATCACCCTTCAGGAATGCCTACAGTACACCACAAGAGATGCACTGAAAGCACTGGGACCATCACCCTTCAGGAATGCCTACAGTACACCACAAGAGATGCACTGAAAGCACTGGGACCATCACCCTTCAGGAATGCCTACAGTACACCACAAGAGATGCACTGAAAGCATTGTGACCAAGACCCTTCAGGAATGCCTACAGTACACCACAAGAGATGCACTGAAAGCATTGTGACCAAGACCCTTCAGGAATGCCTACAGTACACCACAAGAGATGCACTGAAAGCACTGTGACCATCACCCTTCAGGAATGCCTACAGTACACCACAAGAGATGCACTGAAAGCACTGTGACCATCACCCTTCAGGAATGCCTACAGTACACCACAAGAGATGCACTGAAAGCACTGTGACCATCACCCTTCAGGAATGCCTACAGTACACCACAAGAGATGCACTGAAAGCACTGGGACCATCACCCTTCAGGAATGCCTACAGTACACCACAAGAGATGCACTGAAAGCACTGGGACCAATACCCTTCAGGAATGCCTACAGTACACCACAAGAGATGCACTGAAAGCACTGTGACCATCACCCTTCAGGAATGCCTACAGTACACCACAAGAGATGCACTGAAAGCACTGGGACCATCACCCTTCAGGAATGCCTACAGTACACCACAAGAGATGCACTGAAAGCATTGTGACCAAGACCCTTCAGGAATGCCTACAGTACACCACAAGAGATGCACTGAAAGCATTGTGACCAAGACCCTTCAGGAATGCCTACAGTACACCACAAGAGATGCACTGAAAGCATTGTGACCAAGACCCTTCAGGAATGCCTACAGTACACCACAAGAGATGCACTGAAAGCATTGTGACCAAGACCCTTCAGGAATGCCTACAGGACACCACAAGAGATGCACTGAAAGCACTGGGACCATCACCCTTCAGGAATGCCTACAGTACACCACAAGAGATGCACTGAAAGCACTGTGACCATCACCCTTCAGGAATGCCTACAGTACACCACAAGAGATGCACTGAAAGCACTGGGACCATCACCCTTCAGGAATGCCTACAGTACACCACAAGAGATGCACTGAAAGCACTGGGACCATCACCCTTCAGGAATGCCTACAGTACACCACAAGAGATGCACTGAAAGCACTGGGACCATCACCCTTCAGGAATGCCTACAGTACACCACAAGAGATGCACTGAAAGCACTGTGACCATCACCCTTCAGGAATGCCTACAGTACACCACAAGAGATGCACTGAAAGCATTGTGACCAAGACCCTTCAGGAATGCCTACAGTACACCACAAGAGATGCACTGAAAGCATTGTGACCAAGACCCTTCAGGAATGCCTACAGTACACCACAAGAGATGCACTGAAAGCACTGTGACCATCACCCTTCAGGAATGCCTACAGTACACCACAAGAGATGCACTGAAAGCACTGGGACCAATACCCTTCAGGAATGCCTACAGTACACCACAAGAGATGCACTGAAAGCACTGTGACCATCACCCTTCAGGAATGCCTACAGTACACCACAAGAGATGCACTGAAAGCACTGTGACCATCACCCTTCAGGAATGCCTACAGTACACCACAAGAGATGCACTGAAAGCACTGGGACCATCACCCTTCAGGAATGCCTACAGTACACCACAAGAGATGCACTGAAAGCATTGTGACCAAGACCCTTCAGGAATGCCTACAGTACACCACAAGAGATGCACTGAAAGCATTGTGACCAAGACCCTTCAGGAATGCCTACAGGACACCACAAGAGATGCACTGAAAGCACTGGGACCATCACCCTTCAGGAATGCCTACAGTACACCACAAGAGATGCACTGAAAGCACTGGGACCATCACCCTTCAGGAATGCCTACAGTACACCACAAGAGATGCACTGAAAGCACTGGGACCATCACCCTTCAGGAATGCCTACAGTACACCACAAGAGATGCACTGAAAGCATTGTGACCAAGACCCTTCAGGAATGCCTACAGTACACCACAAGAGATGCACTGAAAGCATTGTGACCAAGACCCTTCAGGAATGCCTACAGGACACCACAAGAGATGCACTGAAAGCACTGGGACCAATACCCTTCAGGAATGCCTACAGTACACCACAAGAGATGCACTGAAAGCACTGGGACCATCACCCTTCAGGAATGCCTACAGTACACCACAAGAGATGCACTGAAAGCACTGTGACCAAAACCCTTCAGGAATGCCTACAGTACACCACAAGAGATGCACTGAAAGCACTGGGACCAAGACCCTTCAGGAATGCCTACAGTACACCACAAGAGATGCACTGAAAGCACTGTGACCAAGACCCTTCAGGAATGCCTACAGTACACCACAAGAGATGCACTGAAAGCACTGTGACCATCACCCTTCAGGAATGCCTACAGTACACCACAAGAGATGCACTGAAAGCACTGTGACCATCACCCTTCAGGAATGCCTACAGTACACCACAAGAGATGCACTGAAAGCACTGTGACCAAGACTCTTCAGGAATGCCTACAGTACACTACAAGAGATGCAATGAAAGCACTGGGACCAATACCCTTCAGGAATGCCTACAGTACACCACAAGAGATGCACTGAAAGCACTGTGACCATCACCCTTCAGGAATGCCTACAGTACACCACAAGAGATGCAATGAAAGCACTGGGACCAATACCCTTCAGGAATGCCTACAGTACACTACAAGAGATGCAATGAAAGCACTGGGACCAATACCCTTCAGGAATGCCTACAGTACACTACAAGAGATGCAATGAAAGCACTGGGACCAATACCCTTCAGGAATGCCTACAGTACACTACAAGAGATGCAATGAAAGCACTGGGACCAATACCCTTCAGGAATGCCTACAGTACACCACAAGAGATGCACTGAAAGCACTGTGACCATCACCCTTCAGGAATGCCTACAGTACACCACAAGAGATGCACTGAAAGCACTGTGACCATCACCCTTCAGGAATGCCTACAGTACACCACAAGAGATGCACTGAAAGCACTGGGACCATCACCCTTCAGGAATGCCTACAGTACACCACAAGAGATGCACTGAAAGCACTGGGACCATCACCCTTCAGGAATGCCTACAGTACACCACAAGAGATGCACTGAAAGCACTGGGACCATCACCCTTCAGGAATGCCTACAGTACACCACAAGAGATGCACTGAAAGCACTGTGACCAAAACCCTTCAGGAATGCCTACAGTACACCACAAGAGATGCACTGAAAGCACTGGGACCAAGACCCTTCAGGAATGCCTACAGTACACCACAAGAGATGCACCGAAAGCACTGGGACCAAGACCCTTCAGGAATGCCTACAGTACACCACAAGAGATGCACTGAAAGCATTGTGACCAAGACCCTTCAGGAATGCCTACAGTACACCACAAGAGATGCACTGAAAGCACTGTGACCATCACCCTTCAGGAATGCCTACAGTACACCACAAGAGATGCACTGAAAGCACTGGGACCAAGACCCTTCAGGAATGCCTACAGTACACCACAAGAGATGCACTGAAAGCACTGGGACCAAGACCCTTCAGGAATGCCTACAGTACACCACAAGAGATGCACTGAAAGCACTGGGACCAAGACCCTTCAGGAATGCCTACAGTACACCACAAGAGATGCACTGAAAGCATTGTGACCAAGACCCTTCAGGAATGCCTACAGTACACCACAAGAGATGCACTGAAAGCACTGGGACCATTACCCTTCAGGAATGCCTACAGTACACCACAAGAGATGCACTGAAAGCACTGTGACCAAAACCCTTCAGGAATGCCTACAGTACACCACAAGAGATGCACTGAAAGCACTGGGACCAAGACCCTTCAGGAATGCCTACAGTACACCACAAGAGATGCACTGAAAGCACTGGGACCATTACCCTTCAGGAATGCCTACAGTACACCACAAGAGATGCACTGAAAGCACTGGGACCAATACCCTTCAGGAATGCCTACAGTACACCACAAGAGATGCACTGAAAGCACTGGGACCAATACCCTTCAGGAATGCCTACAGTACACCACAAGAGATGCACTGAAAGCACTGGGACCAATACCCTTCAGGAATGCCTACAGTACACCACAAGAGATGCACTGAAAGCACTGGGACCAAGACCCTTCAGGAATGCCTACAGTACACCACAAGAGATGCACTGAAAGCACTGGGACCAATACCCTTCAGGAATGCCTACAGTACACCACAAGAGATGCACTGAAAGCACTGGGACCAAGACCCTTCAGGAATGCCTACAGTACACCACAAGAGATGCACTGAAAGCATTGTGACCAAGACCCTTCAGGAATGCCTACAGTACACCACAAGAGATGCACTGAAAGCACTGTGACCATCACCCTTCAGGAATGCCTACAGTACACCACAAGAGATGCAATGAAAGCACTGGGACCATCACCCTTCAGGAATGCCTACAGTACACCACAAGAGATGCACTGAAAGCACTGGGACCAAGACCCTTCAGGAATGCCTACAGTACACCACAAGAGATGCACTGAAAGCACTGGGACCAAGACCCTTCAGGAATGCCTACAGTACACCACAAGAGATGCACTGAAAGCATTGTGACCAAGACCCTTCAGGAATGCCTACAGTACACCACAAGAGATGCACTGAAAGCACTGGGACCATTACCCTTCAGGAATGCCTACAGTACACCACAAGAGATGCACTGAAAGCACTGTGACCAAAACCCTTCAGGAATGCCTACAGTACACCACAAGAGATGCACTGAAAGCACTGGGACCAAGACCCTTCAGGAATGCCTACAGTACACCACAAGAGATGCACTGAAAACACTGGGACCATTACCCTTCAGGAATGCCTACAGTACACCACAAGCGATGCACTGAAAGCACTGGGACCAATACCCTTCAGGAATGCCTACAGTACACCACAAGAGATGCACTGAAAGCACTGGGACCAATACCCTTCAGGAATGCCTACAGTACACCACAAGAGATGCACTGAAAGCACTGTGACCATCACCCTTCAGGAATGCCTACAGTACACCACAAGAGATGCACTGAAAGCACTGTGACCATCACCCTTCAGGAATGCCTACAGTACACCACAAGAGATGCACTGAAAGCACTGTGACCAAGACCCTTCAGGAATGCCTACAGTACACCACAAGAGATGCACTGAAAGCACTGTGACCATCACCCTTCAGGAATGCCTACAGTACACCACAAGAGATGCACTGAAAGCACTGTGACCAAGACCCTTCAGGAATGCCTACAGTACACTACAAGAGATGCAATGAAAGCACTGGGACCAAGACCCTTCAGGAATGCCTACAGTACACCACAAGAGATGCACTGAAAGCACTGGGACCAAGACCCTTCAGGAATGCCTACAGTACACCACAAGAGATGCACTGAAAGCACTGGGACCAAGACCCTTCAGGAATGCCTACAGTACACCACAAGATATGCACTGAAAGCACTGGGACCAAAACCCTTCAGGAATGCCTACAGTACACCACAAGAGATGCACTGAAAGCACTGGAACCAAGACTCTTCAGGAATGTCTACAGTACACCACAAGAGATGCACTGAAAGCACTGTGACCAAGACTCTTCAGGAATGCCTACAGTACACCACAAGAGATGCACTGAAAGCACTGTGACCAAGACCCTTCAGGAATGCCTACAGTACACCACAAGAGATGCACTGAAAGCACTGGGACCAAAACCCTTCAGGAATGCCTACAGTACACCACAAGAGATGCACTGAAAGCACTGGGACCATTACCCTTCAGGAATGCCTACAGTACACCACAAGAGATGCACTGAAAGCACTGGGACATTACCCTTCAGGAATGCCTACAGTACACCACAAGAGATGCACTGAAAGCACTGTGACCAAAACCCTTCAGGAATGCCTACAGTACACCACAAGAGATGCAATGAAAGCACTGGGACCAAGACCCTTCAGGAATGCCTACAGTACACCACAAGAGATGCACTGAAAGCACTGGGACCATTACCCTTCAGGAATGCCTACAGTACACCACAAGAGATGCACTGAAAGCACTGGGACCATTACCCTTCAGGAATGCCTACAGTACACCACAAGAGATGCACTGAAAGCACTGTGACCAAAACCCTTCAGGAATGCCTACAGTACACCACAAGAGATGCAATGAAAGCACTGGGACCAAGACCCTTCAGGAATGCCTACAGTACACCACAAGAGATGCACTGAAAGCACTGTGACCAAGACTCTTCAGGAATGCCTACAGTACACCACAAGAGATGCACTGAAAGCACTGTGACCAAGACTCTTCAGGAATGCCTACAGTACACCACAAGAGATGGAATGAAAGCACTGGGACCAAGACCCTTCAGGAATGCCTACAGTACACTACAAGAGATGCAATGAAAGCACTGGGACCAAGACTCTTCAGGAATGCCTACAGTACACCACAAGAGATGCAATGAAAGCACTGGGACCAAGACCCTTCAGGAATGCCTACAGTACACCACAAGAGATGCAATGAAAGCACTGGGACCAAGACTCTTCAGGAATGCCTACAGTACACCACAAGAGATGCACTGAAAGCACTGTGACCAAGACTCTTCAGGAATGCCTACAGTACACCACAAGAGATGCACTGAAAGCACTGTGACCAAGACTCTTCAGGAATGCCTACAGTACACCACAAGAGATGCAATGAAAGCACTGGGACCAAGACTCTTCAGGAATGCCTACAGTACACTACAAGAGATGCACTGAAAGCACTGGGACCAAGACTCTTCAGGAATGCCTACAGTACACTACAAGAGATGCAATGAAAGCACTGGGACCAAGACCCTTCAGGAATGCCTACAGTACACCACAAGAGATGCACTGAAAGCACTGGGACCAAGACTCTTCAGGAATGCCTACAGTACACTACAAGAGATGCACTGAAAGCACTGTGACCAAAACCCTTCAGGAATGCCTACAGTACACCACAAGAGATGCACTGAAAGCACTGTGACCAAGACTCTTCAGGAATGCCTACAGTACACTACAAGAGATGCAATGAAAGCACTGTGACCAAGACTCTTCAGGAATGCCTACAGTACACTACAAGAGATGCAATGAAAGCACTGGGACCAAGACCCTTCAGGAATGCCTACAGTACACTACAAGAGATGCAATGAAAGCACTGGGACCAAGACTCTTCAGGAATGCCTACAGTACACTACAAGAGATGCAATGAAAGCACTGTGACCAAGACTCTTCAGGAATGCCTAAAGTACACTACAAGAGATGCACTGAAAGCACTGTGACCAAGACTCTTCAGGAATGCCTACAGTACACCACAAGAGATGCACTGAAAGCACTGTGACCAAGACTCTTCAGGAATGCCTACAGTACACCACAAGAGATGCAATGAAAGCACTGGGACCAAGACTCTTCAGGAATGCCTACAGTACACTACAAGAGATGCAATGAAAGCACTGTGACCAAGACTCTTCAGGAATGCCTACAGTACACCACAAGAGATGCAATGAAAGCACTGGGACCAAGACCCTTCAGGAATGCCTACAGTACACTACAAGAGATGCAATGAAAGCACTGGGACCAAGACTCTTCAGGAATGCCTACAGTACACTACAAGAGATGCAATGAAAGCACTGTGACCAAGACTCTTCAGGAATGCCTAAAGTACACCACAAGAGATGCACTGAAAGCACTGTGACCAAGACTCTTCAGGAATGCCTACAGTACACCACAAGAGATGCACTGAAAGCACTGGGACCAAGACTCTTCAGGAATGCCTACAGTACACCACAAGAGATGCACTGAAAGCACTGTGACCAAGACCCTTCAGGAATGCCTACAGTACACCACAAGAGATGCACTGAAAGCACTGGGACCAAGACTCTTCAGGAATGCCTACAGTACACCACAAGAGATGCAATGAAAGCACTGGGACCAAGACTCTTCAGGAATGCCTACAGTACACTACAAGAGATGCACTGAAAGCACTGGGACCAAGACTCTTCAGGAATGCCTACAGTACACTACAAGAGATGCAATGAAAGCACTGGGACCAAGACTCTTCAGGAATGCCTACAGTACACTACAAGAGATGCAATGAAAGCACTGGGACCAAGACTCTTCAGGAATGCCTACAGTACACTACAAGAGATGCAATGAAAGCACTGGGACCAAGACTCTTCAGGAATGCCTACAGTACACTACAAGAGATGCAATGAAAGCACTGGGACCAAGACTCTTCAGGAATGCCTACAGTACACCACAAGAGATGCAATGAAAGCACTGGGACCAAGACTCTTCAGGAATGCCTACAGTACACTACAAGAGATGCACTGAAAGCACTGGGACCAAGACTCTTCAGGAATGCCTACAGTACACTACAAGAGATGCAATGAAAGCACTGGGACCAAGACTCTTCAGGAATGCCTACAGTACACTACAAGAGATGCAATGAAAGCACTGGGACCAAGACTCTTCAGGAATGCCTACAGTACACCACAAGAGATGCAATGAAAGCACTGGGACCAAGACTCTTCAGGAATGCCTACAGTACACCACAAGAGATGCAATGAAAGCACTGGGACCAAGACTCTTCAGGAATGCCTACAGTACACTACAAGAGATGCAATGAAAGCACTGGGACCAAGACTCTTCAGGAATGCCTACAGTACACTACAAGAGATGCAATGAAAGCACTGGGACCAAGACTCTTCAGGAATGCCTACAGTACACTACAAGAGATGCAATGAAAGCACTGGGACCAAGACTCTTCAGGAATGCCTACAGTACACTACAAGAGATGCAATGAAAGCACTGGGACCAAGACTCTTCAGGAATGCCTACAGTACACTACAAGAGATGCAATGAAAGCACTGGGACCAAGACTCTTCAGGAATGCCTACAGTACACCACAAGAGATGCAATGAAAGCACTGGGACCAAGACTCTTCAGGAATGCCTACAGTACACTACAAGAGATGCAATGAAAGCACTGGGACCAAGACTCTTCAGGAATGCCTACAGTACACTACAAGAGATGCAATGAAAGCACTGGGACCAAGACTCTTCAGGAATGCCTACAGTACACTACAAGAGATGCAATGAAAGCACTGGGACCAAGACTCTTCAGGAATGCCTACAGTACACCACAAGAGATGCAATGAAAGCACTGGGACCAAGACTCTTCAGGAATGCCTACAGTACACTACAAGAGATGCACTGAAAGCACTGGGACCAAGACTCTTCAGGAATGCCTACAGTACACCACAAGAGATGCAATGAAAGCACTGGGACCAAGACTCTTCAGGAATGCCTACAGTACACTACAAGAGATGCACTGAAAGCACTGGGACCAAGACTCTTCAGGAATGCCTACAGTACACTACAAGAGATGCAATGAAAGCACTGGGACCAAGACTCTTCAGGAATGCCTACAGTACACTACAAGAGATGCAATGAAAGCACTGGGACCAAGACTCTTCAGGAATGCCTACAGTACACTACAAGAGATGCAATGAAAGCACTGGGACCAAGACTCTTCAGGAATGCCTACAGTACACTACAAGAGATGCAATGAAAGCACTGTGACCAAGACTCTTCAGGAATGCCTACAGTACACCACAAGAGATGCAATGAAAGCACTGGGACCAAGACCCTTCAGGAATGCCTACAGTACACCACAAGAGATGCACTGAAAGCACTGGGACCAAGACTCTTCAGGAATGCCTACAGTACACTACAAGAGATGCACTGAAAGCACTGTGACCAAAACCCTTCAGGAATGCCTACAGTACACCACAAGAGATGCAATGAAAGCACTGTGACCAAGACTCTTCAGGAATGCCTAAAGTACACCACAAGAGATGCACTGAAAGCACTGTGACCAAGACTCTTCAGGAATGCCTACAGTACACCACAAGAGATGCACTGAAAGCACTGTGACCAAGACTCTTCAGGAATGCCTACAGTACACCACAAGAGATGCAATGAAAGCACTGGGACCAAGACTCTTCAGGAATGCCTACAGTACACTACAAGAGATGCACTGAAAGCACTGGGACCAAGACTCTTCAGGAATGCCTACAGTACACTACAAGAGATGCAATGAAAGCACTGGGACCAAGACTCTTCAGGAATGCCTACAGTACACCACAAGAGATGCACTGAAAGCACTGGGACCAAGACCCTTCAGGAATGCCTACAGTACACCACAAGAGATGCACTGAAAGCACTGGGACCAAGACTCTTCAGGAATGCCTACAGTACACTACAAGAGATGCACTGAAAGCACTGGGACCAAGACCCTTCAGGAATGCCTACAGTACACCACAAGAGATGCACTGAAAGCACTGGGACCAAGACTCTTCAGGAATGCCTACAGTACACTACAAGAGATGCACTGAAAGCACTGTGACCAAAACCCTTCAGGAATGCCTAAAGTACACCACAAGAGATGCACTGAAAGCACTGTGACCAAGACTCTTCAGGAATGCCTACAGTACACTACAAGAGATGCAATGAAAGCACTGTGACCAAGACTCTTCAGGAATGCCTACAGTACACCACAAGAGATGCACTGAAAGCACTGGGACCAAGACCCTTCAGGAATGCCTACAGTACACCACAAGAGATGCACTGAAAGCACTGGGACCAAGACCCTTCAGGAATGCCTACAGTACACCACAAGAGATGCACTGAAAGCACTGGGACCAAGACTCTTCAGGAATGCCTACAGTACACCACAAGAGATGCACTGAAAGCACTGGGACCAAGACCCTTCAGGAATGCCTACAGTACACCACAAGAGATGCACTGAAAGCACTGGGACCAAGACTCTTCAGGAATGCCTACAGTACACCACAAGAGATGCACTGAAAGCACTGTGACCAAAACCCTTCAGGAATGCCTACAGTACACCACAAGAGATGCACTGAAAGCACTGGGACCAAGACTCTTCAGGAATGCCTACAGTACACCACAAGAGATGCACTGAAAGCACTGTGACCAAGACCCTTCAGGAATGCCTACAGTACACCACAAGAGATGCACTGAAAGCACTGTGACCAAGACTCTTCAGGAATGCCTACAGTACACCACAAGAGATGCACTGAAAGCACTGTGACCAAGACCCTTCAGGAATGCCTACAGTACACCACAAGAGATGCACTGAAAGCACTGTGACCAAGACTCTTCAGGAATGCCTACAGTACACCACAAGAGATGCACTGAAAGCACTGTGACCAAGACCCTTCAGGAATGCCTACAGTACACCACAAGAGATGCACTGAAAGCACTGGGACCAAGACTCTTCAGGAATGCCTACAGTACACCACAAGAGATGCACTGAAAGGCATTTTAAACAGGGAGACAAGAACACTCTAATGAGACAAAATAAAACCACCAGGTATCAGTCGTACGGTTCACTAAAATTCTGTCAACAACAAAGTCCACAAATCTGTTAAATTACTCATTCTCACTAGAAAACATCTACAAAATAACATTATGGTATGAAAACAATATACATTACACATCCCGTGAAATACACTACAGACATTTGCCTCAAAACATTACCCAACACAATAAGCATGCTTAGAAATAAATTTCAAAATCAATAAAAAAAATACATTTTTTTTACAAATGCACAATATGGACAAAATGACTCTGTCCTGACGGTATTTTTATTGCATTACAATCTCACAAGCTGTAATCATGATAGAAAAGGCACATTCTGCAAAGCCAACGGGCATACTCTGAATACTTTCAAAAGAAGAATTTAAAAATAATTGTTTCTTAAGCAGTTAATGAACTGACCCCTTAAAATTCATCAGTGCCACATTTACTGCACTTCATACAAACTGATACGGTTTACAATACATTATTCAACAGTGCAATAGAGAATATGAAAAATTAACCTTTCGAATTCTTACATACAAGATTATATGTATGTGAGAATGTGTTCCTGTTGTTTACGTATACATTTTCTTGAAAACTGGAAGGCTCAATTGGCACACCATAAGTAAATAAAAACATTTTCAAAGTCTGGTAGCGAAAACTCTCTTGTTCAACTAAAACTGGTGACAGCTCAATTCCAACATAGCTGAACGGAGCAAGTTTTCTGTCAACCATCAACTACCACAGCCTGTAAAAAAAAAAGCACAGTTTAATATTCAGTCTGCAAAATCAGTCACTTGAAGCTGGTGCAATATCATTATTATTATTATTATCATTATTATTATTATTATTATTATTATTATTATTCAGATGATAAATCCCTAGTAATAAGGAAGAAGCCTCCAGGGCATTGATGTGAAAGTAAGGCTTCCAAAGAGTATGGAGTTCACTTGAAAGGAATTACAGAAAGAGGATATCAGTTATCCGGAAAGGAAAAAATAATAAATAATTAGATAAAGATATAAATTAATTAGTGAAATACAAGGTGACTTGTTTTAGGGCAGAGATATATTGCCTCTTCACTGAAACTTTTGAAGTTCTAATTGCACAACATCCTCAGTAGGGAGACACTTCCGCAGTCCAACGGTGTGAAAGGTTTTGACGGAGGAAACCTTCAGCTAACGATTTCATGTTGGACCACTAACTCAGAGTCTGTAGCCATCTGAATATTGTCACTTACCCTGAAAAGGGCCATTTTCAGTACACCGTATTCCTTTTCACAGCACACACGATTTCATTTCTGATACCCACACAGAATGCCGTTCATTTTTCTGCACACCAGAAGTGTGAGCCTCATTTGCAAGGAGAAAGGCTGGCATACAATAGCTGCATAAATCTGACCTAGTGAGCCCAATTAAGGATTACTGTCACTCAGGTTGGCTTTGCACAGGTATTGCTGAATAAACTAAGGACAGCTGGTACCAATAATCTGTCAGCATAACATAACCCCATATCCAGTACTGTACAGCCATATCATCTTTCCACAAAACTGGACCACGGTATAATCGAAAGAAATGCCTCAGACCTGGCAGGACATTTCTGTTTCCTTAGAAACAGCCTGGATGAAATGAAGAAAGAATATTGGACTACAGATACACAGGAACATGCCATCAGAAAATAGAAAAATTCCCCGATATATGTAAACGGCCTTTAGGATAGGAATACTGTACAGAATTTATGCCAAAGGCCAAGCACTGGGACCTATGAGATCATTCAGTGCTGAAAGGGAAATTGTCAGTAGGAAGGTCTGAAAGGTGTAAGAGAAGGAAAGCCTCAGAGCAGTTGCACTGTGGAACAATTGTTAGAGAGGGTGGAAAGTCAGATGGAAGAAAGAGAATATGATTAGAGGTATGGTAAAAGGAATGAAAGAAGTTACGAAAGAGGTTGCAGCTAGGGGTCAAAGGGACGCTGCAAAAAACCTCAAGTAATGCCTACAGTGTACCACACTGCATCCTGTAGTTTAATATTAAACTACACATCAGCTGAGTCACATCAAAACTAAATAAATTAAAGTTAGTTATAAGAAAACTAATTTTGCATAAATAAAATAAGTTGTTGTATTATGATTATTATACAGCATTAATTCACGAGACCAATGAGTCACACTTCTAAACTTGAAAGTCCTGACCCCAAGGAACTGCTCTTAAATGAAAGAGTAAAACTGAGACTGAGGCTACAGTAAGGAAGTAGGAAATGGGGAAAGTATATACCAGAACATCAGCAATGCAACAAAGAACATTTCATACTGGTCACAGTGCACCACGCACACCACATTATGTGCAGCACT
Organism: Macrobrachium rosenbergii; assembly: GCA_039081455.1. Lineage (NCBI taxonomy): Eukaryota > Metazoa > Arthropoda > Malacostraca > Decapoda > Palaemonidae > Macrobrachium > Macrobrachium rosenbergii. The sequence continues at coordinate 29,533,114 of JANJGK010000005.1, read as the reverse complement.
CTCCCATGAATAGCAGACGTTGGAATATGCTTGCTTGTACACTGCACAGCGTCACAACTAAATACTTCAACTTGGCAACAGTGTGAAGATGCAAACTCTCACAAGACTAGTCCAAAGCAAATCTTATTTTTTGACTTATAATGTGATTCTTATTGAGAAAATTATCACTTTTTAAAAACCAGCTGACTGGATCAAACAGAATGTTGAAGATTCTGACCAAATTTCAAGGTCTTGACTTTCATTCACTCCTGGTCAAAATCAGGACAGCCAAAAATAATCTCTTTTTAATGTTACTGAACTGCCATTCCCACAGTCTAGGAAGGGGGAATAAAAAAACTTAAAGAGTAAAATGTAAACAAACTTTGGGCATAAAGACACATATGCAAGAGTATATACTTGAAAATCCCAGACAATACTTCTTTGCTCTTAGCCAAAAGAAGAACAAACAATACTACAGCATGAAAAACTAGAAAGCCATAATAATTAGAGTAAAATATTTATTTCTGTGGTGACTGGAGAAACCTGGAAGTGTCAAAGCACTGGTTGTACAATGAACTGGCGGAGAAAAAAGTCAAGTCTCTAGAGAACGAAGCTAAGTGATACCCACAGAATAATAGTAGACTTTAACTGAACCGGTTTCAAGTAGGAAGTGGCTTCTGGGTCACCAACTAGAATAGAATATATAGAATTTAGGCCAAAGGCCAAGTGCCAGGACCCATGATGAGGCCATTCAGTGCTGAAACAGAAATTGACAGTAAAAGGTTTGAAAGGTGTAACAGGAGGAAAACCTCAAAGCAGTTGCACTATGAATCAATTGCTAGGAGAGGGGGAAAGTAAGTTGGAAGAAAATGATTATAATGGTGGTACAGTAATAGGAATGAAAGGGGTTGCAGCTAGGGGCTGAAGGGACGCTGCAAAGAACCTTCAGTAATGCCTGCAGTATGCGGTGCACTGAGGGCACTAACCCCCTACGGGAACCAACTAGAAAGCAGACATTTAATTCACTCACATACTGAGACTCAACAAGGCTACTGATGCATGCAAACCGCTACTAAGGACTACAAACAAAGCCCAGTAACACCAGCTATTAGAGAAGCCTGTGAAATAACATTATGATACAATGGACTTCTCAGAATCTTTTAAACCATGAAGGAAAAATTGATGTTCTTCCTAAAATTAATCCCATAAGTGAAAAGCCAATTGAAAGTGGGGTCTTCTAGAACAGAACTGATATCAGCTAATCCCTAATATATGCAAGATTCAAGCATTTTGAAGAATATACTATGAATAAGACAAGATTTAATCATTTTACAGAATATACAGTACTATGAATAAGACAAGATTAAAAGTCATTTTGAAGAATATACAGTACTATGAATAAGGCAAGATTTAATCATTTTGAAGAACATACTATGAATACGTGGAGACTAAGTAAGCTATCAAAGACTCAAAAAGTGACAATGATGTGAAGGGAAGTTCCGTGAAGATGGTACTTGCAACTTTTGTACCTACCAATACATATTCAGGAAACAAACAAGTGACCTAACATGAGGCAAGTACTGACCAACATCATTTTCATCCCGCAAACAAGATCTAAATTTGCACTCCTGCTTCTAGCAAAAGCCCTGCAAACTCTTGGAATATTCCAACACTGGCAATGAAAAGTGAGACAGATATTCCAACACTGGCAATGAAAAGTGAGACAGATATTCCAACACTGGCAATGAAAAGTGAGACAATACCCAAATATCAATGCCTCTCTTATCACACTCCCCACCAAAAGAACGATTTTGAAAACAAGTATGAAAGAACTCCCACAGTCATCACCAACAGGCAGGGTACACCATACGCAGCCAACTCCAGGGAAGCAAATATATACTCTCAATCAGCTACAAGAACTTGAAAACACTCTCAACAATTATCTTACACTCCTCTAAACCACAAACTGTATGTTGTGAATACTCAAAACTAAAATTAGACCTCAGAATTTTAAATAACAAAATGAGAACACTCTGATATCTGATTATAAAAAGATAACCGGACAGTTTTTACATGGGTACTGAATTCACACACTCAGCAGGGTTTATCATCCAAAATGTGTGAGCTCAAACCCACCAATGAACATAAAATTTTATAGCCGCAGCTTTTATCGGTCAGGACACATTCTTCATACACACCAATAATCATACACTGTAATGCCTTTCATGTACTTCCATGTAATGCAATCCAGCTGCACCAATCTAGACCAATCAGGACTGAAAAGTCCTCACCACTCATGAAACCTCAGAAGTTCTTCATTCTTTCACGCAATATTGGTGAGTCAGCATCGCTGTTGTGTTGCCAATGGTCCCGGCAGGAATAAACTCAGAACACCTTAGCAGTCAGCACAAAAATACCAATATGTTTAAATATACACAGGAGGCAGAAAAACTGATATACTGTACAGTAATGTATTTGCTTAGTACAAGAGCAGTACTTGTAGGAAGGGTGGTCATATCAATGACAGCAGTGCAAACACTAATATTATAAGTTCAATTCAGTGAGCTTCCAAACCAAAAACACTGAGATACTCTACTCCTATGTAGCCATACCAACTCAAAATATGTACTTCAAAATACTTCAACATATTTACATGTTTATTTTTGTTCTTACGCTGTGTTACCAGGTGACCTAAAGCGCATGCAAGCTGTGCCCACCAACACTAAGGCCTGTAAACAACACCCAAAAACAAAAGCACTGAAATTATGACTTACGTGATATTAACTCTGAACCTGTCACATGATTTCACATCACAAGAGCCTCAAATGGTGTACAGGGCAGCCTCAAATATCCATGTGGCACTCTTCAATATTCTTTTGATCTGAGGAGATAAAAACATCTTTCAGAACTTCATCATGACATTCATCAACACATATACATAATTTAAGAATAACAATCAACCTACATACCATTACAATCAATCACATTATCTAGGTTAATGCTGCGGTGAGTTGCTGAAGTATTCTTTGGACCTCGTCTGCATGTATGTCTATTCAATAGTGCTGTATGTCTAAATTATGTTCAGTCTCCCCCGTTTAAAAAAAAAATTTTTTTTGCAGTGTCATATAATCATGACCCATACAACCAAAGTTTTTAATTAATTCTGCTCGTTCCCAAAAGTCTTCATTGTATTCTCCTGCTTCATTCTCAAGGCGAGACAGATGAAAGTGCAAGTTGTAAGAGTTGTGAGAGGCAGATGGATGATGATAGTTGATCTAGTAACTAATCTGACTGGATGCAAAAAATAGTCATATCAATTTGTGTTCAGGAAAAATGTGTCAGTTCTAATGTAAAGTGAAACATAAAATTGACTGATATCTCCAACACCCTACCCACCTGCAACTGCTGTTTCTAATACCTATCATAACAAACGAGTAAGGCCAATCCACATAAAATAACAGCTCAAGGCTCAGGCTAATGGAAATGGATATCCACCCATCTCATCTCCTCCAGCCCCAATTGTCATCCTCTGTCACACAGTCCCTGACTAATCTTCAACCCTTTCCCACTTGGAACTGCCATTGAAGCTGAATGGTATTCACTTGCTTACAAATCTGAAAGTGCAAGATGACCATGAGACATACGCATCAATGAACATTTCCTACATAATATAAAGCCCTTTTTTATTCAACTTTCCATCAACTGAACAATACCAAGGACAAAATACAAAAGAAGGCACATAGTTGTTACCAACACACCTATTTCACCAAAAGCAGCCACCTCAAAACCTAAATGCCTTGAAAGCAACAAGCTGGGAACTCTCTCTCTCTTCAGACATCCCCAATCCTACATCAAGAGATTCCAACAGAACTATTCGAGAATAACACAAGCCACTCACAGCAGTGCAGTAGAAAACTCAGACGCAGAAACCAATACAAAACACCTAAAGTTAATGGACCTAAACTTAGCAGACTTCTGTATTTACCAGCTGATATATTATGATTATTTTTTGTTATGTTACCATTTCAAATGTTACAAATTTTCAATAAATCTCTTAAATTGAACGCTAGGAGTACATTACAGCTTAGTTTAGGTTAGGAACTGTGTGGAGTTGCTGTTAGCTGTAAGATCTCTGGAAAATACTCAAGTGTTTGCTACATTATAGGGTCTTTGTTACTTGAAGGACTTTTTTACTTATCAGAAAGACAGACCACCAAAGTGTCTGTTAAGTTGAGATGTTACTATTACCCTAATGAATAAGAACCAGGGACTGGAACATTCCAATGAGCTCAGATTACAACCTGAAGGATTAGTCATTTATTAAAGATACCAGACCACCAAAGTGTTGGGACCTGCCACAACTAGCAACTTCTCACACTGATTCATGCACTACATTTAAACCTGTCTGGGGATACAAGTGACAAGTACCATAAGTACTGGACCAGTGAGGAACACAACTATGGGACCCTTCCCTTCCTCTCGTTTCTGAAAGGAAAAATATCACATCAAAATGAAGTTCACCAAACATGTCACCAAAGCAGAAAAACCAATGACACCTTAAAACATATACAAGGTCCTACAAACTCTCTATTTCTTCCTGAGTGTCTAGTTAGATCAGAATACCCGTGGTGTGAATAATTGACATTTGAGTAAAAACCTTCCCAGCGGAGATATTTCTGGATTTGTACAGGTCTACAGACATACCAAAAAATGAATTAAACCACTCAGCTTGGCAAAAGACTGAAGCTGTACAATATCTTAGAACTGGTCCGAAACTTCTCACTACAGATACAAAGTAGTTCACTGTATATCTGACCAAATTACAACTTAATAAATACCAAAAGGATGGAGATTCTAATGCATTCCATACAATCAAAGTTGATGTTCTTCTCTTACCACAAGGAAAAGGACAAGAAGCTTAATGGATAAGTTGTGAAAACTCTTAGGCCTCAAGACACACAACTGTAAAATGAAAACACAAAAAATCCATGATAAATACAGAACATAATTTTCCTGTGGAATGACCAGAAAAGCTAGAAGTTCCAAAACACTGGCTAAAGCCTGACTTGTACATGGAGGTCACAGAATTGGATGTGCATTCAGTCACACCTCTCTAAGGAGCTGCTCACAGGAATATCTATGGAACAGTGGTGAATTGTTTCTGGATAAACTGACCTCTAGTTGAAGGTGAAGAGTCACTGACTAAATAGAAGGCCTTCAATTCCACTCACATGAAAACTCTGGGCTGTATGAGTAACTGGATCACTGCCAAAACCTAATAACAGTGCTCACTAACACTAGCCATCAGAAATTTTAAGATAACTACTGTAGATGCACCGGATTTCTCAAGATTTACTAAACTTGAGACAGCAACACCCAAATAATTCCTTAAACAAAAGACAGTAACACCTAAATACCATGTAAAAATTAATAAATTCATAGATAAAAAAACTAAAATATTACGGGCTCTTCAGGGACAGAATAAAAAACCAGCTCACCTTAATAATAATTCCTTAAACCAAGACAGCAACGCCTAAATACCTTGTAAAATTTAATAAATAAATATCAATGGCTCTTCTGGGACAAAATAAAAAATAGCTCACCTTTAACATATGTGATATTAAATAACTTTTAAAATATGCACCACAATCAAGTAGAACTCCAAAAGCGAGAAAGTTATGAAAGGATGGTAGGTGGAGTTGAGTGTACGATCTATCTAACAGCCTTCCTACTTGAATAGGAATATAAGAAAGATAAGATTTTGGCCAAAGGCCAAGCACTGGGACTTACGAGGTCATTCAGCACTGAATGGCAAATTGAGAGTACAGGAGGTCTGAAAGGTGTAACAAGAGGAAAACCTCACTGCTGCACTATGAAACAATTATTGGGACAAGGTGGAAAATACGATGGAAGCAAAAGAATATGAACGGAGGTATCATAAAAGGAATGAAAGGGGTTGCAGCAGCTAGGGGCCTAAGGAAGGCTGGCTGCAAGGAACGTAAAGTAAACGCCTACAGCTCCCGGCACGAGGTGCACTGGCTTGCGGGAAGCTGAGGCGTGGACAGCAAGCCAAAGTAGCACCATTTGACGCCTGACTCTAGACAGGGGACAGTGCTTGGAGGAAAGGCTATAAGCGAATTATATCACACGTATGTGGGAGACTTTACATGACAGCACATCATCATACAAATAAAAAGCAAAACAATAAATAAATACTTGACAAAAACTTATCGATAATTATGCCATTAGGCCTACGTATATGGTCCACCCATTCCAGACGTTTTGGCGCTTACTGTGGTATAGGCGTATACCACAAGCTTCGAATGCTTATTTATTTAAACGTTTTGGAACTTATAATTTACTTAAGGGTATTTCTAAACTATAAAGGTCAAAATTCAAGTTGCAAGGAACGAACATGTCCGCGGTTACACCAATTGACATAACAAAAGTCCAAGCAAAAGTCATAAGCTTACCACGCGGGCAACAGACAATAGCACTGACTAATAGCATATCCAGGGGGAGGGGGGGGGGCACATGGGCACGTGGCCCCCTCCAGGAAAAATAATGACAAAATAATAATGCCGAAGATTTAGATAATAACATATATGAGAATATAAAATGGGAAAAAATAATAAATCTACTATAGATATATATGTATATATAACATTATATATATATATATATATATATATATATATATATATATATATATATATATATATATATTATATATATAAAAAATTTTTTTTCAAAAAGTAAATTGGCTCAAGAAATTCGGGAAAAATTCCCTAGCAATTAACATACTGAAAGACTACGTAATGCCCAAATTAACACGGTGAACACATAAAGCCCACATTAACACGGTGAACACAAACACATAAAGCCCAAATTAACACGGTGAACACAAACACACAATGCCCAAATTAACACGGTGAACACAAACACATAAAGCCCAAATTAACACGGTGAACACAAACACATAAAGCCCAAATTAACACGGTAAACACACAATGCCCAAATTAACACGGTAAACACACAATGCCCAAATTAACACGGTGAACACACAATGCCCAAATTAACACGGTGAACACACAATGCCCAAATTAACACGGTAACCACAAAGAAATTGACCGAAAAAGAACTCGGCGTAAACAATGCAAAGGTGCAATGGAGGAGAGAAAAGCAAGTGGTGCCTTCAAAACAAGACTTCCCCAGCGGCTGACGGATGACCTGGAGAAACTCTGTCACTGACGAAGTCCAGAATCCCGTGAAATCGAAGTGTAAATTCCTCTTCACAGACACACGCCCATGACTCTCTGTTTATAAGAAAACAAGACGATTATCTCATTTGAACGCCCACCAAGCACAGACGGCGATCGGACGACCGGCGTAGAACGTCTCGTCTCTCACAGCGGCCGAACACACACTGACTGACTAACTCGAGAACTCCTCCCAGTGTTGCCAACTAAAAGGTCCATTATTGCTTGAAAAATCCCTACGGATTCATCAAAATGTCCCTACATGTCCCTACATTAACAAGAAAATGTCCCTATGTTGTCCCTACCGTAATTAGATGAGTAATCATTATAATACGGCTTGACAAACTTATTAGAACACAACTTTTAAATATTATTTACTGATAACCTAAACGGGATTACATGAAAACAAAACAAGAAAATTCTGCTGTAAGATTTATTTGAAGTCATACATTGCTTGATTATGACAAGCAATATGAGTTTCGTCAATTTCTTTAGCGAAATCTAGGCAGGATTTATCTTTAGCTTTTAAATTTGAATTGACAAACAAAATTGAGTCTAAGAGTTCTGGCCCCATTCTGTTACGTTTCTTGGTCTTGGAATCTACCATAAATGAAAAAATCCTCTCTGTTTCTGCATTTGAATGCGGTAAAGTTAGAATTAATATTGCAAGAGAGGCAATATTGCTAAATACATATTGATCAGAGAAATTCTTCAAATTCTTTAAATAAGACCAAAACTCTTCATCACTCATATTTTTCAACATTTCAGTCTCATCTACATTAAAATAAGCAGGAATATCTCCCCATTCATTATTTACATTATTTCCTGACTCTAACAAATGGCTATACTTCGCTATCAAAGTGTCCAACCTAGGTAACTTGTCCCTAGCATTTGGGTCTAGTGCTACTGCTGGTTTTAAGAATTTCATTTCAGTAAACAAGGGATCAAATAATGGTAATCTTTTCTTAATTTCACCATATGATGTCTGATAAAAAATAAGGCACCTTTCTCTGAATTTATCTATATCTGCAGCTTCCAGCCCTTCTGACTCTGCGGAAAGAATATTCTCACATTCAGATCCTAAACATATTTTATTTAGAGGGAGCAGATAAGTTGAACTGAAAGGCTCAATTTTGGACAAGTCATTTAAATACTGTGGCTTAATGAAGTTTTTGCATAAGAGTCTAGCCATTCTCAAGCTTTCTTCTTGGAGAATGCCAATGAGACTAATCTTACTTTGAAACAAAGCATTTAACTGATTGAAATAGGTCAAAGTATAATTCATGAATGTAAGATATGCTTTGGTAAATGGGTTGTTAAGGTCTTTCATTATCAGATCTGCTGAGACAAGTTTATCCTCCACTTGAGCTTGGAAAAAAAGTAATTTCAACACTTCCCATTGACTTAAAATACGTTCCACACACTTCTGTAAAGCAAGCCAGCGTGTGTCAGCGGGTCTAAGAATTTTTGCTTTCTCTGCTGATAGGTACTGTTGCAATTGAAATAATTCTGCTTGTCTTTTGGAACTATGGCTAAAATATGATGCTATGTTACGAATCAGATCCTCTATGTTTTTAGGCAAAGTTGCAGCGGCTTTGCTTGCAGCAATATGCAGGGAATGACATATGCATCTTATTGCAAAAAAACTTTCATCAGCATCTTGTTTTAGTCTTGTCATGAGTGAATTATTCTTACCAACTAATACGCTGGCATTATCTGCAGCCATGGCAATAATATTTCTTAATATAAGGGGATTTGCTTATCATTAAAGCAGGAAATTATGACATTATATATTGATTGTGAATCACTGTTTAGAGAATCATGTGATATTGCTTCCAACAATTGAGTTACAACTTTGCCTTCCTCAGAATAATATCGAACTAAAACTGCTATTATTTTTACACTAGAGATATCTGTTCCTTCATCTACTAATATGGAAAATTTTACTCTCTGTAGAATGCTGACTAATTTGTCCTTCTCAACTTTGGCGATAACATTCTTTACAATACTGGTACATTTTGTTCTGTGTAATTTTACATTTTTCACAATTTCAGAATCAGGAATACCGATGTGTAAAGCTTCCACTAAATGGTCCATAGCATTCATAGAAATAGCATGTTCAACAAATACACCACTCAAAATAATTTCAAACTTTTTTACATTTTCCTGGAGTACATTGCGAGAGTTACCTTCTAGCCCCTTTTGAAACCAACTACTGGCAGATGGCTGAGTTTTCAGTAACCTAACAGCTTTTTTATGGGCTTCCCTCTTTGAGTGCTTTATTAATTCACTATTGCCAGCCACAAGCTTGGACTTGCATGCATTACAGAAAGCCTGATGGGGGTTATTCTTGACTTCAGACAGCCAGCCTCGAAATTCTTCTTTCTAAAAAGAAATATAATTTCTCTTAACCTCTTAACATTACATTTATTCCAAAATTACAATGAAAATCATATACGGATTTTTTTCTCGTTATTTATTTTGAATCTGGTGGGAGTGTTGCCAACTATATGGAGCTCATTACCCTACCTAATAACCTAAGAAGTGAAATAGATCCATTTTCATTTCATTTGCCTGGTCAATGGTCACAGGATAATGAATTAGAGCGTGATTTGTTTTCACATTAAATTCGGGAAAAACATAGCCAGAACACAATAGCCTATGCCTACTATACTTTTTTTTTCATTAGCTTTAACATTCCTACCTTTATATTACTGTAATATACAAAAATGGCCTAGAACTTCTAAATATGAGCATCTTAGGCATCAAATTAGAAAAATCACTCGTAAAAGACGAAAATTAATCACTTAAAACACACAATTCGTACATGAATATGAAGGGAACATCAGAGGAACGCAATGGGGATAACCGACTTCCTTTTCATGCTTCTTGAGGTAAAATATGGAGGTCGAAACTCGAAATAAAGTTGTATCTCATTTGGTGATTTATCTTCTACATGCACCTCTCTCTCTCTCTCTCTCTCTCTCTCTCTCTCTCTCTCTCTCTCTCAATATATATATATATATATATATATATATATATATATATATATATATATATATATATATATATATATATATATATATATATATTTGCCGGGTTTGAAAAATGAAGCAAAATCTCATTATTCTACTCCTCAAAATTAATTTTCTAGCATAGTCAGTAGAAATTCCTACTGGTTAACCTACTTCCCGAATCGCTGACAGACCACTAGTAATTTAAATGGTAATGAAAAAATCAGGTGTCATACACATTATTGTTTTAAAAAAAAAAATCTCACCTGTAGCCATTCATCCCTAAATTTCTGCCTCCTCGATGTTCCTTTTTCTTCTTTTTCCAACTCGTTCGAATCGCTCCTGTATTGTCTTTTCTTTTTAGACGTCGAAGGCCTTCATTCTCTTCATCCATTACCTGGGCCTACCAGAATAAAAACACAACCTGTGGCGAGACGAATGGCTATCGATGCTATCTTAAAGCTGTTTACTAACGGACTAACCGTAATTTTAGAACACCGGAGTCTGGACTTTTGAATCCGTAAGGGTCCGATACACGTCACGATCACGATTCAAATTCAGTCTCGGTGGTTGATGCATTGGATTTAGTAATAGTTTTCCGTAGCAGGCTAGCAAATGCTACAGCCAATGTTGCAGTGATGTTTGCTTTGACACAGTAAAAGGGTAAATAAATAAATTTAAGAATAATTATGTAAGTCAATAAATAAGTTAATTAATTTAAAAGATTATATATTTTCTTGCAGAGTTGAAAAGTCCCTACATTTCCGGCTATTATACCTGGGCGTCCCTACGTCCCTACAAACCTTAAAAAATGCAAAATGTCCCTACATTTAGGGACATGTCCCTACGGTTGGCAACACTGACTCCTCCTGATAACACGACCCGCGATGCCAGGTGAACGATAAGAGCTCCTTTTCTCGTTCCTGCCAGTCCGGAGCGTTTTGTAAACGTCCATTACGGGAGTTTCGGGCGCAGATTTTTTGTATATCGGAAAAGGGTACGTCGTCCTTTTGATTCCTTGCTTCCTGTTATCTGCTCGGACTTTCTTTTTTCGTTAACGTTCGATTCGGAAAGGGTCTTAAGCGGGAACTTCGTCAGTCATCAAGTTAATATCGTTCACTTTGTTTGGTATCGTGTACAGCCCTCCACTGGGATGATTTCTTCTCTGGCGGGCAAGGAAGGTCCTTGCTTCTTATATTTTATAATAATTGTCTTTCAGTGTCTTCTCGTCAATATAGTAGCTCCTGCAGGATAGGAGAGTCTTTAGTTCTTTTTTAAATTTGCTTTCTTCTTCTATGCTCTTCACTTCAGGCAGTATTTTGTTGTATAGCCTTAGTGCACAAACGCTCTCTCTCTCTCGCCTGACTTACAGTTTGTTCTAGGTTCAAATAGCCTAATGCTTCATTCAAGTACAAAAACGTAGCGTTCTGTCGAAACTGTAGGCATTACTTAAGGTTCTTTGCAGCGTTCCTTTTACTTTACCTCCTCTCACATCCTCTTTCTTCCATCTTACTTTCCTCAACCCTCTTCCTCCTGACAATTGATTCATAGTGCTTCAGCTGCTTTGAGCTTTTCCTCTTGTTACTTAACCTTTTAAACTTTGACTGTCAATTTCCGTTTCAGCGCTGAATGACCTCATTGGTTCCAGTGCTTGGCCTTTAGCCTAAATTCTATAGTCAATTCAATCCAACGAGAGAGAGAGAGAGAGAGAGAGAGAGAGAGAGAGAGAGAGAGAGAGAGAGAGAGAGAGAGAGAGGAGAATTTTGTTGAAATTGTTTTAATGTGCATAATATGCACGGTTGTTTTCGAGATAGAGAGGGGGGGGGGATTTTGCATAACTAAATGAATCACAGGTTTATATATAGATAATAATACTAGCATTTAAAGAGCATATACAGTATGTAATATCATCCATTCGATTCCTAATGCAGACAAACCGTGTTCACTGGTTAGGACTGACAAAATTGGAATTAGGCCTAGGCCTATGTTTGTTGAGAATCACTCAAAGAGAAAATTCTAGTCAACACGAGAGAGAGAGAGAGAGAGAGAGAGAGAGAGAGAGAGAGAGAGAGAGAGAGAGAGAGAGAGGGCAAAATATTATTAGAATTGTTTTCATGAATTAGCCAGTTATTAGTTTGGTAAAGGAAGGGGAAGATTATGAGAGAGAGAGAGAGAGAGAGAGAGAGAGAGAGAGAGAGAGGGTTTCTTGCATACGAATAAGCCTATTTTTATCATCGGGTTAGGAAGATGAAAATGAAAGTTAATTATATATATATATATATATATATATATATATATATATATATATATATATATATATATATATATATATATATATATATATATATATATATATATATATAGAGAGAGAGAGAGAGAGAGAGAGAGAGAGAGAGAGAGAGAGAGAGAGAGAGAGAGAGAGAGAGAACAAATGGGGAAACAAATGTGGGGATAAATGGGGCTGTTGATAGCTGTGATTTCCAGTTTCCATTATAAATGGATCCGTCGTTATTTGATAGGGTTATGACCGTTATTAGAGCCGCTGATGCTGCTGCACGTAGTGCCGCTGCTGCTGTTCTCTAGCATTGGACAGCATCGGGCAAAATTGTTTAAAATATTTATTATTATTATTATTATTATTATTATTATTATTATTATTATTATTATTATTATTATTATTCAGAAGATGAATAATTGTATGAATAATTGTTTAAAATTATATTATTATTATTATTATTATTATTATTATTATTATTATTATATTATTATTCAGAAGATGAAGAAGCCTATTTATATGGAACAAGCCCACCAAAGAGGCCAATGACATGAGATTCAAGCTTCCAAAGAATATTATTAATATTATTATTATTATTATTCAGCAGATGAAACCTATTCATGTGGAACAAACCCACCAAAGGGGCCACTGACTTGAAATTCAAGCTTCCAAAGAATATTATTATTATTATTATTATTCAGTAGATGAAGCCTATTCATATGGAACAAGAAGCCCACCAAAGGGGCCATTGACTTGAAATTGAAGCTTCCACAGAATATGAAGGTGTCCATTAGGAAGAAGTCAGAGGAAGTAAAGAGAAATACAGAAAAAAGAGGAAAAATAAATCAATAAATAGATAAAGAGATAAAAATGTATCAAAATGCAAGGAAGGAGAACAGTATTAGGTTAGTAATGCATTGCGTCTTCGCTTGAACTTCTGAAGAAGAAGTTCCAGTTACACGACATCCTCTGAAGGGAGGCTGTCCCACAGTCCCCCAACGGTGTGAGGAAGAAATAAAATGTGAATAGAGAAATGCGCAGACTTCTTCAGGCAGAACTTTGCATCAGTACAAGTTCCATGAAAATATTGTCATTATTTTTTTATTTCGATAAAGTTTCAGTGGGTTTTGTAATGTTCTATTTGATTCCTATTAGAAGTAAATCAGCATTATAGGGTTATGTATGTACGTATATATCTCTCATGCAGCAGATTGGCCTGATAAACTCTACTGTACCCCAAACCCAAAATCTGGGAAAAGGAACCACCGCCCAAATTCGGAACCCTTTCTCCCCAATCACTATAAATCTCAAGAAAATTCCGTCGACAAATACTCATCTCTCTCTCTCTCTCTCTCTCTCTCTTTGTTTCTCTGTCTGTCTTTCTGTCTGGCGCTCTCTCTCTCTCTCTCTCTCTCAATCTCGACTTCCAGCAAAGTTGAAAACTTGGTGGAAAAGGATTCGCGAATGTTTCAACCGTGACACTGATCGCCTTCCGGAGACAACGGAGTTTGATCAAGCGGAGAAAATCAAGGCCGTGTAATTAGAATGCTGTTTAACTAACTATTCTCCATCATTATCTTTTGATGAACGTCGATACCGCTGGTAGTGACATAAGCCAGTGGTTCTTAACCTTTTTTTAGTGTATGCGCCCCTTTCAAATCAGCTGTCAGTTCTCGCACTCCCTGAATTGCTGATATAATAATAATAATAATAATAATAATAATAATAATAATAATAATAATAATAATAATAATAATAATAATAATGTGTAAAAGTCTCAATGCCGAGAACAGGAGTGATTTTGTATAAGGTTCACAATAATATATAAATTTTATAAAGTTTCAAATTTTATTGATATATTATTGAGGACCCTATACAAAATGACAATAATAATAATGTTAATAATAATAATAATAATAATAATAATAATAATAATAATTATTATTATTATTATTATTATTATTATTATTGTTAGTATTATTATTATTATCATTATTTAATTTTACTTTTTGCAGAAAAAAATAACATGCGCATATAAAAATAATTTTGCCTTAATTGTTCATAGGGATCCTCGCACCCTCTTAGGAACCGTCTTCGCCCCGCCCCCAAAAGCAGTCAATTTCAGCCTCAGGAGTTGCAGACATAACATCAGCAGCAGCAGCAGCAATGCTGTCAAGAATTGCAGCTTTTCTATGCATTGTCCCTTTATGCTACTCCTACAGTATGTACAATCATTCAAAAATGTTTTGCAACATGTTCCAGAAGTTTTCGTTCACCTAACAGTAATGTTCTTTTGATATTTACAAGGAAATGTAATTTCCTTATGCGACTTTGGTTATTAATCATACGGTTAAAAATATAAAAAAGAATGGCAAGTGAAAAATTCATATTACGAAAAATGACGAACCATTTTGAAAAATTTCACTTCAGATGATTGGGCAAAAGAGTCAAAGAAGAAACTATATTTCGAATCCAGAGAAAAGCTTATTGACTAATAAAATAATATTGAATAACCATCAATGAAATTATATATAAATAAAGAAAGAAAGAATTCAACCATTATCGTTGTCAAAAACAAAAAAGAAAAAATCTCATAACGTCGTATGTTATCGTGTGACTCCACATTCAGGCAGGAGAAGTTTAAACTCTCTTCACGTGCACCCATAAGATGGGCAACAGACTAAGCCGCGCCACAATCATTAGCTTGCATAAGACTAATGTTTCTATTGTAAATATTGCTCGGCAGCTTAGCGTAAATAAAACAACCATGTATAGAGGGATACAACAACAGAGAGAACGAGGAAACATTATAAATTCATTGTAAAAACTGGAGGACAACCCCATTGTTGCACTACGTTAAAGATCATCATCGGATGATCACTTAAGGAACTCCTCCTAACTCCCCCGTGACAACCGATGTTGCTATAAAGAGAGAACATTACGCTCTCCCTTCAAGTTGCTGCTCAAACCATCCGTAACAGGCTACATGAGACCAAGATATTATTCCATCATACTCCTGTCAAGAAACACTTCACATCAGCGAAACACAAAGAATAGAGGCTAGGGTTTGCGTTATAATATAATCCAGTGGCCGATGATTTCTGTACGAGTCATCTTTTGCGATGAGGAGGAGACATTCTCCACTGATGAGCATGGTAGTCTTCATCACTGCTGGCATTTAGCATTAACTAAATTAATGTTGAAATTCTAGTTAATTTTAATTCTTTAGAAACTTAGATAATGAGAAATACAAAAATAGGCGTTATATATTCAGTTAACTTCATAAGAGGCATCAAAATGATAGGCCTAAGTAGCAATGAAAGAAATAAGAAATTACACATGATAACGGCATTTTATATATATATATATATATATATATATATATATATATACATACATACATACATACATACATACATACATATATTTATCTATATATGTATGTATGTATGTATGTATGTATGTATGTATGTATGTATGTATGTATGTATGTGTGTGTGCGATTATATTCTATGTATTACAAAAATAGACGTGAAATCTGTTAGTCTAGTTCAGTATATTTTATATTAAGTTTCACTAGTTCACAATATACATAGGATTAGTCATTCAAAAATTTAATTAATAATAATGTGAAGGAAATCTTTACAAAAGTCGTATTTGTTGATGTTAATAAGACTAATAGTTCAACTTGTAACAGTCGTAGGCCTATGCCTACAAAGTTCACACATATGAAGGAGATAAAACAACGATAGTGATGGCAGTTGGAGATGAAAATATTAAAACATAATAACAGTGATGACCTCTGAAGTATTACAGTAACATCCTTTAATTAAGTAAAATATGACAACAGTAAGCAGTATCAGAAAAAGCCCTGTTTAAGGGAAACTGCAGGTAATTTCTCGGACCCACCACTAGTGTTCAGTTGTTTCACGCGCTTACAACTGAGTTGCCAAATAGCGCCAGATGTCGCTATTATAAGCTGTTGTCCGAAAACTTTTGAAGTATGTTGCAAAACTTTTTTGAGTGATTGTACATTGACTCCTCATTCTCCTCCCCCCCCTTTTTTCCTGGGGCGAGGGTGGGTGGCAAAGGGGTGGTCTGGAGCCGGAACCACCAACCCCCCAAAAAAACTAAGGCGCTTCTTCCCCAATCACTATAAATCTCAAGCAAGCTCCCCTGACAAATCTCTCTCTCTCCTTCCTAATCTCGACTTTCGGCAAAGTCGGGAACTTTGAGAAGCAGAGTTCGCAAATATTTCCGTTCCGACACATATCGCCTTCTCCCCCCCCCCCCCACCTCCCGACCCCGCCCCAGGGGGCAACTAGGTTTAATCAAGGCGGAAAGAGAAAAGAAAGGGACATGAGCGACTTGATTAAGCTTGATTTTCTTCATTAATAAATATGTAGGCTATATATATATATGTATGTATGTGTATATATATATATATATATATATATATATATATATATATATATATATATATATATATTATTAGTAAAAAGGATGGCTGTATTATGCGAATTTATCTTATATAGTGTCTTTTCTATCCTCCTTATGATTCGCTTTTCAGGCTCAGCGATGTTAGTCAGCAACTGGCCGATATTCATGTTGGAAAAGGATATATAGTGTGCGGAATGCGGGAAGTCTTTTATTAAAATATCCAGTCAGAAATCGTTCGTCTGGGTTCAGGTTCTATTTTAGGTACCGTCGACATGTTTCGACCAGCTCGTTGGTCATCCTCTGGACGTAGTTGCAGAAGGTCTGAAGAAACGGTACGGTACGGTACATAAGGACAGGGAAGAGGGGAATGGGGGAGAAGGAGGAGTACCCCTGGATACAATCCAGTTTAAACCTCCTG
This sequence comes from Macrobrachium rosenbergii, assembly GCA_039081455.1. Classification (NCBI taxonomy): domain Eukaryota; kingdom Metazoa; phylum Arthropoda; class Malacostraca; order Decapoda; family Palaemonidae; genus Macrobrachium; species Macrobrachium rosenbergii. The sequence continues at coordinate 29,515,729 of JANJGK010000005.1, read as the reverse complement.
GTAGGTACTCGGAATGGGAAGGGAGGAAGAAAAGGTGGGGAAAGTGAAGTACAGTAGGAGAGGAAGAGTGAGGGGCAGACCCTCTTGCGAAGTTGAATGTTGATGTAGTCATCATGCCAGAACAAGAGAGAGAGGAAAGGTCCAAACAAGGGACGGCTGAAGAGGATGGAATCTGAGGGCTCGTTGACAGGCTGCTATAAATGATAGTGAATGTTACTGATGGATGCCGCTGCTACAAATGATAGTGAATGTTACTGATGATTTGCAAATAAATGAATTTGCTTTTTTTTTTTTTTTTTTTAGATGATTAATGATAGTGAAAGTGATGTTAACTTATCCTTCTATAGAGAGATGATGATGATGGTGAGAGTGAAAGTGATGTTAACTTATCCTTCTACAGAGAGATGATGATGATGGTGAGAGTGAAAGTGATGTTAACTTATCCTTCTATAGAGAGATGATGGTGATGGTGAGAGTGAAAGTGATGTTAACTTATCCTTCTATAGAGAGATGATGGTGATGGTGAGAGTGAAAGTGATGTTAACTTGTCCTTCTATAGAGAGATGATGGTGATGGTGAGAGTGAAAGTGATGTTAACTTGTCCTTCTATAGAGAGATGATGGTGATGGTGAGAGTGAAATGAAATGGGTCACAGTTGATCCTTGGCTCTAGTCTTCTCCACCAGTAATGGTCTCTGACTCGATTGTTGGTGAGTTCCCTTGTTGTATTGTACAGGTCTTCATCCTCTGTATTT
>JANJGK010000005.1:29427475-29507475 GCA_039081455.1 Macrobrachium rosenbergii | reverse complement strand
AATAATAATAATAATAATAATTGCTGCACATCTTGAACGAAGCTAATGGTGAAATAATATACTGAATTATTTTATGTACTTAGAAAAACCGACAGGAGAGAGAGAGAGAGAGAGAGAGAGAGAGAGAGAGAGAGAGAGAGAGAGAGAGAGAGAGAGAGAGAGAGAGAGAGATTTGGCCGTCTTTCTTACGTTGAAGCTTTAATAACGACCTCATATGTTCGTTATTCCAAGTATATATAATATCTGTTCTAGTTATGTTGCTAAGGGATGATTTTCATGTAGTCACGCCCACATACATACACATACATTCATACATACACATATGCACGATTGTATTCTCAGTCATAAACATTCCCTATGTCAGAATTTGAATATGAACACCTATAGGACACATTCTCGGGGAATCTAAGTGCGGGGGTGGGGAGAATCTCTCTCTCTCTCTCTCTCTCTCTCTCTCTCTCTCTCTCTCTCTCTCTCTCTCTCTCTCTCTCTCAATACAAAGTAGTCTACAAAATGCTTCGTAAATCATTCTAATAATAAAATAGACGTGATAACAAGATGTGTTATATAAATGACAATAAAAAGAGAAAAAAAAATTGGTCATTCTGGTGAGTGAACCTTGGAGGGAGGGGAGGGAGGAGGGAGGAGGGAGGGAGGGGGGATTAGCCGGAGTGTGTTCAAAAAGGTTTTAGGTAAAATGAAGACGAGGGGCCCAATTCGTATATACAGAATAAAATGATTCCAGGAAAGGCAGTTAAAACAAATAAGGCAAAATGAACATGTTTGCCATCCTACCGAAGGAGGAGGCGTCTATCTGATCCTAATCCAAAAAGGTGCTACACTTTCAGGATTAATTAACCACGAGGTTCGAGTCAACCCTGAGAACGAACAAACACATTCGAGCGTCCTTACAGTAATGTGCAGTACGCATGCATAAATATACATACAGGTCACTTGAAACTTTACCAAATCAGGCCACTCACGAGAAGATCCTATATATCCCGGCCTTGAGCCAACGAACGACGTCTGCAACGCACGAGCTCTAAACATACACTCATACACTGACGTTCAGAAGCTGTGATCTCTCTCTCTCTCTTTCTCGAGAGAGAGAGAGAGAGAGAAGGGCGACGTTCATGAAGTCACAGCTCCCGGGATTCTGTCGCCACTTCGTACATCACTGTGGTTTCTCTTTATGCTACAATGTATTTGATTTAATAAATAATAATCTTTAAAAGTAACAATTCAGAATTTATTTCAATGTTTACGATAAGAAGATTGAAAGTTAATATCAATATCTGTTTTCTGTTGGCTGTACTACATTGAAGAACGAAGCCTGTGTTTACTTGGTGCACCCAGTGATTATTCCTAGATTCCTCCTAAAGTCTTCTAATAAAAATACACTTGAGCACATTCAACAATTCTTCAACAATATATAACTGATGATTATAGCTTTTTATAATAACTTGAATGGAATATATAAGGCTTTTGGAGTTTTTCAATATCTAAAATAAAAGCAATAACTTAGTGACGTCACTAAAACCAATCGTGTCAAGGAATGTCTTTATTTATCCTAACTCGAGTATCAGGGGTCTCTCTCTCTCTCTCTCTCTCTCTCTCCCCTCCTCTCTCTCTCTCTCTCTCTCTCTCTCTCTCTCTCTCTCTCTCTCGTGTTTTTTCTATGGCAAGTGATACATTTTATTATGAAGTTGCCATTTACCCATTTGCCCTTCTCACGGGACATCTATTATAATAACATAATTATATGAAACATACACATCTTCACCAAGCCCTCCCGGTGACGTCATACATCCAGCCGGATTCTAACTTGACCCTCTCTCTCTCCTCTCTCTCTCTCCTCTCTCTCCTCTCTCTCTCTCTCTGAAGGCCAAGTGCCTCAAATGTCCTAAATAGGAAAAGTACAGGGAAAGGGATTCCTTCACTTGCTCTCAACAGATGCCTCTCCTTTCATGAAAAACATCAATTTCAGGGCAAAACTCGAGGTATTATGAAAGCCAAGGGAAACTCGGATTCGGCCAGTGAGAGGGTCAACTCAAGGTACCCATTCGTCCCTGCTGGGTGACTGAGTCCTGTAGTCCACACCAGGCCTCCTCTGCCCTCCAGTACGTGATAAGTACTGTCAGTATTTTCATGGCCCAGGATCAGTGACCTACCAAGTATGTAGGGTCACATGGAAGTTAGGTGAACTCTGATTTAGACAGCTTAGTTACCTTAATAATCTGAGGGGAAACTTTACAGGGCAACTGTGCATTATGTTACCGTACATGGTAGTGTTTTGTCGGACAAAATCTGGCAAATTACCTAAACATAGGTAATTACTTTATATGTGCATTGTTGGAGACATACTGACGATACATCATAAAAGGTATACGTATGTAATACATTCACTAACTCTAATGCACTGGAAGCTACATTTATATAATGTAGACCACAATCAAGATTTTTTTCATCATTTGATGTAGTATTAGTTAAAAATATTAGGTGATTCTGTACATTGTCAAATATTATCATCTCGTGATAACATCAGGTTATCAGAGATTATTAATTGCTACCACTTGGGTATACTGAAAGCTGTATCTGCAGAGTGTACAAAAACCTACTTAAATATATACACTGCTTTAAACGTGTTCAAATATTTCCTCACCTCTTCCTCTATGTCTGTTGTAGAGATCCCTTCTTCCTGAATTTCCTGGTCCCGGAAAACATTGAGAGCGTCGAAAAACATAAGATGTCTTCACTTCCAGCACCGGACTTTTCACTTTGAAGCACCTTTTTTCATTCTCTCCTGTAGCTAGTACGAAGAGAGTTGATTTTCTTGGGTATCATATCCTTTGTGGCACTGGGGATGTAATGTTCTTTCAATTTGTCAAGCAATTTTAGGTAAGATTTTGCCTTTAGGTTTTTATTTTTTACATTCCTCACTTTGTATCTTCCACAGACAAGGAAATGATTGATAAAGTTCAATGAACTCTAACCAGAATTCTTGGATGCTCCTGTGTGTTCGCCATGGCTGCTGTTGGCCAAACGAGCATGTATGATCAAACATCACAACACACTTGTCAAACATGCTGGTCAAACGTCATGTTGGACGATCCAGCTTCAAACAGCTTGTTCAATCCTTCAAAGACGCCCCTTACGTTCTCAAACTGGATTGTCAAACGCCAATTTGATCATACAAGTTTGACAGTCTGTCCTGTCCCTTGTAGACGCTCTGTAGGCTACTTATATCTTACTGATTGACGTCTTACGATTTCGTTAGACTTACTGCCGTTATCTTCGCCCATCTTTGTTGATGATACGGCTTATGGAAAGCTTTGGGCGTCGATTTCGTGGGTGCTAATCTTCGGAATTTTGTCTGAATTGTTATGGCCAGATAGAAACAAAGGGTTATACTCACAGAAACTCAAAATGCCCAGTTTATGCACCGTTCTGGGTAGATTACTTCCGAATCTGAGACAGACAAGTGCTCCACCACCCCCACCCTTACAATGACAAATGAGTACAACGAACACAATATATTTTAAGCAACTTATGATATGGTAAATTACTTTACTATCACCTAAAGTATTATCCACAAGGCATACTGTAAGCGATACCAAAACTACAAGGGCATTCAGGAGAGTTGCCAAGGCAAAGAAGTTACCAGCCACTTGGCAAGCCTAGACCTACTGTATAGCTTCGTTGATAAACCTGAAATCTCTATCTTTATCCTTCAATTTTAATGAGTACGTAGTGAGAATAATGAATAATTGTTTAATTGATTAATAATTCAAAAGGAAGGAGTTTTTATTCAGCCCCTGGGGATGTCAGGGGAAGGAGGAAACATGAGCTATATGGCTACCATGACGTTATATCTCCGTAGATAGCAAATTCCTTTTACAATCATGAGATATGTTTTATAAATTGCAAATTAAATTTGCTACACAAATGCTGAAGTCATAGCAAATGTGAACATTAGGCCTATTATCTGCGGCCTGTACTCATAAAACGTGATATATATCTTTACTGGAATATATATATATATATATATATATATATATATATATATATATATATATATATATATATATATGTGTGTGTGTTGAAAACGACAAGGCCGAACAGAACAAAGTCTATTCAAATCTAAAACAAAAAGATGAATATTGTGCTACGGTCAGCATCATTCTTACCGATTATGGGGTGAGAACAAATCTACAACAACTGGACAATTGAAGCCGCCATGCTGGGCCTATAATAGTCTCAAGCGTTTTGTTCAAAGAATGTGTCAAATATTCTTTGAGAACAGACAAAACAGTAAGGTGAATTAGTGAGAGAGAGAGAGAGAGAGAGAGAGAGAATGCCGCGCGTTTTGACAGACACAGACAGATGACACTGCTTGTGACAGTGACAAACAGACAGACAGAGACAAGATTGCTTATGGCAGTGGCAGACAGACACAGACAGACAACATTCCTTGTGAAAGTGACAGACAGACAGACAGACAAGATTGCTTATGATAGACACAGACAGACAACATTCCTTGTGGCAGTAACAGACAGACAGACGAGATTACTAGTGAAAGTGACAGACAGGCAGATAGACAATATTGCTTGAGACATGCACAGATAGATAGGCTAGATTGGCTGTGACAGACAGGCCGACAGGCAAGTTGCTTGTGACAGTGACAGACAGGACAGACAATGATGATTGTGACAGACACAGACTGGCAGACGAGAGTGCTTGTGATAGTGACAGATACAAGACTGCTTGTGACAGTGACAGATAGACAGACAAACAGACAATATTGATTGTGACAGACACACACCGTCAGACAAGATTGCTTGTGACAGTAACAGACTGACAGGCAAGACTGATGGTAACAGACAGGCAGGCAAGAGTGCTTGTGACAGACAGGCAGATAAGATTGCTTATGACAGAGACAGACAGACAGGACTGCTCGTGACAGAGAGAGAGAGAGAGAGAGGAGAGAGAGAGAGAGAGAGAGAGAGAGAGAGCGAAGATGAGAGAGGAGAGAACTGCTCTCAATCCTCTCTCTCTCTCTCTCTCTCTCTCTCTCTCTCTCTCTCTCAATATGACAGCATGATTTAGAGTTCATTATAACAAGTTTTCTTTCAAGAGTCCTCAAGTCAGAAGAGGCCGAAAGTGTTGGCAAACTTTACATTCGTCTGGAGTCGACATAGGCCTAGGTAGCCATGAAGAGATATAGCTTAGGACCTTTCATAAATTCCCTGTCGTAATAATATAAGAGAGAGAGAGAGAGAGAGAGAGAGAGAGAGAGAGAGAGGAGAGAGAGAGAGAGAGAGAGAGAGGTGCTTTCAAGGTCAATGAAGTGAATAAATCTATGTCCAAAGTTAATCTTGGTCCCCATCAATCACAGTCACTTTCATTCCATCTGTCCACTGACCAACGAAGGCAGTTGGTGGATGCGACATGACATCCGCCCCGTAGCTTAGTTAGCTGGTGCTTGGTTGAAATCAGTTTCCGAAATCGCTTGCTTACTGTGGTAAAAAGGCAAACTTCATCTTCAGTAATCATCTAAATGCTTAGATATACAAACAAGCCTCACACAAGCAAACCAATTTATTTCGACAATATCATCACAATAGAACCACACGAAAGATGAACTCTTATATTATATTCTACGCCAATCAAACACAAACGAACGATGAGGTTTCGATACTTGTGCTTTTTCTCACTGTAAAGAAAAAGACATCTGGCTATGCGAGTGCTAATAAATAAAAGGAGTTTTAATAATCTCTTGCGTGTAAATTACCTGAATAGGAAACATTCGAAATAGCGTGAAATATTGTTGCTATGGAGCTGTCTGGGGAAGGTGGAAGGAAGGAGCAACCACCTCAACTTAACATTGGGTGGAGGGCGGGAATTTTTTTTTTTTTTTTTTTTTTTGACAGTGGTACGGCCGTTTTTCTTTCAGAATACTTTGCTTATTTATATGATTTTTCCTTGAGCATTCATACCTATAACAACTCAGTAACTGGGCAATTTCAGGAATACTGTAACAAGTAACATATCGAGGAAAGTTTGAAATCTCACCGAGTTCCCGTCATCCATTGTGTTGATAACATAATATGCCCAGCACACGAGGCTGGCCTACACTTCCTTTTTCAGTGGAGGCATTGCAATGATACTTAGGCAGAATGAATAAATAAAGGTTACAACAAGAAAGTAGTTTTGACTGATATGAAACAAAAGAGTGCTTACAAGTAAGCCAGTCAAATTTTATATCTGATGACTAGGTCTATCGTTCGCTTGCCAATGCTTCGTGTTACTTTTGGTATCATAGTAAAGTTCTTTTCATATTCATTCAATGAAATCGTACATGAAATAAATTTCGAGTGATAAGGAAATCTTGTAATCTGTACAGTTTGTGGGCACAGGTCAAATGCAGCCTGGGTTGCGCCAATGAGATGAAGCATAATCATTGAAACCCATCGTTCGTTCGTTTGTGTTTGATCTGCGTAGACAGTTTTACACAAACTCGTCTTTCGTTTGACTGTACTCTCATATTATCGATACAAATCGGCATTTTTATGATTTGTATAAGAGGGTATGAGGGTTCTTCGTATATATAAACATTCAGATATGTTACTGAAGAAGTAGTTAAATATTTATCACTATACGCCAACGATATCGGACACGTTAAATGCCAGACAATCAAGAGCTACTTATGCGCATTCAATAGCCACATCTCCATCCAACCGTGGGTGGACAGATGGGTGATACCGACACTATTACTGTAGTTCTGGCCCTGTAATTCTTCCGGTATATAAATCCGCTAACAAATACACACACAGGTTTCGTATCAAGAGCATTTTAGTCTTCATCTCCGTAGCTATAATACCGACAGATACGAATTCCAGTCTAGGCCTACTCCTACATCCGTTACTTAAGGTGGAAATTCTATAGATATTTAGAGAATTTAAAAAGGATATAACCCAAGGATGATAAGAGCAAGTTATACATAAGACTACACTCTTGTTCAAAGGTCTGTTCGACCTGACATAATATATAAGTCTAGGTCATCATCTTCGTCTCTCTGAAACCAACCTGAGTCACCTGCTGTCGTTACTTATTTAAATATAAACCCGCATCTTAACAAGATAAAAACCAATCGTTAAACCTCAGTGGTTTAAGTCAACCCCGATTCGTCAAACCTCACGCCTGACAAAGTTTGGTTTGGAAGGTAAAAAGAAATATTTCTTTTTATATGCTGAGGCATCGGTCTAATATCGTCATTATTTCTTGCCTTCGTTCTATAGCCTCCTCCCCCTCCGGTTCGGGCTGCTCACCTAACTGGCTTTGACTTCGTCTTCTGATAGAGTCACCAGACTATAGGTGGTCTTTACTTTAATACTTTAATGAAGTTATTCCTATAAACGCCCTATTACTTAAGACTATGCCTTGATAAGTACTTAAATCAAGTTGAAGTCAGGGTCAATGTACTGCATACGAACGCAGTATTCGTCTGTTCTTTTTCCGAGCCACCCTGTCATTCTAGCCTCGCCCGAACACCCAATCACCCTGTGCTGGAGGACGTCTAGCCTCGGACAGGTCTAAGTGAGCCAGGAGATGATTTGAATTAAAAAAAAGAAAGAAGCCGCCATCTGTAGGGGCAGGTGCGAGGCTAGAAAGGAAATCTCACTAGACTCAGTGCGCCCGAAAGACTTCCGTTTTCTGTCGCGTCTCTTTCAGCTCCGATTCCCTCGAGGACAGGCAACGGGAATTCATTTTGGGACTTGGAGACTGATGTTATGAAAGGAACCAATGGCAATTCTTAAAGAGGAAATTCAGACGAGCGTCAAAAGGCGCCTGACATCGTCTTTGGGATCCAAAGTCTTTGAAAGTCTGACGATGAAGAACAAGACTGGCTCTCGGTTTCTGGACACTCTGGCCAACATACACAGTTCAGGCAGACTTTGAGAGATGAGACACATACACTATACTTTCAGTCTTTCCTCTTTCCTCCCGACACTCAATGTGCTCTCTCTCTCTCTCTCTCTCTCTCTCTCTCTCTCTCTCTCTCTCTCTCTTAAAAACCGCCTCGAGCTTCTGCTTTTACTTTGGCGAAGACAACAAACCAAAAGTAAATACATTAATGAGAGAGAGAGAGAGAGAGAGAGAGAGAGAGAGAGAGAGAGAGAGAGAGAGAGAGAGAGAGAGAGAGAGAGAGAGAGAGAGAATTAGCAATGAAAAGCTCCACGACAAACTTAATGTTTTACCTGTCACGTTATAGGCCTAATGTCTTCAGTTTGTGGCTACAAAACCTACTGTATCTGTTTACAGCTGTGATTACTCTAATATATTCAACGAATTTAGACGAATTATTTAATATTTTTTATTTGCATTCCTCATGTAGGCTATATCCACCGAAGCTTTCGTTCAAATTGCAAGTGAAAACGGATGAGCTTTAGACCTTTACAGTGGCTGTGGGATGACGCCACATTTCCAGGAACCAGAACGACTAAAAATATGTGAGGCCTTATTCATTCAACGGCTGTTTAAAACTGAGACATGACTGACATAGGTCTAGTGTTCCTTACACAGCACAGCAACGACATTTGCAGCAGGTGTTTCCGAAAGAGCAATTCTGCAACAGTGGCTTGGTTTCTTTTATAATTGATAATACGAGAGAGAGAGGATGAATGCTTCCCTCAGCGACCATTGCAAATGGTGACTTTATGCAGATTTATAACGGAGGTGAAAATTAATATCGCCACCAATACAAACTAAGCTAAAGTCAGTCTGTGCTTACTGGGTTAGGTCTAGGCAGGCTCTCTCTCTCTCTCTCTCTCTCTCTCTCTCTCTCTCTCTCTCTCTCTCTCTCTCTCTCTCTCTCTCTCCTCGATCTGTGATAGTGCAAAGTTGAGCCCCTTTCTGAATCATGAACAGGAATTGATTGTTTCAGCACTATGACTTAGCACTGCAAATGCTGTAAGTAACAGACACCATAATAGTGTCTGTATATACACTGATTTGAACAAGAATTCTACGATAAATAACTTGATGGGGAGAGTTTAGTATTGGGCATTTGCTGCTCGACGGAGTGTTGGTGATGAAGCCTCTCTCTCTCTCTCTCTCTCTCTCTCTCTCTCTCTCTCTCTCTCTCTCTCTCTCGATTAAACGCTGCTCCAATTCAGAGAGCGAACGAATGAAAAAGACCAGATAACAAATGAGAAATGATGTGGAAGAAAATAAACGATATACGAGTGAAGATCATCTCTCTCTCTCTCTCTCTCTCTCTCTCTCTCTCTCTCTCTCTCTGTCGTACGAAAGTCCCCAGGTGAACCAATGTGCTGGCATAAAGCCAATCACGACACAATGAAAACACAAAATCAAATAAATCATGAACAGTTTCTACAATCTCGTGTGTACACAGACACTATTAGCCATCTGACAAAGACAACCGATCAATCAATCAACTTGTTAAATGGTCTGTCCTGCCCACTATAACATAGGCCTAGGTCTTCTTCCTCTTGGCCTCTCTTAAACGAGCCTCAGTCATCACCTGTTGCTGGTTTATTTGCCTTCGTCTTCCTACACAGTCAACAGACCATAATATATATATCACAAGGTGGTCTTTACTTTAATACTTTATTAAAGTCATTCGTAAGAACACTTAATTATGAGTCATTTCATTCCCGGTTACTTCTCTCCAAGACAAGTGCAGTGATAATTATATGTGTCAAGTTGAAGTCAGGACCAAAATCTTGCTTACGAACGCAGTCTTCGTATTTTTCTTTTTTGAGCCACTCTGAGGTCATTCTAGCCTCGCCCCGGCACCCAATCACCCTGTGCTGCAGGACGTCTAGCCTCGGACAGGCCTCAGTGAGCCAAGAACTGATTTGAATTAAAAACAGAAAGAAGCCTCGCAAGAAGAAGCTGCCATCTGCAGGGGCAGGTGCGAGGCTAGAAAGCAAATCTCGCTAAGTCTAGTGAGGTCGGAATGCTTCCGTCTTCTGTTCAGTCTCTCTCCAGGACAAATCCCTCTAGGACAGGCAACGGAATTCCTTCTTCAGGGATTCGGAGACTGATTCTATGGAATCAACCAATGTCGATCATGAAAGGAAATCTGAACAGGCGTCACAAGGCGCCTAAGATCGTCGTTCGGATCCCAAGTCTTCATCTGAAAGTCTGACGATGAAGAATAAAATGATTATTGGCTATCGTGTCATGACGGTTTCTGGACGGTGCTGTTTCACTTTCACTCTTTCTCTCCTTTTTCCTCCCGTTACTGAATGTGCCCTCTCTCTCTCTCTCTCTCTCTCTCTGTCTCTCTCTCTCTCTCTCTCTCAAAAACTGCCTCGACTTTCCTATTTTCCCACTTCAGTGAAAAAGTCAAACCAAACTTAAATTAATGAACAATAGAGAGAGAGAGAGAGAGAGAGAGAGAGAGAGAGAGAGAGAGAGAGAGAGAGAGAGAGAATTTGCAATAATAAGCACCTAGCTCCGACACAAAGTCAACAAATGCTGTAACCGTTACATTGTAGGCCTATTGTCTTCAACTGTAGTTATAAAACCAGGTGTATCTGTACATTTATAATTAATTCATTATAACATCAAATTCAATGAATTTTAATATATATGTCTTCTTCTGAACTTTGTCAAAATCCCCATTCCCAATATATAGCCGATGAAGCTTCCGATGAACTGTAGACCTAATGCCTGTGGGATGTGACCAAAAACTTTCATTTCCTACAAACAAAAGCACCTAAAGCCGTAAAGCATCACCTCACAAATGCATGAATGACACCTTAAAAGAGTGGGCCTATGACGCTCTGCACGAACAGAAAGAGGAAGGGGTGCAACCGGAACTTCTTCTTCTTCAGAAGTTCAAGCGAAAATGCAGTGCATTACTGCCCTAGTACTATTTTCCCTCCATTTTGATACATTTTTATCTATTTACTAATTTATTTTTTGTTGAATAAATAGTTTCTCTTCTTTCTGAATTTCCCTTTCGTTCCCTTCCCCTGCCTCCTTCCTTCTAAGGAACACCTCAAAATATTCTTTGGAAGCTTCTTCTGGAATCTCGAGTCAGTAATAATAATAATATCATTTGTCGCCTTTGTTTCAGAAAGAGCAAACCTGCAACACTAGTTACTTGAGAAATCACAGACTTGGAGGACATGACTCTCCGATAAGGTCCTCCTCCCGAGAGGAGCGGAAGAGAGAGAGAGAGAGAGAGAGAGAGAGAGAGAGAGAGAGAGGCGTCTGTGCACAAATGGCCGAGGTGACTTCGCCCCTATTCCACGCACCAAAAAGGCTGCTTTTTGCATCACTCGTTATGCCGCTGCAGGCTTTTTTTTTTTTTCAAGAGGCGACTCTCGTGATCTGTTGTCAGTTAATTCCTCTTTGACGGATAATTTTAGACAAAATTCTCTCTCTCTCTCTCTCTCTCTCTCTCTCTCTCTCTCTCTCTCTCTCTCTCTCTCTCCACGGCCAACTCTGCTTCATCCCCCCGAGGCCGAGTTCGCTGTTTTCGCATAAACTCCCACAAAACGGCTGCATTAGGCGTCGACTTTTTTTATTAGCAATTTCTTTTCAAAGGTGCAATACGTCTTTTTAAATAATAATAATAATAATAATAATAATAATAATAATAATAATAATAATAATATCTGACACTTTTGACGGCCACAGACTGTATACAAGGCAGACCAATAGTAGGCCTAATGCTCCACTGATCATAGAAAAAACCGTTTCTTCAGCTTATTTGAAACCACACAAAAGGCGTCTTCTGAGAAAAATGGCTTCTCTAGATTTCACATCACACATTGCAGGAGGAGTTAGGATTCCACCTTAACCCCCTCCTCCTCCTCCTCCTCCTCCTCCTCCCACTCCTCCTATAGTGTGGATTACCTCCCCCTTTCCCTCTGGGGAGGACCCCCCCTTCCCCTTACAGAGCAACTTGCCAGAGCGCTACGCGGGAACTTTGTCCCTTTATTATTATTATTATTATTATTATTATTATTATTATTATTATTATTATTATTATTATTAAGGGTAAATAAAATTAATGTCAGACTTAAACTGTAGGGCTTGGGGTCCGTGGATGAGGGTATGGGACCCCACCGACCTTCAGTCTCCGATTTCGATCCCCGATATTCGGACCTCAAAGCTCGAACCTCGAATTTCGTACCCCACTTTTCAGACCTCAAGTCTCGACCCTCGAATCTCGAACCTCCAAGATCGAAGCTCAAATTTCGAACCCAGACTTCCGAATCCCGTCCGTAAGTGCAAGGTGATTGAAGCAGGCATTGAGGAAGCTTTTTGGTGAAGGGGGTGGGGGGAGGGGGTGGGGGGGAGGGGGTGGGGGGGAGGGGAGCTTGTTTTACAACGTATATAAATAATGAATAAAATGTGTAAAATGTATAGCGCATAATATCCGTGACAAACCCAAGCAGCAGCAGCAATGAGAACGGGACGGAAAGATAAAGCTAAAAAAAAAGGGGGGGGGGGACTGATGCTTGGGAAATGTCGCCGAATGGAGGCGTTCGTCTCGTCAAGTATCGTTCAGCATTGCTCAGTAGATTATTATCGGGATGTTTGTGTCGCGTTTAGTAACGAGTCCTTTTCTCACCTCCGTCACATTCGTCAGGAAGCAAAGCTGCAGCCTCAGGATCTGTTCCCAAGCCAAATTGATCTCGCCTTTCGAACTGCATAAAAGGCAGCTTCTTGGTCTGCCAGGGACGAATACACAATGCAGTCGCAGCTGCATAATATCGCTGATTCAGAGCACAAGGCTGCCGCAATCAGAGCAGTTTCGCCTCAGTCCTCTCAACGATGTCAAACCAATGGACGGCATTTCTCAGTAATCAGGAAGAATAAAAAGAAAGTTTGCCCTCAATATTGCCAGTCCGACTCTTTCAGAATGAAATTCAAGTTAAGTTATGGGTATTTTGAAGCTGGAAATGTTTATATTTTAATGTAATTTGCTTGGAAAAAAAATGTATTATTCCAAGATGTTTCAGTCATCATCACTATACTGATCCGTTCATTGACAATTCCTCTTCATATGACCACAATGGTCCTTCCTACCTTGAGCATTGCCCAATAATTTGAAGATCTTTTTGGTCTCATAGAATGATGATTCCTTTGCACATCGATTTCTGCAGTTGAGTTGAAGTATCTGTATTAGATCCGTTCATGATGAGTATTGATAGTATTATATTTTAAATATGGTTTGTTATTCTTGAATGATATTGATTATGTTTCTTTTCGAAGAATATCCCGCAAAAAATGGTTAAAAGTATATATTTGTTTCCTGCAAGTGTTTGGTCAGAGTGATACATGGCAGGAAGGAAGGACCTTCTTCCCTCCTGCCAACGAACAGCAACTGAAGGGTTGTCGGAACTGCCAACCTCTTATGCAGCTTTTAAAGTAGATGAATTAAAGGCAGTCTGGTATTTCACGCAGCCTGTAGTGAGTTCAGAAACCTGAATTTAATATATTCACTTTTGATTCCATCCATCATTCTATGCTCAGAACTGCTGCTGCTGCAGTGTTCTTACCCAAAATACGATATGTTGAATTTCATTTTGTTGGTCTGCCTGGCTCTTCATATCGTCTATGAAGGGCGGTGGCATTTTCGCTCTGGGGGAGGACTGTAGGCAAGTGGGGTTTCAGCGTCTTCCCTGACGTCGAATTTCGAGTCATTTTTCCTTTGCATGAAATACTCATTTCCAGATGAAGGTGAACTTAGTTATCCCTAAAGACCCATCGTTTTTAATTATGAGAAAAAGATGGGAATGGGAATAATCTAACTGGTTTCCTCACCCATCTGAGAAAATGCAGTTGTCCACTTGCGCTGGTTTTCTTCGGCGGCCAATAGGTGGCGTTAACGACTTGCTTATAGTCAAAATTGCTGTACATTTTTTGGTGGAGAAAGGGCCGCATGGGGACCACGTGGCAGCCTTAGAGCTTACGGAGGATTGAAGACATAATTAAAGTACGGTTTCATTAATAGATCAGTTTGATACCATTTCATAGCATAATTAGTGAAAAATTCCCAATTTTCGTTGGTTTAGTCGGGAGGCTGAAACTGAACTCAGACTGAAACGTAATGTAGCCTTTGAACACATGACAGCTTCCTGTAATCACATGATCATTACAGTTTAGTTTCATTGAAATGAAACTGAATCAAGACAGTTGAATAACTCCGATATGTATACCAGCATCGTTGCCTCACCAAAGAAGGGCCTGAAGATGCCATGCAATCATTTGATGAAAGAATCCGCATCCCAGAAGGCTCCTATAAAGGACAACAAACATCCAATGTTGCAGATGGAGGTGCAATGTGAAATATGATGATATTAGGGGCAATGTGGTATTGTTGCAATTATTGTAAAATTAGTATAAAACAGCAAAACAATCTTCCCTTCTAACTGGATGTTTTTTGGCTTCTAATGAATGATTTCAAAATTACAATGCTTTGCAATTAGCTGGCAACAGGCAGTGTTGAAAGCAACGATTTTTTTCTGGGAGCAAACCATCTTTACTCTGAATTTGGATAAAATGCAGTTACTGGGTCTTCAATGGCTTGCAGGCATGCAGGCATAATTGACTTTTATTAAAATGGGTTTGCAATGCTGCAATATTTGCCAGAAGGCTAAATTCATGACAATAACAGGTCTATAGCCTTAGATTTTTCATAGGAGCTTGCAAATTTTATTTGAAATTAGATAAAATGTAGTCTATTGGATTCTGGGAGGTGCAAACCAACTATTGAATCTTCAAACCGAATAAAAGGCAGCCAACTGAGACTCTAATGTCAAATCTGCGTTCGAAATCACAATATATTGCAATTTGCTTGCAATACGGCAATGGTTTCAGTTTTTTTTTTTTGGGGGGGGGCAACCCAACTTTTCCCTCAGACAGGATAGAACCGAGTCTTTTGGGTCTCTAATGATCCAGATACCTACGGAACTGCAGTATATGGCAGTTTCCTTGCATTATGGCAATGCTGCAACCGAACCAAGATTCGTGAGAAAGCAAAGCCACAGCCAAAGGATTTGTTCGTGAGCCAAATTGATCTTCCTTTCGAACTGAATAAAAGGCAGCTTATTGGACCTCCAATGACGAACATCATAGCAGTTGCAGAACACTGGTGATTCATACCATTATGCTCCCATAATCAAAGCAGTTATTCTTAATCCTCTAGATAGCGTGAAATTCATGAGCGGTAATTCTCAGTAATTTTGGAGAATAAAAAGAAAGTTTGCCATCATTATTCTCGATGAATTCTTTCAGAAGAAAATTAGTGTTAAGTTAGTGCTATTTTCAAGTTAAATGTTTTTTTTTTATCTTTGTCTAAAATATAAGATATATTACCCCAACTAAACTATACTTCAACCGCTCTGTGACAATTCATGTTTTTATTACCACAATGATCCTTCCTACTTTATGCTTTATCCAAGACTTTTCTGATATTTTGGTATCACAAAATTACGACGCAATTATACATCAGTTTCAGCAGATGAGTTGAGGAAGAATCTGAATTTGATCTGTTCATGACAAATATTAGGATTATAAAATCTTAAACACTAACAACATGGTTTGCGAATCTTGAAGGATATTGAGTACGCAAATAATGATAATTCATTTCTACTTATTATTTCGTAGGATCCCCGCCCCCCAACCCCCTTCAAAAAATTATGTAAATTATATGTATTTGTTTCCTGCAAGTATTTGTTCAGAGTAAAAGATGAAGGGACCTTTACGCCTGAGAACAGTAACAGCAGAGTTGTCGGAACTGCCTATCCGTGCAGCTTTTAAAGTTGATAAATCAAAGGTAGTTTACTATTAAAGCAGTCTGTAGTAACTTCAAAAACACGAATTTTAATCAAATACCTTTTTATTCTATTATTCTATGCTCAGAACTGTAAAATTCTTGCCCAACATCCGGTGTTAAATCTGGTTATGTTGGTCTGCCTGGATCTTCTTCCTTCATGTCGTCTATGACGTGCCTCGTCATTTTCGTTATTTGTGATAATTTTAGCCCAATTTTTCCTATTTATGAATTATTTTTTCCCAGCTGATGCTGCATTTAGTGACCTTAACACAATTAACATGTTAAGTAATGGGGAAAGCTTGTCATAAAAATAATCTAGCTAACTCTCACGCCCACCTTTGAAGATGCAGTGGTCCACTTGCGCTGATTTTCTTAGGTGACAAACAGATGGCGATACCGACTTGCTTAGAGTCAAATTTGCTGCACATTTTTTGGTGGAGAAAGGACCGCATGGGGACTACGTGGCCGCCTTAGAGTATACGGAGAATTGAAGACGAAACTGAAATCAGATTTCATTCTTTATTTTGATACAGTTTTCTGAGATAATGAAAGGAAGAAGATTCCCATTGGTCGCTTCTTAAGATTAGAGGAATGAAAAAGAACTCAAACTGAAACGAAATATTTAGTCTTTGAACACATTATTATTAACCCCTATTGTTATGCAGTGAATAAGTATGAGATTCACTGATCGGGATTATGAAAGAGAGAGAGAGAGAGAGACACGATGTTGATAGTTTAAAATGATGAGTCATGGGACCAAGTAAATTGAAGACTAACCATAACAAACCTCCAAGATGTGGGAAAGGAAGGAGGAGTTAGAGGATAGGTTATGAAGCGAAAAGGTCAGCAAAATTGACCTGATTTGTCCTTGCCAAAAGTGGGAGTTAAGATTGAACCATTAAGAGTAAAGTAGACGTCCTCAAGGAGGCGGAGTTTTATTCAACATAGGTCCAGAGTTCATTCTGATCAATTTTTAGCCAGAGTTACTTGAAAACCAAATTGGGTAGGATTGTGTCACTCGCTCCTCTCTTAACATCAAGAAATTTCTAAGTCCAGGGTGGCTGGCCGTGTGAAATAGTAAAGTTTGTAATAAAACTTATGAAAAACCGTGCCCGGTGAATACTTACCCCCTCCTGAAATATGAGAAAAATATTAATAGACAATTTCAACCTAACTTACCGAGTCCCCTGCGTTACTATCAAGTGAAGTCTACAGACACGGGCGTTCATATGTGGTGCAACGAAATACAAAGAAAAAACTAAACCGCATAATAAAATAAATTTTTTTTTTTTTTTTTTTTTTTTTTTTTACGGTTTATGGTTGATAACCAGAGAGTGATAGGCATTTGATATATTTACTTTGCCATAATTTTCTGCATTTAGTTTGAGTAGTTGATTTTTAAATTCTTACTTATTGTGTTTAGCACTATGATGCATTATAATATTTCTTGCATTTATTGCTTGTTAATAGAAATCATTGACATTGAAGTAATTGACTATAGTCAAGTTGAGTTGGTTATCTACTTGCATTGTAGTCAATGCAGGTAGGTGACCGAGTGATGTTATGCAGTGAATAAGTATGAGATCTCTCAGGAGGCGTGGGTTCGAATCCCACCGCTGCCACCAATTTATTTTATTATGCGGTTTAGTTTTTTCTTTGTATTTCGTTGCACCACATATGAACGCCCGTGTCTGTAGACTTCACTTGATAGTAACGCAGGGGACTCGGTAAGTTAGGTTGAAATTGTCTATTAATATTTTTCTCATATTTCAGGAGGGGGTAAGTATTCACCGGGCACGGTTTTTCATAAGTTTTATTACAAACTTTACTATTTCACACGGCCAGCCACCCTGGACTTAGAAATTTCTTGATGTTAAGAGAGGAGCGAGTGACACAATCCTACCCAATTTGGTTTTCAAGTAACTCTGGCTAAAAATTGATCAGAATGAACTCTGGACCTATGTTGAATAAAACTCCGCCTCCTTGAGGACGTCTACTTTACTCTTAATGGTTCAATCTTAACTCCCACTTTTGGCAAGGACAAATCAGGTCAATTTTGCTGACCTTTTCGCTTCATAACCTATCCTCTAACTCCTCCTTCCTTTCCCACATCTTGGAGGTTTGTTATGGTTAGTCTTCAATTTACTTGGTCCCATGACTCATCATTTTAAACTATCAACATCGTGTCTCTCTCTCTCTCTCTCTCTTTCATAATCCCGATCAGTGAATCTCATACTTATTCACTGCATAACACTATAACCACATGACCTACACAGTTTAGTTCCTATATATAAAACTGAATCAAGACTATAAGCAATTGCTATATTTGTACCCATTTGATTAACCTACAAAATAAGGATATGAGAACGACCTGCAATCATTTCATTTCACTTCAATTCACGTTCTCAGAGTGTTGTCATAATGGACAATTTATATACGTCAAAATAGCAAGGGCAAATGATTCTATGTTAATGGGGTATTTATATGTGAGAGAGAGAGGTAGCAGCCGTTCGTGAAATACTCATTACATTTTCTATCTATCTCTGACTTTTTATTGAACAGCAAGAAACATTATTGGTGTCCGTGAATCTATATGTTAAATGATGTCCTGGAAAAATAATGACGAACGCATGTGAATAATAATAATAATAATAATAATAATAATAATAATAACAATAATAATAATAATAATAATAATAATAATAATAATAATAATAATAATAATAAGGCAAAGAGCCAGAATTTCGTCTTACAATTATCAGAAAAAATGTAAGAAATTTTGAGAGAGAGAAAGAGAGAGAGAGCACCCCCTTCCCGTGGTTGACTTTTCAGAAAATATATATATAATTCACGGACCACATTTTGTAGTGAAGTGACCACGACTGGAATGCCTACCAAATCAAGAAGCATGGACACGGAAAGTGAGTCATCTCTATTGAAAGTGATCTATGAACAGTTAACACCTGATATAGACACCTTCAATAGGAGGAAGTCTAAGAGACCTCTCCCCATATATTGGGTAATACTCCATAACGGTTTTATCATTATTATTATTATTATTATTATTATTATTATTATTATTATTATTATTATTATTATTATTATTATTATTATTATTATTCAGAAGATGAAGAACTCTATTCATATGGAACAAGAAGCCCACCAAAGGGGCCATTGACTTGAAACTGAAGCTTCCGAAGAATATTAAGGAGTTCATTTGAGAGAAATAATATTTCATATTTATCGACGTCTTAAAATTATTCCTTCCTCTTGGTAGTATACAATCATGTGCTTTGTTTTTTAATGTATTCAACCTAGGACGATAATGATTTAGGAAAATGTCATTAAAACTGCTGTTTGGTTTTGTTCTACAATAAATGAAAATCTGATCATATTTGACCACAAAGGCGATGCTGGAATGATCTAAAAGTTTCAAAAATTTTCCAGCTCCTGGAAGGACGAGAGAGAGAAATCACTGGCGCATGCGCCCAACGCTGCTATGGCTCAGAAAAATGTAAATTTCAAAGTTTCCAAAAACAAAATCTGATTAAAAACAAGGCGAAGAGTTTAAAAATGGATTCATTGAACAATTTTATGCTCATGAAAATATGGACTACATCGCGGAGGAGCAGAATGGTGTCGACGTTGCAGCCTTCGGCGATTTATAAAGCGGGAATGTTTTTAATACTGTCACGTTTGGAACTAAGTTCTGCACTCGAGATAAGCACGGGAAGGAATCAGGACGAGAGGAGGACCCTGCAATAGAGGCTTTGGAGGACTTTCAAGAGAAGAAAGCAGAGAGAGAGAGAGATATATGAGATTCGTCTTGCCAGAATTACCATTTGGATCAACAGATCTGTGAAGTCTCGTAGGAATCAAGAGGACTTTTCGCCGTCTTGGAATCCTTCCTTCAGTCAGTCTCCAGCTACTGGAGGCACGAGAGAGACGCCATGTATATCAGGAAAGGAAAGCAAAGGAGTGGTTGCAGCGATGCTGAAATGGCCTAAAACCTTCGGAGTCTCCCTTGAACGTGCTTCAAAATCCCTCGGTCTCAGCTCCTGGAAGGGCGAGAGAGAAGAAGAGCCATTCGCGGATGCCCCCAGCGCTAGAGCTCAGTGGAACTCCAACTTCAGAGTCTCCAGAAGCAAGCTCCGAAATCCTTCGAGTCTCCTTGAAGCCTTCGGAGCTTTGGTGTCATATTCGAAAAGTAAGGATAAGGAGGGTCTGAACCACAAGGCAGAGGGGCCCGAAGGCGCCCTAAGGATGCCTTCCCTTGAAGGCATCCTTGACTGGGGAAGTTCCTCCTCAGAGGCTGCTTCCCTGGAGGTAGGCAGGTTTCCTGCCAGGCTGGGGAAGCGGGCCTGAGGAGGGCCTGAACCACAAGGCTGAGGGGCCCCAAGGTGCCCTAAGGAAGCCTTCCCTTGAAGGCAGCCTTGACTGGGGAAGATCCTCCTCAGAGGCTGCTTCCCTGGAGGTAGGCAGGTTTCCTGCCAGGCTGGGGAAGCGGGCCTGAGGAGGGCCTGAACCACAAGGCTGAGGGGTCCCAAGGTGTCCTAAGGAAGCCTTCCCTTGAAGGCAGCCTTGACTGGGGAAGATCCTCCTCAGAGGCTGCTTCCCTGGAGGTAGGCAGGTTTCCTGCCAGGCTGGGGAAGCGGGCCTGAAGAGGGCCTGAACCACAAGGCTAAGGGATCCCAAGGTGCCCTAAGGAAGCCTTCCCTTGAAGGCAGCCTTGACTGGGGAAGATCC
Source organism: Macrobrachium rosenbergii (assembly GCA_039081455.1). Taxonomy (NCBI): domain Eukaryota; kingdom Metazoa; phylum Arthropoda; class Malacostraca; order Decapoda; family Palaemonidae; genus Macrobrachium; species Macrobrachium rosenbergii. The sequence goes on along the minus strand of JANJGK010000005.1, from coordinate 29,486,903 downwards.
TCCTCAGAGGCTGTTTCCCTGGAGGTAGGCAGGTTTCCTGCCAGGCTGGGGAAGCGGGCCTGAGGACGGCCTGAACCACAAGGCTGAGGGGTCCCAAGGTGCCCTAAGGAAGCCTTCCCTTGAAGGCAGCCTTGACTGGGAAAGATCCTCCTCAGAGGCTGTTTCCCTGGAGGTAGGCATTTTTCCTGCCAGGCTGGGGAAGCGGGCCTGAGGAGGGCCTGAACCACAAGGCTGAGGGGTCCCAAGGTGCCCTAAGGAAGCCTTCCCTTGAAGGCAGCCTTGACTGGGGAAGATCCTCCTCAGAGGCTGCTTCCCTGGAGGTAGGCAGGTTTCCTGCCAGGTTAGGGAAGCGGCCTGAGGAGGGCCTGAACCACAATGCTGAGGGGACCCAAAGTGCCCTAGGGGAACCGCCCCTTAGGAGCACCTTTTTCAGGGGAAGGACCTCCTCAGATTCTCTGATGACGTCATCAAGTCAGGAAATAAGAAAGTAAGGAAAAATATGCTTTTTCTTCCTACGTAATGCCATGACGTCATTACAACCACTTTTAATAATAATAATAATAATAATAATAATAATAATAATAATAATAATAATAATAATAAGGCAACTGAGGGAGAGAAAGAGTGTGAGTGAGCGTCAGTCTTGAGGGCATCAGTCTTGCAAGTGTCAGTCTAACAACCATCAGTCTTGGGAGCATCAGTCGAAAGAGTGTCAGATTAATGATCGTCAGTCTAAAGAGTGCCTGTCTTGCAAGTTGCAGTCTAGTAAGAGTCAGTCTTGCGATTGTCAGTCTAGCGAGCATTAGTGAGTGTTAGTCTAATGATTATCAGACTTGCGGGGTCAGTCTAACAAGCATCAATCTAATGAGCGTCAGTCTTGCGAGCATCATTCTTGAGAGCGTCAGTTTAACAAGCCTTCCTGAGCGTCAGTCTTGCATATGTCAGTCTAATGAGCATTAGTGAGCATCATCGTTGCATACCTCAGTCTAACGAGCATTAGTGAGCGTCATCATTGCAGAAGGCAGTCTAACAAGCGTCAGTGAATGTTTTGCATCGTGTCAGTCTAATAAGCATCAGCGAGTTGTCAGTCTTGCTTGCATGTGTTAGTTAACAAGAGTTAGTCTTCCGAGCGTCAGTCTAACGAGCGTCAGTCTAACGAGGCGTCACTCTTGCGGGCGTCAGTCTAACGATCATCAGTGAATGTTCGTCTTGCATGTGTCAGTCTAATGAGTATCAGTGAACGTCAGTTTTGCAAGCGTCATCTTAGTGAGCACCGGTCTAATGAGCGTCAGTCTTGCGAGTGTCAGTCTAACAAGCATTATCATTGCAGAAGGCAGTCTAACAAGCATCAGTGAATGTCAGTCTTGTATGTGTCATTATAATGAGCGTCAGTGAGTGTCAGTCTTGCATGTGTCAGTCTAACGGGAGTCAGTCTTCCGAGCGTCACTCTCGCGGGCGTCAGTGAACGTCAGGGTTGCATGTGTCAGTCTAATGAGCATCAGTGAGCGTGAGTCTTGCGAGCGTCAGTGAGAGAGAGAGAGAGAGAGAGAGAGAGAGAGAGAGAGAGAGAGAGAGAGAGAGAGAGGTCATGGCGGGTAAGTTATTATCGGCCTCTGTGATTCTTCTTCTTCCTTTATCAGCTGATTTCCTCAAGAGGGGCACAATCTCTCTCTCTCTCTCTCTCTCTCTCTCACTCTCTCTCTCTCTCTCTCTCTCTCTCTCTCTCTCTCTCTCTCTATGTCTGTCTCCATCCCTCTCCTTCTCCATCTGAGGGAAAAGGAGTCATGGCTACCAATCAGATATTCAGGGGTGGGGGATGGGGAGGGTGTGATTGCCGTATTCACCTTAATTTTAATATAATATAAAATAATAATAATAATAATAATAATAATAATATAATAATTCAGCGAAGGAAATGAACATCAACCTGAACTATGAGAAGCTTATGTAAAGTTCCCGCCCGATTCTCAGTCGAGTCGCTCGAGGCGGTGTTGGGGATGGTGGGGGAGGAAGTGGTGGAGAGGGTTGCTGGAGTTTCGTCCTCCCCCAAAAACCGGTTTACTGTTGTATGGGAGCAGTTCCGTATACACACACACACACACACACTCAATCTCTCTCTTTAGCACAGGAAGGCTCTCAGACTTATCCAATGGACAGCAGCAACTGACGGCGTACAATGGAGGGGGGGCCAAGGCACCCTCCCCCCCCTTAAACGGTCACAGGTTTGACCTGCTCTCCGAAGGATAAGAGTTAAGTAACCTCCTGAAGAAGGATAAGAGCGAAATGACAGGACTCGAGGAGGACCCCAACCAGAAGCTGTAACAGCTTCGGCTGTTACTGCAGGGCACGAACCGCTCCCCCCTCGCCCAGTAAATTTGAACAATGGCAACTGCCTCTCTCTCTCTCTCTCTCTCTCTCTCTCTCTCTCCCACTCTGTATCCACCATCCTATGTATATAACAGAGCATCAACTTTGAGAGCAGAAGTGGAAGCTGATGTGTCTGGGAGTCACCACTTGTGGTTTCCCCTGAAAACCAGCTGGAGAACAAAGGCGTCACACCATTTCTTTCTGATGATGATGATGATGACATGACCTCCTGACTGAGGGCTGTGTTCAGTGTCAGTGGAGACCTCACCTGGAAAACCCCAAATATCCCCTTTGTCATTCGGCCACTTTTCATCAAATTCCACTCACATGACATGGCGGAACATTTCAACATGACATCGCAGAGAAATAAGTTTTTTATATCATAAATCATGGAATATTTTGTTTTATTTTTCTCGTTCCTGAGGGACGTTTTAGCAGTGAAGATGAAAGGTTCAAATCATCGAATGAAAGCCTTCTTAAAGAGGGTCCAGATTCGACATTCGAAATGAAGGTTGTTGGTAAATTGAATATGGTTTTATTTGTCTGGTTTCATTGGCTTGAGAGAGAGCGAGAGAGAGATGGTCTAAGTGTCCAGAAGAGAGAGAGAGAGAGAGAGAGAGAGAGAGAGAGAGAGAGATGGTCTAAGTGTCCAGAAGAGAGAGAGAGAGAGAGAGAGAGAAGGTCTAAGTGTCCAGAGAGGGAGAGAGAGAGAGAGAAGGTCTAAGTGTCCAGAGAGGGAGAGAGAGAGAGAGATGGTCTAAGTGTCCAGAGAGAGAGATGGTCTAAGTGTCCAGAGAGGGGAGAGAGAGAGAGAGAGAGAGAGAATGGACGTCATTCATTTTCAAAAGAGAACAAAATGAGACAATCAGTCACGAGTACACATTTGCGCATGAACGTGCACGCCCGGACGTGGGTGGGTGCTTAGGTGCACATGCAAGCTCTCTCTCTCTCTCTCTTTCTTACCCTCATTCTCTCTCTCTCTCTCTCACCCTCATTCTCTCTCATTCTCACCATCATTTCTTTCTCTCTTTCTTCCCCTTATTCTCTGTCTCTCTCTCTCATTCTCACTATTGTTCTCTCTCTCTCTCGCTTTCTCATTCCCTCTCTCCATCTTCTCTCTCTCACTCTTTCTTACCCTCGTTCTCTCTCCCTATCTCACCCTCATTCTCTCTATCTCATTCTCACCCTCATTCTCTCTCTCTCTCTCTCTCTCTCTCTCTCTCTCTCTCTCTCATTCTCACCATCATTACCCTCTCTCTCTCCCTATCTCACCCTCATTCTCTCTCTCTGTCTCATTCTCACCCTCATCTCTCTCTCTCTCTCTCTCATTCTCACCATCATTTCTCCCTCTCATTCTCACCCTCATTCTCTCTCTCACCATCATTTATCTCTTTCTCTCATTCTCACCCTCATTTTCTCTCTCATTCTCACCCTCATTCTCTCTCCCTATCTCACCCTCATTCTCTCTATCTCATTCTCACCCTCATTCTCTCTCTCTCTCATTCTCACCATCATTACTCTCTCTCTCTCATTCTCACCCTCATTCTCTCTCTCTCTCTCTCTCATTCTCACCCTCATTCTCTCTCTCTCTCTCTGTGATGTGACATTCTCTCGGTGAGACGTAATCATTCATGGTCTGGATAATCTACCCGATAATACGCGTCTTACATACAATTAGCGAATGAAATATAGCTAAAAGTGTTCGTGAACTATCGGTGATTAGCTTAATATCAGATTAGAGTGATAAACCGTCTAATAAGTTGTGTACGAGTGAATTAATAAATTCTGAAAATCATGGAGGAGTCAACCAATAGTGGCAAAAGGTGGAGAAATCTTGCATGCATAGGAGATATTCAATATGATGAATTGGCAGGAAGGGAACTTGGTCTGCTGATCGTGGAGATAAATTGCAACATCGACCAAAAAGATGTAAAATCATTCACAGACATATTGAAAGGATACGATCCTTCAAATTGGAGCAAATCTGCTGAAAATATAATGAAAATAATAGAAGGGATACCAATGAAAGTTCAGGTTATCAAAAGACTTATAAAGAAAATCTACAAAAATCAACACATTCCATCAAAGAAAATAAGTACGGTGGAATTAGTGAATATATTGATTGATGCAATAGGCAAACGGATGCCTAAAGCATGTAAACTATGTAGAGTGTGGTATAGCATTGTAAATCCACAAAACCTGATTAGGAAATGCTATGCTTGCCACGTACCGACACACCCTTCATGTGCTGAAGTTGAGCAAAATAGAAATAAGGACACAAAAATATTTTGCTCAACATGTCTAGTATGGATAGACAAGGTCATTAAATCAAGACTTAATGTACAGATTGTGGAGGATGAAGAAGATGAAGAGGATGAAGAAGAGGAAGAAGAGGAAAATAGAAAAGAAGAAAATAAGACTGAAGAGAGGGAAAAGATTAATGAAAACAAAGAACAGGATAATAGTATGGATGCAGAGAAACTCATAGATTCTACATATGAGGCAATACAGCAACATACTTATGAAGAAATAAATTATGACATGATAAATCAAAATAAAGTCCCAAAGAGGTTGTACCCGGATCTCCATACTGATGGGAAAGAACAAGAAAAAAAAAAAGAAAAGAAAGACACAGTATGCACCCTTTTGAAAAGAGGGAATTGCAGGTTTGGTGAAAGATGTTATTACAAACATCCCAAGATATGTCACAATTATGAGATATATGGCAAATGTGCATATCTAGATGGCTATGAAGAGGAATGCAGCGATCTACATCCAAAAATATGTAGAAAATGGAAAGAAGGAAATGGATGTAGGTTTAATAAGAAATGTAGGTACATGCATCCTGTAGCCATGAAAAACCAAAATCAAAATCAAATACATATAAAAAATCAAGGTAAAAATGAAACAAATAAAGAAAAGAACAAAGATCATGTGATGAAGGCAAAAAACAAGCCAACAACACATTATGAAATGTCAGCACCACGATATGAGCCATCAGCACCTAGATATAGCACAAGGAACAAGCAATGTATCTATGATGCTAAGGGATGGTGCAGATATGGAGATAAGTGCAGGTTTATGCACAAAGTGAATAAATATGAAGCTGGAAGAACAAGTATAATGGAAAAGTTGGATTTTTTAATGTACGAATTTCTGGAAATGAAAAAAAGATCAACATATCAGAACAGGAAAGAGACATGGGAAAATCCTTATTATTACCCATATTAGATTATGGAGATAATACGCAAACCATCATAGTGATGAACGCGCAGGGTTTAGTTTCGAGTAACTCAAAAAGAAAGATAGAGTTCTTAGAAGAACTAACCCAAAATGAAAAAATAGAAATATTGAATATAAGTGAAACCTGGTATTCCCAAGAGACTGGTAATGATGACCAGATAAAGGGTTTCCAAACTTATAGATCAGACAGAAAAAATAGAAATCAAGGGGGAACCGCGATATATGGGAGAGATGCCAATCAAGGAAAAATCTGTGAGAAATATAGTAACACAGAATGTGAATTAATAGCGGTAGAATTTGAATATGAAAAATTAGTGAACATTGTAATATATAGACCCCCTAATACTAAAGAGTTTGACATAATAATTGAAAAACTGGATGAAATATGTAGAAATCACAAGGACTGGACTATACTCCTAACCGGAGACTTTAACTTTCCTTTTGTAGAATGGAAAGAACGAATAGGAGACTGTGGTTGTATTTATACATATAAAAAAGAGAGCAATAGTAGTGCAGAAGATAAGAGGCAATTTGAAAAGCTATTAGATATGCTACTAGAACATAACATTCAGCAAATAAATCACCTACCAACAAGAAAGGATAATATTTTAGATCTAGTATTTGTGAACGAGGTGAACTATGTTAAAGAAATAATAGTATATAACACGAGTATTTCGGACCATAATGTCATAGAACTAACAGTCCGTTCCAGAACATATGAAAACAGAGAAAAGCAAGAAACGAAAAAATGGGAAGGATATGGAAAATACAATTTCTATAGTAAGAATATAAATTGGTCAAAAATAAATGAAGAATTAAACAAAGAATGGGAAAATATATTTGTAAGTGATGATATACAGGTAAATACCGATATATTATATAAAATATTAGAGGAAATAGTGGAAAAATATATACCGAAGAAAAAAAGTAATCATCAGTCACGAATTCCAAGAGACAGAAGGATCTTGTTCCAGAAAATTAGAAAGTGGAAAAAAGCTCTTGCAAAAGAAAAGAATGCATGGAAAGTGATGGAACTAAAAAGTAAGATAGAAAATGCAGAACAAAAGATTATACAATCAAAAGAAAATGAAAAAGGGAACCTAGAAGAAATGACACTACAAAATATCAAGCAAAACCCTAAAATTTTTTATTCATATGCAAAAAAGATGAATAAAATAAGAGTAGAAATAGGCCCTCTAAGAATTGAAGGGCGATTAACGAATGAAAAAAAGGAAATATGTAACATATTAGCAGAAAGATATAAGAGTGAATTTACACCTAGAATTGAAAATGAAGATAATGATACAGAAATAAGAGATGAAAATACTGAATACTTATCAGATATAGATATTACAGAAGCCGATATTGTGCAGGCTATTAATGAAATTAAAAATGGATCAGCAGCAGGACCAGATGGAGTACCTGTCATATTGTTAAAGAAAGTGGTTCATTCAATCGCAAAGCCGCTAGCAATATTATTAAGACAAAGTATAGATACAGGCAAGATTTATGATGAGCATAAATTAGCATATATTACTCCTACTTTCAAAAGTGGTTCAAGACTAGAGGCAAGTAATTATAGGCCTGTGAGTCTGACATCTCATATTATGAAAGTATATGAAAGGGTAATAAAAAAAAATATAATGAAACATTTAATGAAAAATAGATTGTTCAATATAGGACAACATGGTTTTGTACCCGGAAAAAGTACACAAACCCAACTGTTAGTCCACCATGAAAGCATATATAAAAATATGATAAATGAAAAAGATACAGATGTGGTTTACCTAGACTTTGCAAAAGCTTTTGACAAGGTAGATCATAATATATTAGCGAAAAAAATTAGAAAACATAACATTGTTGACAAAGTAGGAAGATGGATAAAAGAATTTTTGCAAAACAGAAAACAGATAGTGATTGCAAACGATGAGAAATCGGATGAAGCTACGGTAATATCCGGTGTACCACAGGGTACGGTGTTAGCTGCATTGCTGTTTGTGATTATGATTGCAGACATAGACAGTAATGTTAAGGACTCAGTAGTAAGAAGTTTCGCAGATGACACAAGAATAAGTAGAGAAATTGCTTGTGATGAAGATAGGAACTCGCTACAAAGAGACCTAAATAAAATATATAAATGGGCAGAGATAAATAGGATGGTATTTAACTCTGATAAATTTGAATCAATGAACTATGGTGATAAAGTAGGAATGCTATATGCATATAAAGGACCTAATAATGAGACAATCACAAACAAGGAAGCAGTTAAAGACCTTGGTGTGATGTTGAATAGGAATATGTTATGCAATGATCAAATAGCAATTCTATTGGCAAAGTGCAAAGCAAAAATGGGAATGTTGTTCCGGCACTTCAAAACAAGAAAAGCTGAACACATGATTATGCTTTATAAAACGTACGTACGTAGTCCACTTGAATATTGCAATATAATATGGTACCCACACTACCAAAAGGATATTGCACAAATAGAGAGTGTACAAAGGTCATTTACAGCTAGAATAGAAGAAGTTAAGGACCTTGACTACTGGGAAAGACTACAATTCTTAAATTTATATAGTCTTGAAAGGAGAAGAGAACGCTACATGGTAATTCAAGCATGGAAACAGATAGAAGGAATTACCGAAAATATCATGGAACTAAAATTATCAAAAAGAGCAAGCAGAGGTAGATTAATAGTGCCAAAAACTATACCAGGAAAATTAAGGAAAGCACACAGGACATTAATCCACCACGCACCAGCATCGATAATGCAGCGTCTATTCAATGCGCTACCAGCTCATCTGAGGAACATAACAGGAGTGAGCGTAGATGTGTTTAAGAATAAGCTCGACAAATATCTAAGATGGATCCCAGACCATCCAAGACTGGAAGATGCAAAATATACCGGAAGATGCGTTAGCAACTCTCTGGTAGACATCAAAGGCGCCTCACACTGAGGGACCTGGGGCAACCCAAACGAATTGTAAGGTCTGTAAGGTCTGTAAGGTTATTGAGAATCTGATAATGGAAAACAAAAGCGAATTAGGCAGTTTCCTCATCATTGGGAAATTAAATTTAATTTCTGCCTAGAAATAATGGTCATATATATATATATATATATATATATATATATATATATATATATATATATATATATATATATATATATATATATATATATATATATGTATATATATATAAATATAAATATAAATATATATATATATATATATATATATATATATATATATATATATAAATTTATATATATATATATATATATATATATATATATATATATATATATATATATATATATATATATATATATATATATATAAATTTATATATATATATATATATATATATATATATATATATATATATATATATATATATATATATATATATAAATTTATATATATATATAAATTTATATATATATATATATATATATATATATATATATATATATATATATATATATATATATATATATATATATATATATGTATGTATGTATGTATACACACACGCACATTATATATATATATATATATATATATATATATATATATATATATATATATATATGTGTGTGTGTGTGTGTGTGTATGTATATGCATACACACACGCACATTTATAATATATATATATATGTGTGTGTGTGTATGTGTGTGTATATAAATATACATATAATGTATTTAATGTTCCAGTATTTACTAAAGAAAATTGGAAATCTGTTTATTAACGTCTATTAGTTTTGCAAATTACTTAAATATTTTAGCTTTCTGATATTGTCAACTTGGTGAACGAATATTTTTTCCAATTATATACTGACTAAGCTGAATTGCTTATCAACGACAGCTTTGTCATTTCTACAAGCCAATCAGTCCTAATTACGGAAAATTTTGTCAATTTTTTTTTTAGTTAATGTTTTACTTTGCTTTCATATCATATTTTTGGTCATGACTCATCGAAGCCATTGATGAAATGATTCTATCTAATACAGTTCATTATAACATCAGAGGACTTGTGTTCTTTAACAAAGACAGAAAATAACATATGGACACATTTCAGGCACTCGCTGTAGTGTCCTAGTCTGAGATCATGTTTTGATTTATATTTCACGGCAATCTGTGCATAACTGACAGAACCTAAAATGGAACCTGTAACAGTTCCTCCATTTGGTAGAAATATTAACATGATTCCTGAATAAATGAATACTGTCACATGCAAAGCCAAGAAAATCATGATTGAAAGATTTTCTGAAAGTGGAAAGGGCAGTGTGTTTTTTTATTCCATTTTTTGCATAACTGTAGTTTAACAGGACCACCTGTCAGTAAATTTTTGTTTCTCTCTCTTGAACCAATCATCGGGTGATCTGGTGTGACTAAGAGATAAAAAGTTTATTGTCCAGTCAAATCCTTTTCATCCAATAGTGCGTATTAAAGCCAATAACAATCAAACACTTCCTTTCGCAAGTTTCATTCAAAGGCGTCTGTCTGTCTGACAAAAGAAATGTGAAATGAAAAATGAGAACGCTATTAACTATAAAGACAGTATCGATCCTTGTCTTTAACTCTACATAGCATGTATTCGTGTATTTATGTACATATGCATATTCTTTTTGTACCTTCCGCATATACCATTTCTTCAGTACTTGTGATTACATTGTAATCGTTAACTTTTAGTTGTTTTGTAAATTACCTTTTAAAGTTCAGTCTGAGCTGCCAGTGTTCTACACAACGAGCTCTTGCGTATATACCTAAACATACGAGTACTAACAGAACATAGTACCTAAAACATTGGATGCTGAAGTTGAAAAATAAAAATTCTTTCAGAAAGACAATGCTATGTACTAATTGCCATATTTAAATGATTAATTATAGTCTGTAAAGGTTGTTGTTTCATTGTAGTATTTGCGGCGACATCGTGAGGTTGATCTAAATTATTTGTAACTGAAATTGTACTAAGATCCGTAGGTAACTTAATCAGCCCCTGGGTATTTAGAAAAGTCATTTCTTTAAATTACATAAAAATAGTCGATAACTGACTGTTTGCTATAAAGTATAGAACTGGACCTTTCCAACAGGTTGTTTTACTATATGCGAAGCATTATCGAAGAAGAGTTTACAAAAAAAAAAAAGAAATTATTCTTAAATGGGCACTCTCACCTGGTCGCTTTTAAGAGTAACTCTTTAGAAATAACTAAAGAGACGTCAAAATGCAAGATATAGTTAAAAAGTAATTACATTATTTTGGTAAGTCACCGAAATAATCTAACTTTCATAAGTAGGGGTTTTATCTAGAGTGAACATTAAAAGAGTCAACTCTAATTGATTCCACGGGTTACCAAACGATATTTTTTGTTACCCGATAAGCACCGCGATACCCAACACTTACCTGTGAAATGGGAACTAACGGGTACAAGAGACTGGGTACTCACACTACAAAGCAGGACGTGCAAGCATTGTAAAAGTGTAGCTTCATCACAAGTCAGCTATGGAGGGCAAATCCAATTTGAAGCGATAATTGTGTTTTCTTTCTTATAACAGAGAAGGGAGGAGTACTGAAAAAGATGGTATTTTCAGTGTGTATTTCTGTTATGCACGTTGTTGGAAAGGGGATCTGTGCTAAATGTTGGAAACATTAATTTCTCTTTATTTCGACTAGTTTGCAGAATCGTTAATATTTATGTAAAACGTATAAATGCCCAAATTATTTAACAATTCATTGTATTTCACCTATATTCTTAATATTCATTTCATTTTTCCTGCATTATTATAGTTTCTTACTCAAATTCAAATGCAATTCAGCTCTTATAAAGAACAGAAGTCCTCAAATATTCAAGCTGATGACTGTTTTGATAAGGATTGTTATGTAGACATTCCTCTTATGATCTCCAAACATGCACATTCAATATTGCGTTTAGGTAATTATGTGGCTTGATTTGTAAATTCTATTCACTGACAGTCATTCTACATTACCAACACACCATGATGTTTAAAATACCTATACAATTTGAAAGACTAGACGTGCTTTTTTTTGCCAAACAGGTACAGTACCATTAAAATCTGTCTGTAGATGATTTTCCTCTAATTTCGATCATTGGCGTTTACAGAAGAGGAAGTGAGAAGGCACCGGAAATAAGAAAAAAATATTCGATTATTAATATTCAACGTTTGTAATCTTGAATTCTTATGCTACGCAGAAGATATGATTCCAATGCCTGGTGAATTATCTCACATTTTGAATAGAAATGATGCAGAAACAAATTAGAGCGCTGTAATTTATCCTACTTTTCGAATGTCAGTACCATACTACATAATCTGAGACGTATGACTAGTTTTCTCTTCATTGAACAATAGACAATGTGTCTGCTGCTACTGGTTTTCGGTTTACTAGAAGCCAACCATTACTCTTTCCCAATGGGAACTAATGCGATTACCTCATGTGTCCGGGCACTGATAATTAGTGTGGGTTTTTATGTTTCATAAGGCTTCAGCATCTATATTCTGCTGAGATACCATGTTTTTTCAGTGCTTAGTTCCAAAGGACTAGCGTTACTTTAAATCTAAGGGACAAAGTTCTAGACTGATGCTGATGCCAATAAATTTAAGAGCTGTAATGTTTTCGTAAACTCCCCATTTTTTTTAATTATATAGACGGTGCTTTCATTTAAAAGCTGCAATTTTTATTATACATTTATTTCTGCCAGTCTTTTGTAATGATAATAGTAACAATAATGGATTTCATTTCAAGGTGGTTGGAGAATTTTTTTTTCTTAGAGAAAGATGACTTTCTGTTCCAATGGAAACAAATACCAAACAACTATTAGTTAAATCATAATTGAGAATGAAGGGATTAGAGAACAAAAATGTAAAAAAACTGCCGTGAGGAAAAAAAAAAAGCTTTGTTGAGTCACCGTGTATTATACAAAATCATTAAGTAAATAAGTCAGGAGAGGTAGGCCAGAAAAATATCTTAAAATCACATCACAAAACAGAATTTTGTCAAAGAGGATGAAATGGAGATTGAACTGTAAATGGAATGCTGTAAGTTGCAAAATATTCTGCATCTGTGAACAAAAAAAAAAAAAAAAAAATCATAAAGGAAATCAAGGAAGGAAAACGAATGAACCCAATTGCTAAGTGAAATAACATGAAACTGCAAAACATAGTAGGATTTAGTTTTATTATGTTTTTTTTGAGAACTTCAATAATCGTATTTTTAAAACTGAAAATCGAGCACAGAGAATTCAATCTTTTTCTTGACAAAATTGTAGGAGTGAAAATGGACTCGAATTTCCCATATTCATTTGCCTAACAATCGAATGTCCATCATCACTGTTAGTTTAACAAACTAAAACGTACACTTAAATAAAGTATTGTGAAACCTGTCAACTAAAACGGATATTTGAACCCACTTGCTATCTTGTAAGGTTTTTATCAACTGAGACGTCTGTATTGTTTCCTTTCAAATAAGGGGGACTGACAAGAACATAAATGCTATCTGGTTTCCTGTCAAACGTGATTCAATCCTCCACCTGTTTCTGTCGAACTGAGGAAAACTGAAAGTTACATAAGCCGTTTACCTCCTTTCGTGTCAACTTTGAGAAAATAATCCAAATCCCAAATGCCCGTCTACTTTCTTAAATAACTCTGACGTCTGATGCCACATAGAAACACTTATTTCGTCCCTATAAACCTTTTTCATCCCTTACCTCCTTTGTTTGCTTACTGTTCGTAAATTTAATTGTTGAGGTTCATCACTGATAAAATGGCACAGTACATTGTCACCCTCCGCGTATAGAAAAGTAAGGTATATACCATATTCAGCTCATTAAGAGTATACGGACAAAGACCAAATGAATGTAACTGGATCAATCTGGGTAGAAAGAGAAGAAAGGCAACTGATGTTGCAAGAATCTAGGTTTTCTTGTATTCCCAATTCCCAAGATGTAATTCATTCTATGTTTCATCCGTATCCAATACCTATAAGGGGTCTTTCTCGCCAGTAATGAAAACCCTGTTATCCAGCGCACGTACTATCCACAGGACATATGCGCAGGTTCGCGAAACACAGCAAGAGGCTCACGGGTCACGGTGCTCACCTCAGATGCCTTGCTGTAATTACAAGTCTAAGATTAAGAAATCTTATTTTATTCATATGTAAATATTTGGACTCCTTTTGTGGCCCACGCTAGCGCAAGGAACCATGGTATAACAAAACTTGATTAGAAACTATGATAATAATGATTGCACATTAATCTGATTCACTGTAACTCTAATTTTCGTAAGAAGAATACTTTCAACGATTTTTCCCGCTTATGTTACCGTACAACTTTTGTCCCATTTCATTACACCATCTTGACCAAAGGCGCCTTGGTTTTAACAGATTTGAATCTACGCCACACAAGGAAATTTTCACGTGAATTTGGTTATTTTTGTCCTTTTAGTTCTAAAGAAGACCTTTAAATGACTGCCCCTATTTTCACTATTTTCTAATAATGTCAACTTGAGATTGGGAGTGGCCCCTATTTGAATATAAACAAAGATGTTGTGTCATGTTTTATTTCAAGCCGTTCCATTGGTTTTGGAGAAACTGAAAAGGGGAAAAAGTTTCCTACCAGACATACAGGAATAAATGCATACGTAGCAGACAAACTTTGATCAGAGAAGCTATCTTGAGCTCTTACCTCATGCGTGCTTTAATTACAAAAATGCTAAAAAAAAACAAGCTTACTATTTCTTAAAATTCTACAGTTTTTAAATTTTCAAACCATAAATCCATTCTCACAGCCTTAAGTAATCTGAATACAGTTTTTATAAGGGACAGTATGTGATAACTTTTATCCTCCAGTGAAGTAAGCTGGAGAATCTTTTAGCACCGCTTATGCTTCATTAAGGCATTTGGCAGAGTCTGATATAAAGCCTCGTTAGCTAAACCCCAAGTTTAGGCTTTAACCTTTTTTTTTCTTGAAACCCATTTCAGGATTTTCATTTGAATCGGCCTCTGTATCTTTGTTTACCTGGTCTCCTCCTATTCCTGTTTATTACTTTCTTCTCTTTAGTCTACTTATGTTTCTATTTAAGCTTTTTGCCGATGAATCAGTTCGCAAATACGTGCTCCGTCACCACGAATGAATAAAGGTGTTCTATTTTAGTTGCAGTATGACCATGGGACGTTAAAAAAAAGAAAAAATAAAAGAAAATAAAGGAGCACTGACGATTGTAATATGAGTGGTAGCCGAGAACAACGGGACATATGATGTGTGAACTGGGTTTCTTTTTTACAAAGTCCCAGTATTATTTCCAGTATCAAGGTTATATTTCCCGACTCCTGTATGTTTATTGTCACACATGAAAATTTGCACTAAGTCCATGTGTCTTACATGACTGTTGAATGCAATGACAATCATTCGGTCGTACCGTTACCTTACACGAACAGGAGTTTCGCTTGAGATTACGGCAATAGCAGTCTGATGTAACAGTTGTCTGGCCACTTCAATATCGTTAAAATAGCACACCGAACAGCGTATGAGTGGCATTGGTACTGACTGAATGAACGTTGGGCCAGAGCAATAACTCTCGAACGTCGCAGCAGAACTGGGAAAATAACTTTGTTCCATATGTTTTATATTTTTGTTTATTCTTCCATACCATTTTTGCTTTAGTGCATTAATTTTCTACTAGCGTTTCATGTAAGTGATTTTAGAAAAATATAGAGGATAAATGACAGGGTATACTGTACTTTTGAAAATATTTATGTCCTATGAAGCCGTTCAATACCAATGACGGGAAAGATTGAAGGGGGGGAACTCCCCAGGGATTGTAAAATGATCAACTCCTGCATATAAAAAGAAATTTAATTGAAAACCTTTAATGCCAATGAAGAAAATTATTGGCAGGCAAATAACAAAAACTAAGGAAATGGATATAACGCAGCTAAAATAATTGTAAAAGTATTCTCTCTCTCTCTCTCTCTCTCTCTCTCTCTCTCTCTCTCTCTCTCTCTCTCTCTCTCTCTCTCTCTCTCTCTCACCACCTTAATCCTCCTGATTCACCTCCATCTATTTTTCTCTACATTTACCAAATCGGGAATTCAAGTCTCGAAACAAAAGTCAAATTATGGAAGAGATGGCGTGTCTGCGTTGCTCTAAATAATTAAGGTGGAAAAGGAGCAGACTCAAAGATCGGTTGACTTTTTGAGTTGTAGTGCACAAGATCTAGCACAACAAAGGACAGTAAGATGCTCAATGGAGAGAGAGAGAGAGAGAGAGAGAGAGAGAGAGAGAGAGAGAGAGAGAGAGAGAGAGAGAGAGAGAGAGAGAGAGAGAGAATTCATCACAATAAATAAATCTACTGTGCTGTTGTTAGACAAAGTAGACCAGAGAACTTGGCTAGGTCAGGTGTATTTTAGGACCATCTACAGTAGTAAATAGCAAGCTTTCGAAAAAGGCACCGATGCCGTTCAACTTACTGAGACACCGTTTTCTTACCTGCCTTCTTCGCCTTTCTTTTATTTTTACTTATGCAGAAGTGATCAGTATCCTCAAGGATTTCCGAATCGAGAGAGAACGTGGCATGCTGAGTTGAGTGCTGATAAGTCGAAGCTCATTTTCCGCCGGTTTGTTCACCAATTTTCTATTTCAAAACATTCATGCACTGTAAGCAACCAAGCACCTCTTGATTTTCAGTACAATCTTCAGTATATCCAAACTGGAAAATATTCCATTTTTATAATATCCCACGGTTCAGTAGGCTTAGCTGATATAGTGATGTTACTTTAAACTAATTTGCCAATCATTTGTCTCAATAATTCTTCATAACTTTGCAACGAGGAACAATAAGACGAACCTCCTGATAATTACCAAGTTGCTGTGCGAACTGAACCCAGGTATAATTATCATCCAAATTACGAAGTTACCAAAGTAACCTCATTTAAGTTGCTCTTTGTGAAGTTCCACTAAGTTTTTACTCACATCAACGGCCAGAATATTTATGTGGAACAAAACGAAAAAAAACTTCTGTGATAAACCATCTCGGTGGCTCAGACAAGTTGAGAGCGTGCTCCAGTGTTGTTAAAAGGGCTACACAAAATTATATTATTATATAATACCAGGGATTATAGAGCTAATGAGCTTAATTTTACTCAGAACATGAAAAGATAGTAGTAATTTTCTTATTTGATATGACCTACATGAAACAATGTCTACGTAACATTTAATTTCCTGCAAGCATATAATAATGAACAACATAATTTTCAAATGTAACCGGGATGCAGTTCCTTAATATTTACTGCCTCTGGGATAAGGCACTCTGAATTTTGTTAGCCTGCAATGAGGAAGTGTCTTCTGGCACTTGTATAAAATGGTTCCTCTCCCAAAAGGTTGGCAACTACTCTTGTACCTTTCTCATCCACTGGGTAAAGTGAATGCGTACATATATAGACTTGCAAAATAGTAAATCTGCAGAAAGGAGGTCTTTTAATTGGTTAAATGGCTTTTCCAGATCTCCTTTTCTCTCTCTCACTGGTTAATCGGCTGTCACTCCATGTTAAATTTTTACATGCTTCCGTATAATACCGGGATTAATTAATCCTAGTTTATGGGATAGTCTATTCTAAGCTCTGTATCAGCCATGAGAGAGAGAGAGAAAAAATACAGGATTTTTCAAAATGAATGGAATACAAAGAGGCCTCTATTTCGATGGCGTATTTACCGCTGAGTGGTCATCGTCATTAACATTGGGAAATTGGCCATGGTTATCATAGCAACAGCGACAGACGACGATAACAATAACGGGAGTGATGGTAATTTTTATTGCTATTATTCCTGTAATGTTCCATTGCTATTAAACTAATAACAACAACAACAGATTTAGTTGTTGTTACTGACAAAACAACTTAGGTCATTGTAGTTACTGAAATAATGACCTTAATCATTACCTTAATAATTACTTTCATTCTTAATCATGATGATGATGACGATGATGATGATGACGATGATGATGATGAGTGGTAGTAGCAGTAGTAGTAGTAGTGGCATTGAAAGAGGAAACTATTCAAAGAAATATTGTTTTAAATTCCTTGAACGCCAATAGCCTGCAATTGTAATGAGATCGAAAGGTTATATAAATGAGAATACAAAGAATCTCATAGTTTTTTGTTACTGTTCTAAAAAAGTTAAGTATACCTTATTTTAACCAGACCACTGAGCTGATTAATCTCTCTCCTAGGGATGGCCCGAAGGATTAGATTTATTTTACGTGGCTAAGAACCAATTCGGTTACCTAGCAACGGGGCCTACAGCTTATTGTGGAATCCGAACCACATTATAGCGAGAATTGAATTTCTATCACCAGAAATAAATTCCTCTAATTCTTCACTGACCTGTCAGAGAATCGAACCCCGGGGTCAGCAGAGTGCTAGCTGAGAACGGTACCCACCCGTCCAATGAGGAACTTGTTACTGTTCTTTTTCCTACAGAAGAGAAGAACAGGAAAAAATCGGAACAGCGAAGAGATGAGATTTCACTGATGACACACCTGAGTATTGTTCCTGACCCTTCGACAGTTCATTAATGAATTACGTTTCGTTTCTCAAATATAAATGGCTTTTCAGGAAGCAGGCGACTTTTTGTACGGTGTACTGTAAGTAGCCTGCTCACTAAGTAAAACAATCTTGAAGATTATTTTCGCAATTCACGGAGGTAGTAATTTGTTCTAGCATTTTTTTCATGGCCATTCACTGATATATTTCTTCTTTTGCAAGTTTACTTCCTTTTTTATCTGCTTCCTTTCTCATTTTAATCTCTGCTGCACTTGGCTATTAGATGTTTATTTCATCACGTTTATTCAATGTTATTCTTTAAATTGTTTTGTTTTGTTAATTCTCTCTTTTTACAGTTCAGCTTCCTTTCCCTTGCAGGTCACCTCTTGTTAATTTTTCGTCCAGTGCCACTCTATTGTTTATTTATCTCTCATCATCAGGCCTCATGGTCCAAAATATTAACATTGGCTAGAACTGCAGCTCTGCTGCACGTCCAGTCGCCATACATATTGCTGCGTCACGATGCGCTGGTTAGTGGCTGAACTTAGGCTGGGTTATAGTTATATTAGGAAAATGCCTGGAGTTAGCGTAGCATAATCTCTCTGTAGCTCTCTAACAAAAACTGTAAGCAGTATCCTGAAGAGAGGTAGCCCTGGCACCCATTATTTTTTGGTAATGGTAATAGTTTTTTATCATTTTCATCATCACCATTATTATGTTTGCTGTTGCCGTTTCTATAATTCTGATGATGATAGTTGTCATAACTGCAACTGATTATATGAAAGACAGCCAGAGAGAGAGAGAGAGAGAGAGAGAGAGAGAGAGAGAGAGAGAGAGAGAGAGAGAGAGAGAAATCCGGATAGCAGGTCCATAAAGTCACTTGTCATATTTTACAAGATGTAATAGTCGCCCTATAAAAAGTAAACAACCCCACATAATGCAACAGTAGTTTTGGATATTAGATTACCGAAAATTTATGGATGAATTGACTTGTGCCGCTGATGTAAACGGTTTACAGTTTTAGAGTAGAAAGCACATCTGGGACTTGCGACTGGCTCACAGTTTTAGAGTAGAAAAGAAAATATAGCACTTGCTAACGGTTCACAGTTTTTGAGTAGAAAAGAAAACATGGCACTTGCAAATGGTTCACAGTTTTAGAGTTGAAAAGAAAACATGGCACTTGCAAATGGTTCACAGTTTTAGAGTAGAAAAGAAAATATGGCACTTGCAAACGCTTCACAGTTTTAGAGTAGAAAAGAACATATGGCACTTGCAATAGGCCGTCCAAGAGCATGGCATCATATCATAATTGATGCTGCTGATAAGGAAGCGAATACAAATACCACACCGTGACTTAAAAAGTTCGCTTCATAACAGATTTATGAAATATAAGCTGTCAAGCCAAGCGCTCTGGTGCTTTATGCTATTCTGGCGTTTAAGAAAGGATAGAGGGAGTTGGAGTGGTTAGGCAGCAACTTAAAGATATCCAGTACAAGGTGGATCTGGGCGAAAACCCCACTGTTGAACCAAGAAGGAATTTTAGAGTGGTTGGACAGCAAGAGTGGAGAAATTAATCACGACTAAAGGTGGAGTAAAAGGCAAAAAAGTGGATAATGCTTAGGGCCAAAGGGACGCTACAAACACCGTTTAGTAAAGCCTGCATCACCCTCGTACAGGAACATTGCATAAGAGGCAATAGTATAAGCACTCTGTCGAGATAAGCGTAGTGGAAGACAGCATGTAAAAATGTATCAAAAGGCGCTTTTCGAAACTTTTATCGCTCAGAATAACGAGACCCACTTTAATCAGACTTCGATAATATGTTTTTTAAGGGTCACTATAAAGAAAGGCTGAGCGAAGACAACACCGTGTATTGATAAATACTCAGAATTATCGAGTAGTGTGTGGTCAATGCAAAATGCAATGCAGACTGGCAGCATTATACGAGAGCGACTTGCAAGTAAAGGTTTTTAAATTTCCAGAAGTCGCTTTCATAAATAACTAGAAAGATATAGGTTACACATATCTGACGAAACTGGAAGTCATTACATCTTGCAGTAGTGGGGGATGAATCGGTGCAGCAGGAGTTTTGTCATTTGCACATCATATTCATTTGCGATGCCAGCAATCAGGAAGCGAGCTTTCAACACGCCACTGAATATATTGAAAAAAAAAATCTTTACCTCCAGAATGTAGTTACCAATGGGTCTCAAAGAATAAGCATGCAACTTTCTTAAATACACGTAAGGAGGAGACTATTATAATGATGGCGGCAGCAGTAACGCTAACACGTCATGCTCAACGTAATGAGGAAAGAATTCCTGAGAAACCTTTTATTGTAAGAGGCTGTTGGTTGTCGCACGATTTCCTGGAGGGGAATATGAATATCATTTGGGCGTTTGTTACGCAAGAACCTTTGTTCGCTTAAGAGAAAAAGGAACAAAGTTTCGCTTGTTTAACCTCTGTGAAATATTAAAAGTCGATTAATTAAATATTTTTTAATTGCAAGTCCGCTTTTCCTACTACCTCTGTCGGTGCACTGCATTGAGCGATAAATTATGACAAGGTATCACTCGGCTGACCTTCAACCCCCTTAGGTATGTGAGTTTTTTTTTTTTTTTCCGTCCAGGCTGAAAGGATATTTTTGTTTTGTTCTTACGTCAATTAATCTTGCATTGACGCTTCTATTTTAATTTAGGGTTCAAAGAGAACTGTCGAGTATGATATCACTTTAAATCAAGAAACATTATGAACAATACTGAAATGTGTTTTTCCTCGTGGCGTTCATGGTTACATCCACACAACCATTGTTCTTTATCACGCCTATTGATCAGAACCGATGTGATTCATCAGCAAACTTCAGTATCGTCGCCTGGACTCAAAGCTGCCACAATGTCACTTTTCCACCACAGTGATTTTGAGAATTGTTTGTCATCCTGCTGCATTTGGGACTTCAAAAAGCAAAATGCACTAATTTACAAGACGAGTTTTCACTCACACTGAGCTGGCCATAAATGAGGCGCAGTATATACATCGCGAGTCAAAGGCTTTTTACACTATCAGTAAAAAACGATGTTTTGAAGTTTGACCGGAAGGGGCGTAAACAAACCTTGCTAATTCTGACCCTCTACATTAAAGGGAAGATGAAGACCAACGTTCCAACGGCGACAAGATTGGATAGATTTCATCTAAGAAAATGGAAAAGGCAACTTCTTTATGTCTTCAATTTTTTTCCCACGAAATATAACGAATTATTCACTATCGGTAGCCGAGAGAGGTCCTGTTTCATTGATTAGACATCAGCCCATTTTTTTTTTTTTTTTTTTTTTTGCGGCCAACTCCCCGTGAGGCAAGGTACTCGAGAGACAATGAATTCTACTCTAGATGGTTGACAGGCACTACAACTTTTAGTGTCTGTGTCTCACAGGTATGGGCGGTTTCAACTCATTTCTCCACTCACGGGTGAAGATAAGGCAATGCACATGAGTGGCACGTGATTGGCTGACAATCAACGTTTCCGATACCGTTGGTTTATTGCGATAAATATTAAACAATTTCTTCAATAACATGTTTAAAAGTTTATATATGTAAAGAACCATCGTCCCTTCTTATATAAACCATAAACATGCCGATTTTTTTTTTCGAAAATATTATATTATCCATATAAATCGCATTTTTATGATCTAAAGAAGGCGGTTGTAACGGTTCTTTGTATATATCAACATTCAGAATTATTACTGAAGAAATAGTTTGCATCTTTACCACAGTAAGCCTGCGGTATCGGAGACATTGATGTCAGTCAATCATGAGCTCGTAATACGTATGCCACATCGATGGTTTTAAAATTACACAACTGAATTCCTAGTTGGCAAATGAAGGAATTCAGCGAAGGTCGTTTTCTCTCTTACTGAGGTCGAAATGGGGATATTTTTCCAAAACCTAAGCCCTGCATTGGTAACTCAAGCATTATTTTTACAGCTTTCATGGTGAACGTATGTTTTAAATTAATAATGGTAATAATATTTATCATCATCATTATCGTAACTTCATGATCAGTGTATGATGAATTGTTGTTGCTCAGATTAATCTTAAAATCTCTTAATTTTAAGCAAGGGCAATTTTGGCAACACATTATCACCATGATGGGGAAACGGTAGTTATTGAGTTAAATACACAGTCCTACCTAGGTAACGGCACCGCCTCCCATCTATAAAAATTAATAAATATATAGAAAAAATATATAAAAAAAATATTGCAGAAAAAAGAACCACCAAAGCGTTTGCTTTTAAATTAGATTTTAATATTCCTTCATGTTACTCTGGGTCAGGGAATATCGCGCAGTTCTTTAGTTTGAATACTTCCAATATTTTAACGAGGGCCGAAGTAGTAATGTTGCAAAATACATAAACTTGTATGGACATTTTTCTTAATATCATATGTCTATAAAATATGGGTTTGATTTTACGTCAAAGTTTAATTGATTCAAAAGTACCCTATTTTTAGTACTTCCATCACCGTCATTTGCATCAGAATTTGGATCTCCGATATAGCTATAATAGTAGTATTGCCAGTCTGCATATGAATGTGCATAAATTTGTGTGTGTGTGTGCGCGCGTGAGAGAGAGAGAGAGAGAGAGAGAGAGAGAGAGAGAGAGAGAGAGAGAGAGAGATCACCGGATTACAGCTCCGAAAACCCAGCGGTAGTATTTCACGAAACATAATATTTACTTCTATAAAACGTAAGCAAATCCGCATAACAAGACAACTCATTTGGAGGCTTCAATAATAAAGTCCAGCAAATTCGTTGAATGATACTTGCCCGTACAAATGTCAGGGGGACCCGAAAATACAGGCAAAATATTTGCAAATTCAACGATGATACCATGATGAAAATATTCTTTCGTGTACGGAGTTCAAACATATCCTCGAGTGGGTTATCGGGCCATAAAATTGGGTACCCATAATGAAAAAGATGAGGAGACTTTATAGCGAATGGATAAGCGTATTACATGAAAGCATGTTGAACTATTGAACTTCCGGGAAATGGCCACCTCTCTTGCGTGTCATCATCGTGAAATATGATCAGCATGATTTTTTGAAGGATTATTAATCCATCTCTCTAAAGCGTATGTATGCCTTTGTCACGCAATACTAGACTTCGTGAGTTTTCAGGAATAAATAGGCAACTGATGCACAGCTTAATTAAACATTTATGCTGGCTAACTAATTATATCTGCTGCTAGCAAATGTTATGAAAACGAAACACTTTCTTAGATGTGTACTCTTGCAACTTGTAATGGAAAGGAAATATCGATCAATGCAAAATGGTCGAAATATCACATAATACGTATAATCTAGATAGAAGTCTAATAAACAACATTGTGATCCGTTGCCAAGATCAGAAACATTTCAATAACTTTAAACAAGACTGGACGAGCTCAAACAACAAGAATATATAAGAAAACATTACGTATTTTATAAAGTTAAGGGACAAGCATTTTCAAAAGCCATACATTTCTACACTGGAATTAACATTGAACATTCAGTTTGAAAAGATCCTTGAAATATTATTTAAAATATAAAACGTCTTGATTTAACGTTCAGGGACCTTTTTCATTCGTCATTTTATTCAAATAAAAAATTGTAGAATTTCTTTACAAACCAGAACGGATGTTCGGATATAACAGTTCTCGCCCATTTCTAGTAGTGTATCTTCAACAAATGACATAGTGGGGAGGTTTCAGGCAACACCCGATAATGAATGGTGATGTCTCCCCAGGCTTCTGTTTCCTGTTGCTGAGATTATACAGAAACTCCATTGATCTAAATAGTGGTAGAGAGAGAGAGAGAGAGAGAGAGAGAGAGAGAGAGAGAGAGAGAGAGAGAGAGAGAGAGAGAGAGAGAGAGAGGTTAAGGGACCAATAGATGAAATTGGGAGAAGGCTGTGAATGATACAACATTAAGGCATACGAGCGCTAAAATTTATAAATGAAAAAGTACAACTACAAATCTCACACATGGTTGCAGAGAGAGAGAGAGAGAGAGAGAGAGAGAGAGAGAGAGAGAGAGAGAGAGAGAGAGAGAGAGTTCATCACAATAATAAATCTATACGAAATCACTTAGTCCATCGAACAAATTTTCCGGTTCATGAAGCTTTTCTGCCATGAAACTAACTTGATGATAGTTTATGGTAGCGCCCCCAAAAACTCACTACCAGATTAAATATGTCTATTTAATAGAGAAAAAGTAATTGTGAGGTATGCTCACATCTATTTCAGAGACATTAACTTTAGATTGCCTGAAATCAATAAACATAATTGGTGTTTGGGAACTTATCTACGTGACATCTAGGCACTGTATCATGTTCCTGAACGCCCAATTAAAAAAGACAAAATCTCAAACTTCCTTATAAGTTTCAGTTTATAAGAACGTTAGGGCATTTCTAATAACACCTTTGTTAAAGGAAATGAAGTGGTCATTTTTTACTTTAAAATGGTAAAGTTTGACTGTGTACTGTAGCTTTTAAATGAAAAGAGGAGATTTACAAAGAAAAATACAATTAATGTTGCAGCTTGGAAAAAGAATTCTGGTTTGGTTTTATGAGTTTAGCCTTTTTGGGCCAACGAACTTTTTATTTATTTTCTTTTGCAAAAAGAGCTAATGTAACTCAGTGTCTTTCAGTTCTGTGAGATCTTTCAGATTTGAAAGTCACTGTGTTAGTCAGGAAACGAGAGCTCTCATCCCATCTGTTGTTAAACAAGAATCATTCGTCTTTAATATCTATTCTCTTTTCTTGCTCTTATTTTTCCCTGTTTTGCTACCGGGACCGAAACCAAAGTATAGAAAAGTTCCTGTTCCCATTTTTAAACCGATGTTTTTGCCGTGCACCAACAATGCTGGAAAGGACCATAAAAATTCTGTCTGGCATTCTGTCTGTCTGCCTGTCTAATTTATCTAAGCTGCTCTTACGTAATGCATACAACATATGCTGTTGCTTAGGATTTTAATTATGAATAATTTGTGCAAGGGACATACCAGAATGGCATTTAGCAACCCCTTACCCCACCCCCCTCTCTCCCTTTATGTGCGTTGACTTTACAAACCGCTTTCGTGCTAGTTTACCATTTATGATGTGTCAGATTTTCAAAATGCATCCATGAGAAGGTGTATAGCAAATGCGTTTGTGAGCTTAACTAATTGGTACAAAAGTATTGATGTTACAACAATAACGGCTGTGCCCGCTGAACAAAGCATAACATTCCCAGTAACACCCAATGCGCGCTAGCAACTAACAAAAGTTAATTCATTACGCCCCTAACGGAAGCAACTACCTGGGGATTTCCATAACTGGTGGAAGTTTAGGACTAAAATTTTGTAAAGGCCATTGTAAGATTTATAAGAAGTGTATGTTTAAAAGTTATCACTGG
The DNA here is from genome assembly GCA_039081455.1 of Macrobrachium rosenbergii. Lineage (NCBI taxonomy): Eukaryota > Metazoa > Arthropoda > Malacostraca > Decapoda > Palaemonidae > Macrobrachium > Macrobrachium rosenbergii. Next base: position 29,461,314 of record JANJGK010000005.1, on the reverse strand, counting down.
GTCTGTGGGATAATACTTCTCTCTCTCTCTCTCTCTCTCTCTCTCTCTCTCTCTCTCTCTCTCTCTCTCTCTCTCTCTCTCTCTCGCTTTTTCGCCTTAGCAAGAGTTTTAGCTAAGAAATGTTTTAATCCAATAACTAAATTTACACGTCATGGCTGTGTTATTAACAGGAATGTCGCAGGCCCGCTTTGAAGTTTATCCTATTTAAAATTGTTCATTTTTTTACGTACCTTCTTTGCGGTACGGCGATACTGACAGATTTATTCTTGACTATTGTTATATGACTATGCTTGGAAAAACGGCACTGATGGTGGGAAACCTGACCATATCTTATCAAAACAAAGCGGATATTCGGATATCGAAAAGACATTGCCTAACATTACCATAACACCTAGCAAGGATCTAACAGTAAGCAACTGAAGAGTGTATAAAGCCTAGAATGATATCTTGTTTTTATCATCGATAACGGCTGCAAATTTATGGATCAAGAAATTGAAATCTCCTTATGATAACAATTTCACAAAGACCTATTGCGTTACGCACCGTTAGAGGCGATGATGATAATAATGAAGAACGATAGTAATTATAATGAATGCCATTATAGTTATAATGATAACTACTAAGTGCATCAAATCGATTTTTTTAAACTGTTATAGTTTTGACATTAAAAGATTATCCTTGCAAATCAGAAAGAGAATCACCACTTTCCACAGAACCATTTTTGAAACAAGAGAGCCTATATAAATTAGGTGCAGCAAGGTCAAGTATGTGTACAGAGAAAATTCTAAAAGCAGAATTCTAAGCATTAACTTCTCTGACTGTATTTAAGAATACTGAAGTAATATACTCATTGACAGAAAGATTGCTGGATTTAGGTTAACGATTCCGGGAAAGGAGAGCATTATATCGTACACAAGGGATTATACAAGTATTCTTCAATGGCAGTGAGGCTGGCAGATAACGGATTACATTCCGAAGTGGAGTGGTACATTCATGTTACAAGAGATACGCAACGAAGTATGTTTGGAATATTTTGAACTATGTGAAACAATATTAGATATTCGCAAGTAACTAAAAAAAAAAAAAAAAAAAAAAAACCAAATTAGGGTAGGGAAACTGAAAAGGTAATTTGTGTGACCACTTTAGTTTTAGAAAAAAGATAACTATAAAAAATAGGTATAATAAAAAAGTTCTATTCAAGTACCAAATTCTTATTTTACATACTTCTCCTAGTCGTCCAGGGGGAACCCAGCATATAAATTTTAGTTTTTTCTTACTTCAACTTGAGGAATTCTCAGTAAATAAAGTGAACTGTTGTTCAGTTGATTAAAAAATAACTCAAAAATATTAGTCTGCTATAAAAAAAGTGCATACTTTGAACAAAATATCTATTAAAACTTTCAAAAGCAAGGGATAGGCTATTGGGGAGATTTCAGTTCCTTTCTCGTGCCATCATGCCAACCTGTAAAATCCTAATACTTATTGCAATTCAAAAACATCCTAAGTCGCCGTGAACGAAGGAAAACAAAAACTGGCGAACGGAAAGTTTCATTTTACATCTCTTTGATTCCTGACGAAATACAAATGGCACTTGTATAAAAATATTCCAAGCCAGAAACTCTGAAAATTGAGATTTTGACAGTGGGGATGGAAGAGGAAACTTCTTGTTTCTCTTCTGTGCAGGAATTGAAAACAGATTTTTTACTATAAACTGTGGAACGTGCAATTAATCACTGATACCCTGAGGCCTACATTTGTTCTTAATATATTTCCTCAGTGATGCCATAGCCGTCCATATTGATTGTTTTATAGGAATGAGAATTATTTTCTTTCATGGAAAACGGTAGATGCTAACTAATGAGTTTCCTTCTGATGCGGTTTAATAAAACGCTTACTCAAGAAATGTTTCGAATTAAAGACAGACCAAAGCTTAGCAAGCACTCTTCGGGTCACTTAAATAGGACAAAACTGTTAAAATTTCGTTCTTTAAATAAATTGTTCCTCAGTTTATTGTTGTTTTTGTTCCATTTTGAAATAAACCGAGAAAAGTGAGCATTTTTAAAAAGCCATTGGAGTATTGATAAGTTCTGTATACCTTGATAACTGTAAGAAATATCATTCCAGTCTTCGAGATTCGAAAAATCCAATGATAACAAAATGCTGTTGTTATGAATAAACGCATTCGTTTTCAATGTTTTTACAAATTTGTTTATCATAACCAAAATCCATTTGTAGCGAAAAATATAAGATTGCTTATACCTACGTACAATATAGCCATTTTTACCGCATACATGCCAGCAACAACCATTTGCTACTGAAAAGTCCCCATCATCTTTGGTTTATTCGTAGCGACAAAGTAAAACTAACTAAGCTTAGGTTCAGTTAAAAAAGGATAAAAAGTGAATGACATGTGAAAGTAGGGAGGGTTTAAAAAGGTACGTGATATATCCGTTTGATATTGTTGTGAGAATAGAAGGCGCACATAAAGTTTGCCGAGAAGTTTAACGTTTAGCTAGTGAAAATACTCAATATTCCGATCAGGTTGCGGATTTCTCAGAATATCCCCAGCATTCTCTCCCTACATTGAATACATTCCACAAGTTAGATTAAGTAGTATATGAATATAAATAATATATGTATATAAATAAAATATGTGCATTTGTTAAGCTTCTGTAATTGTATACAAAAAAAAACCATATTTGTTTGAGTAATAAGGAAAAAATGAGACGGTTGCAGACTTTCTGGTTCTCCAGTTAAGTAAAAAATATCTTTTGGTTTAAATGATGTAAACATTTCATACAGTTTATTTCAACGGAAGAAAACAAGGTCAGTGGCGTTGACTGTCAGAGGCTGATTTGGTACTTCATCGCAAAGTTACAACTATAACTTGTGTAGCAAATAAATAAAGAAAGAAAAAAGAAAAATTCCAACAGCTCTTTCCAATAAAATGGTTTCAGAATTTTCAGCATCGTTGGCGTAAAGAGATTCTTTAACTCTGATAAATTTATAATCGCAAATGTGACGTAATAACGATCCTAAATAAATAGACCTAGAGCACAATTTCCGGACACCCGCTGCCTCATTTCTGAGCCTCTTCAGAATTAATGTACGCTGCCAAGACCGTGTTTGGTATCAAACGTTAAAGGTTCAAGCAGAAAAGAATCTCATAAAAGGTGACCAATGAAAAGCAAAATGTCTCGATGTATCAAAGCGTGAGCTCCGCGACGGAAACAATGGAACGTATATACAGTCAGTCGTCGGGAGGTCAAAACTTTCCATTTAGAGTTTTCGATGTTATTCCGTTACTGAGATATTTTTGCGTTAATAAAGACAAATAAAGGAAAAAAAACCTTTGTATGGTTCACGGATGTAAAATTAATAAAACCATGTTTTTCCTCTTCTTCAAATCAGAATCTGTTGTCTCCAGAGACCGTAAAAAAGTTGCTGGCTAAATTGGAGTCGTATTTTAATCATCTAATTAAAAGAGCAAAAAATCATTGATGTAAATTAAAATACAACTGGAAAAATATAGATGGAAACACATGAATAAGTGGATAAATAATGGAAAAGTAGATAAGTATCCACAAAACTGTCCTCCACTTTCATGCAAATAACTATTACAAAAACTTTTTCGCTCTGTTACTGAGTGTGTAGGTCTTATTTTGAAGACTTACATGTAACATTATAGATGCATAAAACTTTTTAGATTTATTATAACTATAAGAACTACTAACTAAATTCTGGAAAAATCGTGAGTAATTCTAGAAGGTACAATAAAATGTGCGGGTGATTTGTGCACTTTATTATTACTTGTATATATAAATAAATAAATAGAAAAATAGAAAAATAAAGGAAATTGTGTTGATTTTACCATTAAATAAATAAATAAATAAATGGTGAAAGAAACCTGACACAAGACGTTGGGAGGTCATGATGCACAGACTCTGGTCCCAAAAAAGCCAGGAGTTACCCCACGTATGATAGATCGCAGCTGTGGATGAGGTGGTTTGGGGAAACCACAAATCCCTCCCGAATTGCTTACTGATAAAAGGAGGAGCGGCGTATCAAAGTCCCACCATTTGTTGGCAAAGAAAGCATCGATAAATATGCATCTGTCCCTCAATCTCTTATGTAGGTTCTTGTCCCAATTTAGAGGTAAAACGCAAATATACAGCAACTGTAGTTTATTTCTTTTTGACAGATGCTTTCTTTAAGTTATAAAAAACACCAGTTACTGTGAAAGAAAAAAACACCCCTGAATGAAAGAGAATATCTGATGAGTTTATAGTTTCCTCCTTCCGACTGTCCTACCAAACTTCACAAGAACAAACTCTCGCTCTCTCTCTCTCTCTTCGTCCCGGGAAACCATCCGTTCGAACTTAACAGATAAATAGCTTCTTTGGAGAATTATGGACGTGAAAATCAGCGCGGACTTTTAATCGTTCAATAAATTTTCCCTTCGAAGTTTTTCTCATACTTTTGGTACGGTATTTTCCCTCGTTTATTTCTTACAATGTCCCAAAATGAGCTCATCGGGACGAAAATTCCCGATACCATCGAGGGAGAAATAAGGTCATGGAAGAAGATGAAGGCAGAAAGACCAAGTACCTGGGGCAAAGGAACCGGGGGAATTTGGCCCCTGACAGCTTGTAATGAGAGAGAGAGAGAGAGAGAGAGAGAGAGAGAGAGGAGAGAGAGAGAGAGAGGAGGAATCATTTTACGGCTATATACTAAAGTTAGGTAGCAAAACGAAAAAGAGATGTCTTCTTCCGCTATGTTAAGACTAATTAAAGTTAGGTAACATGAACTGGGGAAACAAACAGCATTGTCGCCACATGTTATCTCAGTCACAAAATCATTAGTATATATTAATTAATAGAGATGTGGAGAACACAAAAATGAAAGAAGCTTGTTGAATTGCTGATGTTATAGGGTCAAAAATGTGAATAAGTTAGGTTAGGAAAAATAATTATGGAAAATTAAAACCTATAATGATAAACATACAGTTAAAGATCTAAATATATTATATAAGGCTTGAAGTCTAACAAGTTATGATGGAAATAAAGAAAGAATAAAACAAACTGAAAGGGCAAGAGTTGCCTTAGTAAAAAAATACCTGGCATTTGTAACTGTAAGCTTAAAAGCTCAAATAAAGAACATGAATGAAGAGTGACGACCGAAAATGTGTGACTTTCTTTGAACTATCGATAACTATTTAATTCGACCAGTGCATTGTCTCACGTTTTATCAATCGGAATACACCACAGAATGTTGATGGTCAGTAGAATAAACAGGCATGAGAGAGAGAGAGAGAGAGAGAGAGAGAGAGAGAGAGAGAGAGAGAGAGAGAGAGAGAGAGAGAGAGAGAGAATTTGTTCGCAGGTGGCTAGATGCGGCCATTAATTAAACCGTCTGATGGGAAGCGATGCTTCGACTGATCAGAGGTGTAATCGCGAGAACAATGTTACACCGAATGAATGATTATAGTTTACCTGGCGTTACAATTTAATGTTACAACGGATACATGTGGACGCTTAGTACACAACTGAAGGAAGAAGTTGGTTATTGATGTTATTTACCATTTGATTTTTTTTTTTGCATGCATATGCACAAAAGTTTAACGATTTGCAAACTTTTTTATGAGAGCTGTTGGGTCGATTTATAGACTAATCTACGAAAACGAAAGTGAAGTTAAAATCGACAATTCCGGAAACCATCTTGTTCTACAGGCGTTCGAAATCCCTCCAAAGACCTATTTCTTAGCTAAGAATCTTAGTCCACTGATCATGATACATAAAACTTACAACTAATATACAACTTTTGCATTAATCCACTGATAGAATTCTTGCAGAATGATCAAGATGCCTCTCATGTGAAGATTAGCTAATGGCTTTCGTAGAAGTAGAGCCTCTTGGAATAAATGCACCAGTAGAATATTCTACAATGCATGAATGGTATTTGAGCAATCCGTAAAGTTGGCGTCCATGGCGTAGTGGAGTCCTTTTAGTTTTATGTAAAAGAAAATTATTGTGTCGGCTTTGTCTGTCCATCCGCACTTTATTCTGTCCTCACTTTTTCCTGTCCGCACTTTTTTGTCCGCACTTTTTTCTGTCCGTCCTCATATCTAAAAAACTACTAAGGCTAGAGGGCTGCAAATTGGTATGTTGATCATCCATCCTCCAGTCATCAAACATACCAAATTGCAGCCCTCCTAGTCTCAGCAGTTTTGATTTCATTTAAGGTTAAAGTTAGCCACAATCGTGCTTCTGACAACGATACAGATGGGGACGCCACCGAGCCGTGGTTGAAGTTTCATGGGGCACGGTTCATACAGTATTATACCGAGACCAACGAAAGATAGATCTAATTTCGGTGGCCTTGATTATACGCTGTAACGGCTGTACAGAAAAGTCGATTGCGCCGAAGAAACTTCGGCGCATATTTTTATCTTGTTTTTTATTTTAAAGAACCTCTCACAGCAACATACGCGAATTGTGATGGGCATCCAAGGGATGAGCATTTTGGTAACACCGCGAAAACAGCCACATTCTAAATAACACTCACATGATCATTAGCGACGTCAAGGAACAATGGCAACTGCGAGAAAATATCATATCTCTAACATACAAAAGAACCACCGAGAATAAGATCAGCAAAGAAATCTTATGAACAAAAGATGGCCTTGCATAAAATTTTACGCATTCCTGTTAATAATTATTTAACCAAAATCAGTGGTGAAATAAGTGGGATCTATTACAATTTACAAGCATGTAAAAGAATTTTATACATCCAGTAGAGGAGAAAGAATGTACCTGTTGAACTAATCTACAAGTAGTTACAATAAACTTTCAGTATTTGTTCCTGAAGCATGAAGACATTGGTAAGAATGTCGACATTTTGAAAGTTGGGGAAATAGGCGAAATGTTTTTAGGTGCCATAGAAAGCAGATATGGTGTTTCTGATACTTTTTGACCAAATCAAAACCATATTTGTAATGAATCACGTATACACCGAGATGTGTATAGGAGAGAAAGCTATATAAAAAGAAACGGGAGTGTTCGTGGTCATGTGAATGACCAAAGTAGAGAAGAAAGAATAACTTGAGTAGAGCAGCAACTAGAAAAAAGCTGAGAGAGAGAGAGAGAGAGAGAGAGAGAGAGAGAGAGAGAGAGAGAGAGAGAGAGAGAGAGAGAGAGAGTCGTTCTTGCTAACCTAATATCATGGTCTGGGATACATTCACCTATCGAATTAATTTTTAAACTATTTTTGTTCTATTTAGATAACAGCTTCCTAACTATGCACTGCTTCAGTGCTTCCTTAGTATAAAATCCAGTCTTCACGAGCGGGTCATTAAAATAAGATTAAGGCTGGAAGTATCACACGGCGTTGGAGTTTGCAGAGGCTAATTACAAAACAACAGGAAATTCACAGGTCGCTGTACACAGTAAGGACAATGAAGTCACCCGTAATTACTTGCGTTATATATATTATAAGTAACGTTAATGGAAATCCATTGTAAATTCTCTTGCCTAACGAGTTGCTTGCTGAAGTGTTGAGCTTGAAATGCAAGCTTTTGTTAACAAAGCTTGCATTTCTTTCACATAAAGTGGAACAATGAGGTAAATGAAAAAAAATTAACAACAATAATTCAGTTATTATCCCAAGATCTGCTTCATGCTTCATGCTACGAAGTCCCAAAGTAATAAAGATGACAACACGCATTTAGCAAGTCGATCATTAATTGTCCTGAGTTGTCTGTAATAGCAACTGGCTTACTGAGAATATTTGTCGTAAAAGAAGAAAGTATGAATTTCTTCCAGAACATTTTAGTAGGTGGTGGCTCGTGGAAAGATACACCCAATACTTGATATTGAGAAAAAAAATCAAAGAAACCAAAGCAATCATATAAAATGTAGCTGGACTAAATTTCCCTATACATGTATGTTTATGTATGGTATTACTAATATATATATATATATATATATATATATATATATATATATATATATATATATATATATATATATATATTTTTTTTTTTTTTTTACGGGAGATGCACTATTCACCGTTATAAGAGACGAAATGATATTAGGGTGTCTGTTGATTCTGAAAGACATATCTTTATATGATTCACAATACCAGCCCACTTTGGTATTATTATTTTGAATGTCTTTGTTTCTTCAAAAGTAAAGATGTGCATTAAGTCGTTATATGTTAGATCCCAAATGCGTCTACTAGTTCCTAATTCCTTTCACTGTTTTGTTCATCGAAGTTTTCCAGTTTTCTTTAGGGGAGCTGACTCATTCTTCTGATATTTGGCTGGTTCTCTCTCTCTCTCTCTCTCTCTCTCTCTCTCTCTCTCTCTCTCTTCTCTCTCTCTCTCTCTCTCTCTCTCTCTCTCTACGTCCTTAGGTACACGGTCGAGATACTCATTTAAAATCTGTCACAAAGATCAAGGATCATGACTTACATTATCGATCAAAACCACTAAATGGAGAAAGGATAAGGGAATGATATTACTAAGTGGTTCATTTTTTTTTTCTTTAGAGGACCATAATCATCATTAGGCTATGCCCCCCTATGTTAAATTATATCGTTTACTAAATAGAGCACATTAGATTGATTATCTTGTTATTTTAACATCATAAAATGAGTTCGTGGAGAAAGAGGTCAAAATGTATACATTGCCTTTTATTATTATTTCCATTGTTGTCTTTGCTATTCACTCTACACACATACCATTATCGTTTAAACCGTTAAGACAGCCCTCATAGTAAAAATACTATAGAAACTAATGGCAAAATAAAGAAAGATTATAAGAGAAAGCGCATTTATGAGGCAATGATGAAAAGGCTCCATTACCGCATACAAGTTTAATTGATCATAGCAGTGCTTTTAATTGCAGGTTTTCCAGTAAAACCAGCGCAAATAATTACGGCTTCATTCAAATGACAGCATTTATTTGGCAATTAAAGGACCAGTTAGCTAGACATTGCCGTACCACTCTGTGATGAATGCAGGAAATCATGACAACTCTCTGGAATTAAATGATTTCGATGAAGCCCGTTATTTCCGGTGAATAATTTTCGTAACGGAATTTTACACAATATTATTTCATAAACACGTTAAAGGGGCTTCGGCCTGTTGGTAGGATCTCTGGAAGCAGTATTAAGTGGCAGGATCATCTATATATGTCGACAAATGACAGATGAAAATGAAGGGTGGAATTTGTAAAAAATTCGGAATTTCATTCTTTCTAAGTTGGCAGGAAGTTATTACAATCCGTTGGAATTTCCGCTATTTGATAGTAATGAGTGTCCCTTAAGATTTATCATCCACAAAGCACATCCAGACCCAACCAAAGGCAACGAGAGCGACTCGTCTGCTCAAAGAGAGATGCAGAGGAAAAGGTAGGTCGGGGCACCCGTGAATTGCTGAAGAATGAATAAGACAGTGATCACTAAGTTGAATGAAAGTAATTGTAATCGCATTTCCACATTTCTATATGTATTTATGTGGCAATTGCTCTAAATGAACCCTGTGAACGGTAACAAAGATCTGATGTTTAAAACAAACCGAAACAGCTTGTTGTCATTGTCAGAGGCACGGTTGAGCTATATAGCTCAACCGTGGTCAGAGGAAAGTGCTACGCTTATCAGTATTAAGAGATGAGGCGGAAAAAACTTAAGACAGACTTGACATTAATGAGTTAAACACATATCCATTCTTTAGAATTAAGGTGTTAGCAATTAGCAAAACACATTAACTCAGAAATAGCTGCTTTTTGTGTCAATACACAAGAGCCGAAGCTGTGTTGGTATCTTACCTACGTCCTGAAGCAACAAAATATTTAGTTCTGGAATGTTGATGCAAGGTTAATCCTCTTTAAGAACCAAAAGGGCGAAAATTTTATAATGATTTTGAAGTTTCTGGAATGACAAGGGGTAAATATTTACTATCTTAGTATTTAGTATCTTTTAGTTGGTCTTATGGGTCTGCGAGTCCGTTTCTGTCTAATATTTTATTTCACAGGTTTCGGGTAGTGTTAATGTTTTTATAAGGAAGATAGGTAGCAACGTAGGCAGAGAGAGAGAGAGAGAGAGAGAGAGAGAGAGAGAGAGAGAGAGAATTCCTACTTCAGTGGATCTCAGGAGCTTCTGCCTCTCTTTCCTTGTGAATGGACTGTTCAGAATTGGAACTGAAGATAAAGTAGAGCAATTTAAAGGGCTGATGGTAGAAAAAAGCAGGATGAATGGAGGGTCCGAGTGGTGCTCGGTGGAGATCATTCCTGACTTTGTATTACTCTGCTCTGGTTGCAATTTTGTTCAAGTCTGCTCTTATTCGTGAAGTGTTCTTTTATTATTAACTTACACGTCGTGAAATGAAAGGTATTACTCTTCAATCATATCCCACCACTCAGGCTTTTTCAGGCTTAGTTGGATTACGATCTTAAAATGTTACCAGTACACTTCTGGCGATTTCGTGACAAAAATACCTGTTAAACATGTACGGTGTAGCTTTTTCAGAAAAGTCTTCTGACATACTTTTTCATGCTGGAAACTTGATAAAACGTATCGCTTTCACAGCACCATGAAATTTACCATGCTTTTCTTTCTTATTATCATTGTAATTTGAGCAGTTTATTTCCGCTTAAGAATACCTAGATTTGCTATTAATTTATAGTTTGGTGAATCTTTATTTTAGTGTTCTGTAAAAGAAAACTATTGAGATGGCTATTTGTCTGTCCGTCCGCACTCAGATCTTAAAAAAATACTGAGGCTAGAGGGCTGCAAATTGGTATGTTGATCATCCACCATCCAATCATCAAACATACCAAACTGCAGCCCTCTAGCCTCGATAGTTTTTATTTTACTCAAGGTTAAAGTTAGCCACAATCGTGCGTCTGGCACCGTTATACGTGTCAACAACACCAACCACCACCGGATCGTGGGTGAAAGTTTCATGGGCCGCGGCTGAGAGTTTCATGGGCCGTGGCTGAGAGTTTCATACAGCATTATACACTGTACAGAAAACTCGATTGCACCGGAGAAACTTCGGAGCATTGTTTACTTGTTTCAGATGGAAACAAGCTCTTGTTATTTTCTCTTAAAACTTTCAGTGCAAAAAGTTTAAAATTACTTAAATCTCTCTCTCTCTCTCTCTCTCTCTCTCTCTCTCTCTCTCTCTCGCTCTGGCTCATCACTGGTATATGTAAACCGAGCACCAATCCCACAACATTTATTACGACAAATGCCTTAAACGATGAGTGCAATGTGCTCATATCTTTATTAGAATTCACCGTGTTTCTTTATTGTAAAAGATATTCCTCTTATTAATGGCTTTCCCCATTGTCTCAGTACAGGATGATATACGTTAATGGGATGTAGAATTATTTTTATTATCATTCTAGTGCTCTTTCGACTCTGTCACTATATATATAATATATATATATATATATATATATATATATATATATATATATATATATATATATATATATATATATATATATATATATATATATATATATATATATTAGTTAGTAATATTACCGACTATTAGGTAAAATATTAGAGAGAAGAGAGAGAGAGAGAGAGAGAGAGAGAGAGAGAGAGAGAGAGAGAGAGAGAGAGAGAATCACGCAACGGTTTGATCATGATCGTTAGCTACAGTGAACAAGTCGTTTGGAATTCAGAAAACTGTCGCCATCAACTTTCCTCTAAAAGAAAAGTTCAAATAAAACTTTTCAAGTGAACAGCACACTCTGGACACTCTAATTCGTTCACGTATATAAGGTCTTATGTTTCATTATATTTCCAACCTGTTGCTGCACATATTTTGACGCCAGTTTTCTTTCGGCGATAAGTTGACTTATAATAGCTGCATTTATTTTGTGCTAGTCAAAATAAAGGTCGTGTTCTTATAATACCGCAAAGGAATACTAATTGCCTTATGGAGGACACTGCCATCTGTTTGGTTCCATTGTTACATATCCAATTCCAGTGTAAAAGTCTGACCTCTTTTCAAGCAACGTAACACCCGCGACACCTAATGAGTCATGTTATGAGCTTTATTGTTTCTTAGCGACTTCATGTGATAAGCTTGAACCCTAGTGTGAAGCTTCTTAGCATGAAAATCATGGGGGGGGAAGGGGGGCGGGCGGTTCATACCGGGTGCTTCACTTCCAACGTGAGGAATCACTTAGGGTAAAGAGCTACCGAGCTTGTTCATGTACCGGAAATGAAAAAATCTTCCTTTTTTCAGAGTATCTATGCAGTGTAATAAAATTATGCAATAACATTACATATGCATTGCATTGAAATTAAGCATAATTAGGTAGTATTTTTTTCATACTAATCACAAATGAAACAGAATGAAAAGAATCATCAGCTGGGTGTTTAAGACGCCTTACAATGCAAATTGTAAGGCGAAGGACAAGAACTCAGGACTACAGTGGACGCATTTAACCTAAAAAATAAGTTCGTCGTCCCGTGGGCTCGAACCAGCGAAGGACAAGAACTCAGGACTACAGTGGACGCATTTAACCCACGCGGGTTAAATGCGTCCACTGTAGTCCTGAGTTCTTGTCCTTCGCTGGTTCGAGCCCACGGGACGACGAACTTATTATCAACTAAAAAATTCCCCTTCGGTAACATATATGAAAATCTATTATTTCCGAGGTAGAGCGAATTGGATATTAAAGGACGTTTGTAGCTTACTGATTGTATATGAATCACGGTGATGTGATAAAAAGTCATATATATATATATATATATATATATATATATATATATATATATATATATATATATATATATATATATATATATATATATATATATATATATATATATATATAATAAGGAATACATGAAGATCCTCCAACTTAATGAAGAAACATTCACTCTGCTTTAACTGATAAGTGTGTTTGTGGACAGCACAGCAAAAAATTTGAATAAGTTTGCCGAAAACGAAAGCGATATAGGAAATTATGTACATCAATAATTCAAGCAGTGTTAACGACACCCGGCATATTTTGTTTTCCTTTTTAAATCAGAATTACAAACGGGAAACAAAATTAAATTCTATTATATAAAATTGATCTATATTGAAGTTATTAACACCATATTCCACTTAAAATAGAAAAGCAAGGTAGAACACGGGAAAGGAAATAGGAAATAACCTGGAAGTGTACACCTTTATACGGCTTGGTGTTGCTTTCAAGCAGTAAAACTGCATCACGGTATCTAGAGTAAAGTAAGACAAAAGGTAGAGCCAATCATAGAAATACGGACATTACCGACCTTAATAACTGTGTAAATTAGATACATCACGACATCGCGAGAATCGTACTTATGAGCCCACTTAGCTATTGACCTAAAGGCAAACGGAGCTAGTTTAGAGAAACGTAATACAGATGTAGATGTATCACTGTCTTCTCCATGAATAATTGAAACCTTTCGGTAATATATCAAAGTCTCTTAAAAAAAAAAATGTGTCTTGCTTTTGAATGCATATGCTTGATAAATGGTTGAAGCTCAACAGATGAAGTGTTTGTGAATTATATTTTCCTCTTACCCACTGAGGTAATAATTCATTTTTAAATGTATATATCGGCTAATCTAGCCTCATCAAGTACCTCATGAGAAATACAAAAGTATTGCTCAACATAATTTAGAAGGTGAGAATATAATTTTAGGGAACGGAAAACTATAATAGGCTTTGTTAGTTAACCGAAACCATTACCAAGAAATCTTAACAAAAAGTATCTCTACAAACATTAGCAACATTTGTTACGTATCCTTTTTCTGAAGCTAGGGATGGGATGCTCAGGATTTAATATTATTAATGCGAGCACAACCCATCTCAGAATGAAGTGACATGTAGAGTATTTGGTCATGAACATCATAAATACAAAACAAAAAATTCTACTTGAAAATTCAAGTGACTAGAGAAGTCCTGTTGCAATAGGAGCAAAGAGGAAAAACAGTAATGCAAGTTGACTTTTAACGACAAGATAATGAGGGATCTCTCCTACAGGAGGGGTCGCAATGAGGGGGTCCTTTAATAATGTTTGAATAGCCAGTCAAACAAAAAAGCCTAAAAGAGACGGTGGAAATTGCAGCACACTGAAACAACGTGTAAAATAGGTTCGTTTACATTACGGGGATTTCAGTGTGGTAATAAAACAGAATAAGGAAGATTCATAGTACACGCAAACACGCACACACACTCACACACACATATATACACGTACAAATACATGTGTGTATGCATGTAAATATAAGAGTGTGGATGTGTGTATAATTGTATTTATTAATGCACGCTCTTTTCAAAACACAATTACAATAATTGAGATAAGCAAGATAAAACAAAACAAAACAAAAAAAGCAAGTCCAGGGTTAATGTTGAGGGAACTGCTAGAATAAACCTTGGTCGCCTCCATCTGCCGTTTTTTTTCTTAGGTAAGAAAAATAAACTACTATCTTTCCATCTTCGTTTTTCCTTATTGTAACTAATCTTCCCTCATTCCCTAGGGTAAAAATATGCAACCCTTACTGATGTGGCAGTTCCCTCTGAAGACTATATCATACCCAACCCCTGAGATCATCTCCAAAAACCCGGTATGTCCCACATGTCATTGCTTGCCAAAAATTTTGGACATAATACTACTGTAGCAGGTACGATAAGCCTGAGACAGATTATCTCGGAAACACGAGTAACAAAAATCATGAGAATTAAAACAATAACATTGACAAAAAACGAAATCCATTATCCTCTCAAAAATGCTTAATAGAATGAACCATGAAATGAATTATGAATTGTACCGGCGGATTCTACATGACAGGATTCAAATGCAGAGGGAGTGACACTGGGACAGGGAAGAGCTAGGTTAAAGAGACAGAGAGAGAGAGATAGAGAGAGAGAGAGAGAGAGAGAGAGAGAGAGTCTGATTTTCACTTGTTCTTGCAATCTTGAGTCGAACTACTATGGAAATATAGTTTGATTTCATTTTTATATTAAAGAGCTATATGAATAAGTAAAATATTAGATTTCAGTAGCGTCCATTATGCTTGCATTTATTACGAAACCTTTGGCATCCTTAACCTTCAAATTATAATATGAAAAATTAATAACATTCAGCTTTTGAAGAAAGCCGCTTTAATTAATCGCAAAAGTTCTTTACATTTGTATATTATAACTTTTCCGAGAAATCATGAAAGAATGGAGCTACATTAAAGATGTACTGCTTAACCCTTAAGGTTACTTAAAACGCACTGACGTGTCATCCACATAAGAAACCAAATGGTACCAGTTAATTATCAAATGTTTCTGTGTTTGTAAGCATGGGTATTGTTAGGACAGATGTTAGGGTTTAACTGGAAATACTACTTCTATAAAAAGGAAATTGAAAATGAAATGCATTCATATTATTTCACACTTTTGGGTGAGAAAGTATTAATATGAGTGCATTTCAAAGAGGAAACTGCCATTACCATCAAGTAGACACTAGCTTTGTTTACTGTTGTTGTTTTTCGCAAGGAAACCTGTTTTCATTTTCATAGTAATATGGATTTTTTGTTATCTGGCGTTAAATATACTCTATCTTTCAGTTTCAATAGAAGAAACTAACCAAGAAAAGAAAGAAAAAAATCTCAGAATCGAGTGCAGTCTTAAACAAGCGTAAATTTCTGTTTTTGCTCTTTTATGTGTGTGCGCGCGTGTGTCTCTGTTTGTGAGTCCGTGCGCATTCCTGTATTTTAATGAGCCAAACTTAACATTAAAAAGCACAAAATGGAAAATAGAAAGCATAATGCAGTTCTCTGTAGCGGCTATGTTAGATTTTATGAGATATTTGATCTGTCTGTCTGTCTGTTTGTCATGGCCAGTGAACCTATAATCTGAGTGATATTTATGGGCAAGTGGCGCACTTTCTGCCTTTGAGCTGTTTCGAGCAGCTATTGTTGGGATAAAGAGGGCAGAAGAATTCGTAAGTGGTAGTTACATCCGAAGAGATCCTCGTATCTTAAGTATAACTTATATTTCATACTTCATGGCGTTTGTGTCGCTGTTGGCAGTGGGAAATGACACGGCTGCACTTGAAGGAGGTTTATTTCGCCTTCTTTCATTAGAGCGAAAGTACGAAAGGCATTAGAGCTGAAACGTGTAATTTCGTGCTGCGCGTTTGGGGAGAAAATTCTGCATTTTTATTAACAACAACAACCCACCTGTTTACTCTTTACGTTCTGTATAGCGTCATGCAATATTTAATTAATATTCCTGAGGGGTGTTCGGTCATGTTTATTTTCAGCTTTGATGTATTACGCTGTACCTTATCTTGATAGATGACGTCATTAAATGTACAGATCCCATACTGCCCTAAAATGAAAGATGCAATATCTGCAAAAAATACAAAACTAAGAAAATGATAGATACTGCAGTTTTCCCTTACTACTGCAAAAAGGATCCCCTAAATACTAGTGGAAAGTGAAGAATCATTCTGAAACTGCAGTAACTTGTGTAATAGTGTTTCACGAGCCCAATAGGTGGCATCTCTCAATTTCGAAAATTTTGCAGATACTGCAGTTTTCCATTTTAGGGCAGCATAGACACTGGTTCAAATGAAGTAAGATAATATTGATAAGTTATCCCTTGCCTTACATACGTACGATAATTATATTCACCACCTTCCGTTTAACTTTTACATCTCAATGAAGATTGAACAGACACTCAAAAAAAAAAAATATTTTGATCATTAAACGGTAATGAAATAATTTGTCTCTACTGAAGTGACTTTACATTTACCAAGAGACTTTTTACAGTTACCAATTAGCGTTAACAATCTTAAAAAAAAAATATTCAGCAGGCTTCGTCTACAATGCTTCCCTCTGCGGGACGTTTTCAAAAGATCCGGCAGTCACATTCTGTTAAAATCTTTGGGTATGACCTCTTTGAGAATTCTTTGGTCTCTGCGTCCAAGATATAGAAGCATTTAATGAACTTAACAAGGCGGAATTGTAGTATAGGCTATTTCCCTGAATCTGTAATTACAGGTACTATCGGTCGATGTTCAGGCAATGAAAACTATCAAAAAATGCAGACTTACCAATTTACAAACGCACGAACCACCAGTTATCAGTGGTGAGCGGCAAACGTTTTTGGCAATTAAAAGCCGTGACAGTTACTGTCGGATCAGACAAAGGGCAGAAAAACCAGTGGCAACTTGAGTGTGTGAATAGACAGCCTTCAAATATTTTACCCCAACTTTGTTAAATATTAAGCCTTTTTACGTAGTCGAATCTCAGTATCTATTTAGGCTAAATAAGGATTTATGATGCCTGATATTAAAAGCGAACACAGAAAAGACTAACCGTTCATTAAGAAAGGGAAAACAGTAAAGTCTAGTACAAAGAGAAATCTGGTGTTCATCATTGAAAGTGATTAAAGCAATACTGACTATCGCTTTTCGGTCCCATCCAATGACGGAGAGACAAAAGCTACTTTTGAAATATTTTCCGTTCCTTCCCTAATTCCATTGCCGTTCAGCCGCAGAAAATTTGCTCGCAATTTCCCATAACTTTATAATGAAACATTTGACTGGGACATTAACCGAATTAAGGTTAAATGATAAATTTCCCAGCTTAAAACGAGATGAATAAATGTCATTTTCGCATTGAAAATCACACTCAGAAGAAGTTCCTAATATCACGAAATATTTTGATAAGGGATAGTATTCATAAAAAAAGGTCAGTTGAATGTGCTATTCTGTTTACAGGACACTTATCACTTGTAAAAAACAGAGATCAATATATACTTCAAAATGCCCATCTAACCTTTTTTTTTAAGTTTTACCGGCAGGGATTTTATTACAGCCATAAAAAGTTCACAAGGATCAAAACCAAAGTTGACATAAGTATATTGTTTATCTGGCAGCACTTACTTTTTAAGACAAAAATGCTCTATAAGGTTTACGCGTTGAGTTTAGTACATTCATTAATTTTGTTCCTTACCAAGGATTTACAAAAGGATTGGACAAAGGGCTTGACGCGTTTATGTGAATAAATATGACCTATCACGTATCCACTTTTCTATAAAATGATAACTTATACCCTTCTGGGTACCAGCCGTATGACTTACCAGTCATCGAAAAGGAGCGTGTTTCCCACCCTTTTGAGATTGCATTTGGTTAATTAACATATTTCATCACCAAAATAACTGAAAATTTCCATTGTCGTCAGGGTATCAGAAGGTCCAAATGTACTCCGACTGCTACTGAACATAATGACTGAATTAATTAGAGTAAAAAAACTGTTCGAAATTCTTAGATATAAAATTATGAGCTACTGAAAACAAGTAAAAAATGCACCGAAGTTTCTTCGGCGCAATCGAGTTTCTGTACAACCACTACAGCGTATAATCAAGACCACCGAAAATAGATCTATCTTTCGGTGGTCTCGGTATAATGCTGTAAGAGCCACGGCCCGGTGGTGGTCTATTCTTTATCGTTGCCAGAAGCACTTTTAAGGCTAATTTTAACCTTAGATAAAATAAAAACTACTGAGGCTAGAGGGCTGAAATTTGTTATGTTTGATGACTGGAGGGTGGATGATCAACATACCAATTTGCAGCCCTCTAGCCTCAGTTTTTTACGATCTGAGGGTGGACAGAAAAGGTGCAGACGGACAGATAAAGCCGGAGCAATAGTTTTCTTTTACAGGAAACTAAAAAGCTCTGTTCTGAAGAGATGAAATTAACGCCAGCATAATCTGACCAAAATGCAATCACTTTTCATCCTACCCACAGTGGACAGCACCAATCATAATAGAGAGGAGTATACGCAAAGAACATGTTTAGTTGAATAGAGAGAATTTTAAGGACAAATAACCTATAAGGAGTAGCATCTCCAAATAAAGCCTATTCTCAAGAGGATTCAGTCTTAAATAAGTGATTCAGTAACTTAATGAGAATATTAGAATTAAACAATCACCGAAATTAGATGGGAAAATCTTTTCATTACTTGGACAAGTAATGAAAAGATTTACCCACCGAAATTAG
The DNA here is from genome assembly GCA_039081455.1 of Macrobrachium rosenbergii. Classification (NCBI taxonomy): domain Eukaryota; kingdom Metazoa; phylum Arthropoda; class Malacostraca; order Decapoda; family Palaemonidae; genus Macrobrachium; species Macrobrachium rosenbergii. The sequence continues at coordinate 29,442,258 of JANJGK010000005.1, read as the reverse complement.
ATGGGAAAATCTTTTCATTACTTGGACAAGTAATGAAAAGATTTACCCATCTAATTTCGGTGATTGTTTAATTCTAATATTCTCATTAAGTTACTGAATAACTTATTTAAGACTGAATCCTCTTGAGAATAGGCTTTATTTGGAGATGCTACTCCTTACAGGTTATGTGGCTTGCTATCCAACAAGGTTACAGTGAGAATATTTGTCCTTATAATTCTCTCTGTTCAACTAAACATGTTCTTTGCGTATACTTCTCTCTCTCTCAATTCATATGATATCTTGTTATTGGGTTTTCCTTCTGCGCTTACGACTCCCCTCATCATCTTGTAAAATTTTAGTTTATGATTCAGGAAGGTATTTAAATGTACCCTAATTTTTTAAAAATCATGAAAAATTCATGAAAATCAGACGAAATGACTCGTGCATTTAGCATCCATGTATCTTATTTGATGTAAATAAGCCCTCTCTCTCTCCCCGTGCTTTATCTTTAATAGTACTAAAAATATTTTGTAACGCTGATACAAATAAAATTATAATTCCATTTGAAGTCGATGCGCTACGGTTAGCAATTTCCATAGTAATCGGGTTAATCCATTTATAAGTCATCTGATAAATTTACATGTGGAAAACGTTTTAAGAATATTTTATAAAATGACACGACGTTTTAGAATATACAGTAGAAGACTTTATCTCTGAAATAGGGGTGCACTGAAAGGTTTTATGTTAATTTGACAGATCTGACTTCACTTATCCCATACACATTGTGTTCACTCATAACAGTGCCCCACCCCCACCCCCCGCCTCAATATTAAAAAAAAAATCTGGCATCAAAACAGGAATTAAAAGAATTATAGTCTTAGAGAGAGAGAGAGAGAGAGAGAGAGAGAGAGAGAGAGAGAGAGAGAGAGAGAGAGAGAGATATCAAACGAAATGCGTCACCGATATGATCAGAAATAAAAAAGAAAATAAATATTACAAAAAATAATTGCCTCACAACTTTGTCTTCCCTTTCACTTAACCTTCGCATAATAACCATGGTTCATAATTGAATTCCCATTGTTAAAAGCAAATATATTTTCTCGTAGCATTTATCCATATGGTTTAATGATCACTTATCAATTTGAGATTTCATTTTCTCCCGATGAAGGTGGTAAGTAAGTCAGCATTAATGGCATCGAGGCTCATATTCGTAGTCATATTAGACTATCGGGGCGAAATAAAGCGATGAATATAAAGAGAAAGAGGTCGTGAGCGGACATCATTCTGGAATCTATTTCCTTAATCGTTATACTTTACGGAATGGTCGTAGAGGGATTTACGGAATAGCGGGTAATAGTTTTGGAATCTGACGATTTAACATTACGTGGGGAGAAAGCGTGTTAATGGATTTTGAAATTCTTTTTATTTTTTTTATTAACAATATGTACCATGCTTCATTATCCGCAGTTTTTTTACAGCGAGGGAAATGATTAGTTCTGGAAATTAAAAGGACATGGATGTATCATAGATCTCATATACCTGCTATAATATTCCGATGGTCTCTTTTGGATTATTAGCTAATCCCAAATCGCAAAAAATTATTCGTTAAAAAAAAAAATATTGTTCCATTGAAGCTTTCTTAGTCAGCTCTATTCACAAAATATAATTATATTAGAAACCTGTAGGAACAATGTAACTTCAAGGTAAGATGGTCTTTTATATTTGTTGATTAAAATTAGAAATAGGCGTAATGTAATGGTTGTTCAAAAATGGAAATATAATTTAAATGTTTACGAGTAATCCTGGATAGCACATTTCTATAGATGAGTCTATGCCTAAGTTTACGAGGGTTGGCTTACATAGGTACTTTTCTTGATAGAACGATGTTTTGAGTAGAGAGAGAGAGAGAGAGAGAGAGAGAGAGAGAGAGAGAGAGAGAGAGAGAGAGAGAGAGAGAGAGAGAGAGAGAGACTTTCATTTTATAGTAAGTAGTTACGTATAATAGATCATATATTACATGCAAAGTTTATACAATCATACATATATACATACATACACACGCACACATGAATATATTCAACTTCCAAAATAAAACTGATGTGTTTAGATAATTATACAGCCATTTTGTGATATGTCGAACATTGTGGAACAATCCTCAATAACAAGAAATTAAACAAAATTTACAGATAAAAAAAAAATTCCTAAATCGTCCTCCTCCTTCACACAGCTACCTTTTACCATTTTTCTACTCTATGGAGGAAATGACTTTTAGGGCAATGTTGCTTATTTTAGAGGAAAAAATGTTAGTGCAAATATTTTCTTTTACAACAAATTAATTCTCTTCTGCAAATTCCTCACTGGTGATTATTTGCATTTCAAACGAGACGGAGAAGGTTGAGGAGAAAGAATAGATTTACGAGAAGGGCTTAAAGGAAGTAAAAGTTAGTGAAGACGTGGAAAGTAAGAAACCGAGTCGTTTTGAATTAGACGAGAAATTTAAAGGTAGATCATGATATTATTTACAATCAGTCTTACATCATCTGACAATAGCTGCACCATGCGACACCGATATGAAATAATTTTCGCAGCGAATGATTTGTATGGAAAGAGCACACTTTAAAGCTATAAATTACAATAAAACTTTATCTGTCAAAATAATACAAATAGATATAGAGGGGACTATAAGAATCACAGGAATGTTGGGAGGGTTAACTAGCAAGGCCTTGAAATAAGTTTTTTAATAACTAACCAATAGAGTAACCAATTTTCATCGGTATTACAGAAAAAAAAATGTAATACTAACAATAAGAGTAACCATATCTATAGGTAATAATAACAACAATAATAACAGTAAGAATATGTATATCATACCTATTCTGAGAAAAGTAGACTACCATTCAACACCGTATTGCATAATGCATATGACTACAATTTAATAAGTGCAGCTTTTGGTTTATTTAAAATTTGAAATAATGAATTCAGTAAATACACATGACTTTGAGAACGAGTGGCTTTGAGGGAGTTAACAAGTTAAGAGATTTTACAGAACCAAATAGCACGAAACCCCCATTTTCTTTTATGAGCTGTTGAAAACTCAGGAAATTTTTTACTATACATATGCTAATGGAAAGTTCCAGAATATCAGAGGACTCCAACTTTCAAGGTTTCTGGGACACATAAAATGCTAGAATGCTGAGCTGTAGATTGACATATGATCTTGAAAAGCAAATCAAGGTGCTTACCGACCAAGCTGCATTAAAATCAGACGAAAAATGTCTGAATTTGAAGTAACCCGTGACCTTAAAAAGAAATTCAATGTCAAACACATTTTCTGAAAAAAAAAACAACCAATCTGATATAAAATCTTGGCTTTCGAAGAGAACGTTGAACTTGGAAAAAGGTTAAAGGAAAATCAAGAAAATATCTAAAGTGGTCTCGCACCTCAAAAGTACCTACCTTCCAAGTCTGAATAAATTAGACTTCATACAGTTTTGGACTACAAATTAACTTACTAGCAAGTAACCTTGAAAAACAGGTCAAGGACAAAATAGGTGGAACTAATAACCAAATGAAATAAGAGAAATAATAACTGTTTGCTTTTAAATTGGCTTGTGACTGATAAAAATATAAATAGTGAAAAAAAATCATTCTGGTAGTAATAACCAATGACTGGGATACTCGTCAATTAAGTTTCGTAAAAATAAAAAAAAATGTTGAACGTTGAATAGGGTTCTGGTATCGGAAAAAGACAAAGTAAAAATTCAGAAACAAAAAGGCAACCATCCCCAAAGTACATACCTACAAACTATTACAACCAGTGAAAAATTTATTTTGGACTTTAAATTGACCATTGCCATTGCAAAACAGTCAAGGCAGATGATTATTTCGTAAAAAATAGTCAAGTAAAAAATAGTCAGAGTCATGATTATTTCGTAAAAAAACATTAGACCTACCAAGTAAGTTCTATTAAAAAAACAAAACAAAAGCCACCTTTTACAGTTGATGTAAGGTCATGATACAAATATTTTCTGGGAAAATAGTCTGCTAAGCCTTGAAACTGAACTATAACCTTAAAACACATGTTTAGTTCATAAACAAAGAGCAATACCAACGATGAACAGTGAAGAATTCTTAAGGCTGAAGGCCCGTAACGGCAACTGTTCCTGATAGCTGATGAAAAAATAGTACTAAATTGTTGGATTTCCAATTGACTTTAAGAAGGATTAGACAGGAATAAACAGTTGGAAAAATAATTTCAAGCGGCCAGTTTCACTGAGATTAAGAAAGCAAAATGAAGGAACTAATAATAATAATAATAATAATAATAATAATAATAATAATAATAATAATTTCGGACATAGTCTATAGGTAATAGAAATTATTATTATAGCTTAAATCACTTCGGTTCAGGCAATGTCTGTGTAAACGTTTTTATTCTTTGATACTCTTAATAATTTAATAATGGCAGTTAGCCTGTATTAACTTCACTGCCACACAAAGAAAAATTATAAGCAAACAGCAATTGGCTCTAAAAACCTTTGCGTAAAATAACTTGTCTTTAAAATGCAACCAAGTTTCATTCCTGCTTTGTGGAAACACTAATAGTAATGAAAGTTGAGAGTAGATAGGTAGAGGAAGAACATAGTTTTAACCAATAAGGTGGAAGGAAGTATGTTTCGATTATCTAAGCACATGTGAAATTTTGGGTTAATGTTTATCGGCCATGAACTCTTATAATATGATTCGGAAAACTACTACTGCTAATATGTGTTTGAGTATCAAATCATTTTCTGATTATTTAACTGCGACTTTCAATTTCGTATGACCTTTGCACTAATTAACGCTGCACAAACCACCTTGGCTAATTATTCTTGTTCTACGACATCTAAAAAACTCATCAATAAACTTATACATTTAAGCGGAAATGTTAACATGTCATTCTGATAATAAGGCAGAACAAGGTAATAATGAACAACTATTATGCTAAGAAATCAGCACTCGTTATTTAGCAAAACCCTCTGGATACTCTTCTACTACCGAATATTAACGTCTCGCAATTTCTTTGACTCCCTTTCTATTTCCTCTGTCTTGAATCGTGTCAGTTCCATCGCAAGGTCACTATTTCTTTTTTTTTATGGTGGCCATTTTCTTTAATCATATGTAACCGAATAGCAAGATAGAATAGGATGCAATTACTGTCATCTCCAAAGATACACCTAAGAAAAAATGCCGATAAGTATCCACTTTTCCCCGAACACCTAAGAGCCCTGTCGGAAATGACCCAGTTCCCCTTTCCTACCATAAAATCATCCCGTATTTTTTCCAAGGGAAAAATCACAGCCGTGCTCTAGCTCGAGTTACGAGGAGGAATCGAAGAAAAAAAAAAAAACAATTTTTGTATAGTTGACCTTCAAAACCTCACTGAACGAAATCATTTGTACTATATTTTTTTTTTCTGAAATGTTCTTTCTGCATTTTGCTAAGATATTTCCGCTTTTCTGACAGAATAAGTCTCTGTCAGTCACTTTACCTACCTCCCTCTGCGTTTCCTTTGGCATGATTTATTAGCTCTGCCGAACAATGTTTTTAGTTAATATTTATTTTTAGCTAGGCTTAACTGCTTGTTACCAATTGACTTTGATGGAAAGTTTGGAATTTCGGAGTCTTCAGCTAAAGTTGCTATTTTCATTGCCTTTGGTTAGATTTTTTTTTCATAAATGGGCACGATATCACTGTAGAAAATTGCTATGAATGTTGAATGGTACATGCTGTGTATGTTGGCAGGTGTTCTGCCTTGACAGTCTTTATGATATGCCAAACGAGATCTGTTTTAATTACCACTAACATTTTCATAACATTTTTATTTCACATTTTGAAAATTAGATTACAACCTTAAAATATTTCGGAAAACAAAATGGTTCTCATTAAGATGTGAAATAATTAACGAAACACGAATCAACAAAATTCAAGCCACAACGTTGCCAGCAGTGTTTCGGAGTAATTCGGCGACTGGCCCTACCTTGCTAGCTCGACTCTAACAGCAATGGTCACACTACTACGCCAAATATTCTGAACTAAAACAGTGACAACTTTCGAGGGGAAAACCAAATTATATCACAAGAAATCCACATTAAAAGAAAAGATACACAATTATATATTTTCCCTATGAAGCTCATTCAACCCCTAACTAACAGAAATTGCAACTTTTTATGACACTGCCATAAAACTATTCGCCAAGATGAAATAGTTAAGACATTACAGCGGTAGAAAACTTGCAAACCGAGTCCACTTTACCGGAAGGTAATGTAACATTTTAATAGTAGTACGGAATATACAAAGAAAAATAATTTTCATAACCTGGACCTCCATTACTGAAACAACAGACTAGAATATCTTCTTGGACGAGTGACCCAAAAGATGTAAACGAATTCATAACATTTTGACCTTAGCCAATGATCTAAAAAAATATAGTTTAAAGATTTATGACTGCTGTATAACAGTTCAATATTCACGGCGATTATGTTGAAGAAACAGCCAAAAATAATTAAGAGTGATTCCTCTAATGTGCAGAAATTTCATTGTTAATATTTAGAGTAAAAACGTATGGATCACAGCACTGTTTCACACAGTATCCCATTAAACACTGAAGAAAGCGCCACACTAGTTTCCTTCAGTTATCTAACCGATAACATACTGTATTACGAAGGTGGGTTACTGTGTTATAATATCATTAACCAGCGATACGTAAAGCTAGACGCCATATCTTAACCTAGCTAAAACCAGTGAACTACCAGTGGCCAGGGTTGCACTGAAGCTTAGGTTTTAAATTTTATCCTATCTTTCAGGTTTACTATTCAAACTATTCATTCCTTTGAACTTTCTACAGCTTCAGTACAGAAAAAATCAATTGCCCCAATATCTTAAGTTCCGAACCATAACGTCAATTAACTATCGCAAGTTATGACAAGATCTCTGACCCTATTTCAGTCATTTCATCCCAGATGACCAAACACCTTGAGTCCCGTCCACACGACCAGACTTGATCTGGATGAATTAGTCCGTTCGAAGAGACAAACGGCTGCGTCTGGCCAGCCAAAGTCTTGGTGGAGGTGAACACAATACGAGAATTGCAACATGGCTCATAGCCAGAGGAACAGGAAGCTACTGGCACTCTGCGCCCTGTTAGCTCCTTGGATCCACTTGTCGAGAGCCCGTGGACACGCATTAGTTACTGTTATCTTTATGATTTAAAAACTCTGTGGTACATATTGGCATTATGTTCATAATGCCAACATGTATCAATGTGCATCCTTGCACGGTGAAAATGCTAAGCAGAAAGTGTCGTCGGACTGATGAATCTGACTGTACCTTCGCTTGCGTTGGCAAGTATAGCAGAAAACCATTCAAAACCAAATCCTACAACCTCCACAACTGGTTTTACGTTTTCAAGTTTATGCTATCATTACCATTAGCAGCAGCAGCAGCAGCAGCAGCAGCAGCAGCAGCAGCAGCAGCAGTAGTAGTAGTAGTAGTAGTAGTAGTAGTAGTAGTAGAGCAAAATGCTGTTGACTCAAGGGCACTTACAAAGAAAGAATCCCATTGAGGAAAACGAATAAGAGAAGTAATATAACAGAAAAATTAATGGAAAGGAAAATGAACGTAAAAAAACAAAAAATAAATGTATATTGAATAAAATAATGCTTGAAGATTATGGATCATATATACGTGCGGATTAAACATGTATCACATATAATAGCTAACATTTAAAATAGAAAATTATAGTATATTTCCACGGATAAAAAGTTACTTGATTCCAATGATAAATATATGCTTATAATCACTGCACATTCCAGTAAATATTTTTATTCAAGTATAATTACTTCAGCAACTTTAATTTTTTGTGTTTTTCATATACCATATGCGTTTATAATAAAATTAATGTATTGGCTCTTTGCATCAGTCCTTGTCACATTCGTATGCCTGGCAGTCGCGTACGTTACTCACACCAAAAAGTCTGCCGTCTTTGCTCACATTCGTATGCTTGGTAATCGTGTACGTTACTCACACCAGAAAGTCTGGCGTCTTTGCTCAAGGTACTCAATATACACTTTGGTCGCGTGTACGGCAGACAGAAACTGTGCCTGGCAACGTTCAAATTTCTCGCTTTTGTTTGGGGACAAAGTCTGTCGTGTGGACATTGCTTTAAAAACCCAAACTTTTTCTGCTCGGAAACCGTTTCTAATGTAACCCTTAGAACCCTTTATCATTAAATATTACATCATCCCTAGCCCTGCTGGTTAACCTTGAGATTACAAAATTTATATAATGGCAAAAATATGAGTAAGCATAACGACACTGTTTTAAATACCATGAACGAACAGCAATATAGTATAAAACCTTCAAGACCCGGTTCCTTAAGTCACTAGAAATGTAAGCAAATTCCTGTTTCCAGTGCTATCCTGAGTAGTTGCTGATAAATCCTGTATATGCCATGAAAATCTTAAAACCTAATTAAGCCCTCAAATCAACCAAATATTTTGGTTAATAGTTTTATCTTCAAATGATGTTCAAGAAATTTGGATTCAAGAAAATCTGAGTAGATGCACAAGTCCAACGTTCAGCTTTTACTGATAAATCTTCGAATATCACTTGTTAAAAATCGAACAATCTTAACCAGTTGTAGGCGAAATAATTTTTCACGGAACAGACAACAGTTTCAAATTCAAACTAGTAACATTAGCCTTTATCCAAAAGGATCTCGGCAGTTTTCTATAATTTAATGGGGCGATTTTCATAAGACTTGAAAGTTTACACTTTCCATTAACTCAAAATATGATTTCCTGTAAGTTATCATCAGCAGCCAAAAAAATTTCCTATCAAGACCTAACTTTTTTTTTTTATGAAATACCCTAGACCTCAATTGTATCATTTTGGTATATATTACGTAATTAAATATTCAAGACAAAATATTAGGAAATTAAACTGAAATATAAGTGAAGGTTTTAATTTTATTTTAAGACAAACATGCCAACTTGGAAGACACTTCTTCGAGGTAATTAAGGGCTAACAATAGCATGACGAGTGATGGCACAAACTCCAATGAGGAACGCAGAATCGGTGTAGCTTTTGATGTTTGTATTAATCACTCGTGATTTTAAAATTTTCTTCGAAGTTCTGCTGGGAGAAATCTAAATAAAGTGCTTAATTCCATTTCAGTCTGCATTTACTATTGTTTATCGTTTTCTATGCAGACATGCCCTAAACCAAACCTAAACTAGGGTAATTTTATAGAGTTTTCTTATTTTTGACGTGCTACTTAGAAAGCCTGACTATTTACAATTCGCATAATATGGGTATCATTTGTTCATTTGCTTACGGCTATCATAAACACGAATAAAATGACCTATCAGAAGTTCAACTTAACCTGTATTAATAGTATAAAAACTTTTTTTTAACTTCACATACTTGATTAGAGTAACTTTTTTCTATATCTACTTAGCAGCAAAATGTCATTACCATACTGAAGTACTGCTATATATCTAACATCTAATTATATATAAAGGAATAATTTCCTTATGCAAAAATGGCCATTCAGAATTTTACAAAAAATCTGCATATATGAAGTAAAATACCACAGCATCAGTTCCCCAGCTCAAAATGAAATTAACCCACAAAATAGATTCATTTACCACAGCCAGTTACACAGTTCTTTCAAGAGAAAATGGTTCACGAGACAAACTTTTGCCACAGTTGTACACTTATTAAAAAAAGCAATCTAGAGTCGGGCACCACTCGCCTTGCACAAATCCACTTTAACAAGTACACACTAACAATAATATGACAACCATGCAGTCATTCTCAGCCTCTGGGCGCACAAAAATTATGCACTTACCACTTTACCAAGTGCCAATTCCCATCAGTGATATAGCAATACTTCCAAGAAACCACTATTTGCTGACCAAGAGAATTCAAAATATCCGATGCCTCACGAAACCTTAGTGAGGAAAATGCTGGATCCATCCTTACCAAATCATTAATCTGTTTTTCTAAATAAGAATCCTACTCAACATAACACAGCACTTCAGAGATACACAACTAATCCTTGGAGTAACATACTAGCTTTATATTGAGGTCATATCATGCCATAACTTTCCATGGAGGTCATACCTAAGATCCTTAGCATTCCTTGGAGATCAGACCTAATTCACTGTTCGTGTCTTCCTTCAGGATCACACGTATAAAACCGTGCTTCAACCTTCCTTGGGAATCACAGACCTAGGAATCCCCTCAACATTGCTTGGAACTGGAATATAAAATATATGCATTGCTTGGGACTGGAATATGAAATATATGCAAAAATCCAAACGCTGGGACCTATGAGGTCATTCTGCGCTTTAAAGGAAATTAAGAATAAAAAGGTTTTCAAGGTGCAACAGGAGGAAAACTTTGCAGTTGCGCTATGTAACAACTGTTCGTAATGGTGGAAAATAAGGAAAACGTAATATGAATGTGGGCACAGTATAAAAGGAATAAAAGGGATTTACAGCTAGGGGCTGAAGGGACGCTGCAAAGAACAGTGACCCGTGTGGCCTTTCGGGGCTCAGCATTTCTTGTTCACAGATCTAAGCTTAGGATTTCCTCTCAAGCTCCCTCTGGGATCAGAGACCTAAAATTCCCTCATTCTGTCAGACTCGAGGAGTAATCACAAACTACTCTGGAGACCACACCGAAGGAAAACTAGCAAAGTGAGCACAGACTGCCTCAGACAAGCTGAGGGAACACTAATATGAGTCTTTACCATCAGGTTTCTTTTGGGACCACACAAGACTACCTCAAAACCCTCTGGAATCACAAAAGCAATATATCAATTTAAGACCGCCGTCGGATCACAACCAACTTTGACTTAAGAGGGACCACAAAAAGTCCTCATTCCACGGTACAATTACCAGGAAAAAACTTAAAAACCTAAAATTACCTATACTAGCAAATTTGGTTGATTTTTAACGGTGCTAAACATGGCAGAATGTCTGCCATGTATAGACCTTGGGTTACCTTTGCTAGAGCAGCACTGCCACCCTAACAAAGGTGGCCCCATTAGATATGTAAAGGTTTTAAGCTTCAGTTCCAAGACTGATTTACCTTAACAATTATTATAAGAATATTTCTTTTAAGCAAAATATTCATGATTAAATTTAAACAGCATATAGTTTAAGAATATCTCTTTTAGGAAAAATACTATTTAAAATCTGGCCAATTTAAACAAAGTTTTATCCTAAATTTAATAAATGCATTCCATTTTCCTTCCTGTCAACAACCACATTTAAATGTAAAAATCTTAAGATACTTAAAGTAACAAGAGCAAGTTACTGATAAGAGCAAGTTACTGTTAAGTTGATCTAAGAATTTTTAGGCGGGTAAAAGGCCTGTTTGCTATCCAAACCGATTTATCCTACATTTTCTAAAAGGCATTCTATTTATCCCTCCAGTCTAGACTGGAAATTCCAGATGTTGTAAATATAAGTTGCCAAGAGCAATAAAAAGTTTATAATGGAAATTATGAATGAATGTTTATTATAAAAATACGGCGAGTCAAGTCTCACATCATGATTACTCTACATCGAAATGGAATGAGGTGAAGTGCTATAAGTAAACAAATTAAGTAACAGTGATAAAATGAGTCACTGACTGCAGAATTGCTGACTTATGCTAATAATTCATCTGACTGAAGATGGCGAAAACCTCAGATGACCGAATTTGAAAGTATTTACAAGATGAGCAAGTTGGGAGTTTAAGAGCTTAATGTTATGATGGCAAATGGAAACTAAAAATGTATTAATGCAATATAAGACGTACGTAGGTCAGTGTGTATGGAGATTCGTCCGCATGTTTATGAACCTGCTGAGCAAGTGTATAGTGATTACTAATCGAAATGTTTCTGAACACTGGGTTCATCGAGACTCAATTGCTACTGGGAACGAGGCAGCTGTGATTGTCTTGTCTTTTCTCGGGAAACATGACAGGAAAATATGTTTCATGTTGAAAAAAAACAATATCAAGTCAGGGTCCTAACAAACTAAGAGACTTACCTCACTCAGTGATTTACTTGTTTGATGCACAACCAATGCTAAACCATACAAACCACAACCAGACGTCACGAGTAGTTTTCAAGGGTTCACTCACCTGAAATAGAATTTTTTTTTTACATTAAAATTTGACAACTATTCTGTTCACCTACCTAATATCCCTGCGAGTATCTTCTGTCAACGATCAAGTATCGAAGCTTATGAGACTGTTTAACTCGGTCCACATACGTTCAGGCTTCTTTGTTACAGGAGGCCTCAAAACTGTCCGCGTAAAAGGGAAAACTACTCAGCTCGGGCATTTGTTATAGGGCGTGCATCACAGAAACAGTAGTTTATTAAGCAGTTCTTAAAATATTCAAGTACAGAACAAACGTAATGTAGTAAAAACTTCTGGTATTCACGCCATAAAATATTTAAGTAAAAATACTAACGAAAACCCAATAAAACTTATTTTCGACACAAAATACCAGTATTAAAGTGGGTTAACAGGCAGAACACACTTAGGCTATACTCAAAAATAGCTAATCCGTAAAATAGCACTAACCTTACAACCATCGGAGGATAACATAAAGGATTAACGGTGAACAGACAGCACAAAACGAAAAGAAAATCACCAAACACCAGAGACAAAGTAAACAGATATCTCCACTGGCACAGAAAACGGTACCATATTCACGATTTATTTCAAGCCAAGGAATCTGCAGTTAAGTAAAGACTTGTCCTGGTAGTGACGCTAAAACGAAAGAAAACACTGAACACTTATTATTCCTGATGAAGTCTCACTTTTGGAAAAATTGCTTCTTGTTACAAAAACTGTGGAATAAAGAGTTCGAATAAATAAATTTTTAGGGAACAAAGACTCACAAAACCCTTTATGCTCAAACACTTCAACGAAAATCTAAATGTTTTACGGAAGGAAGAACAATAGCAGATCTCTCTCTCTCTCTCTCTCTCTCTCTCTCTCTCTCTCTCTCTCTCTCTCTCTCTCTCTCTCTCTCTCTCTCTCTCTCTTCACATAGGCGCATTACATTAGATTTCACTTCGAAGGAGACAAGTGAAGAGGGAATTAATTCGTGAACTTAACTGATTAACTAAACTGAGACGGAAACATGAACGAGCTGACCGATATCAAGATTCAGGAAGCACAATTTAGGATAGAAATGTCGTGGTGCAATATCCAGCGAACACGGAAATCATAGAAACAACATCTGCATCATCTATTTGATAGCACACCCATCTTTCGTCACAAAATGAGGAAAGAAACAACAAAAAATATTAGGGATAAAATAATACAAACGCAAATATCTGTCCGACTCTAGTGTCCGTCCATCCTGAATCGTGGGAGGGAATGGCAGTGGAGGGCCATTTCCGAAAATGCTTCCCCAGGGCAGAAATCTAATTTTCGACAAAGACACAAAGGCAGCATCACTAAGAATCTAAGATTCGGGCTTAGGGGAAACGTGTGACGCATTTTCTTCAGTGTCTGCAGGAACTGAAAATAAGATAAGGGGAATGAGGAGGAGATCTCTGCTCTTATCCGGGAGCTCTACCTCGTCGATCAATTTTTGATTATCAGAACCTTCATAATCTCACTGTAGTTCACCAAACTGATTGTATAGCTCTAGTTTTCCAGTACATACCTTTCTATTTCTCTCTTGCCTTCCTGTTCCCTTGTTCACCCATATCCAGTAAATTTTTATTTTTTTATCCATGTCACATATTTACTGACATCACTTCAGTTTCCTGATACATTTATCTCCATATCTCTGTCTCCCACTCCCCACCTTCTTAAAGCTGAACACTTCTCCCCTATCGCAGAATCCGTATGATATTTGTTCTTACCATAGTAAATCTTTTTCCCTAATCCCACCATCCCGTCGGGCCTATTTTTCATTGGCACACCTACCTTTATAAGGAATGCCTCCAAGGAGGTGTGACCCTTCTGTTTAAACATAAATACCAGGGTGATGTTACCAGAGAGTTCAACTGAGATTATGTATCAAAGACGTCTGGATTCTCAAGATCCACTACGACATCATCCACTTCATGCAGCTACTCAGGAGACACACATTCCCACGTACACAAATTAAATATAGGTACACATAAATATATGCATACATACATACACACATACACACACACACGCACACACACACACACACACACACACACACACACACACATATATATATATATATATATATATATATATATATATATATATATATATATATATATATATATATATATGAATGTCTTTTACTGTAATACCACAGTATAATATTAGGATAAAAAGGCCCATAAAACACTGTTTGAGAGTTGCAACCATATATTTCTAGCACAGGGGCGCAGAAGGAAGTGCAATGTTCAAATAGGGTTTTATGGGCCTTTTTTATATTCATATGTATGTATGTGTATATATATATATATATATATATATATATATATATATATATATATATATATATATATATATATATATACGAGTATACTGTATATATATTTATATGGTCTGTTTTAAGTGGGAATTATTTAATTACTAGTTTTATTCATTCTGCTTTGGATAGGAACTATTGAGATTTCCGCTTGAGGTGTGATTATTATTTTTAGCATAATATTAACTGAATATTGACGAAAAATTTAAAAGGGTTTTTGTGCTTTTACTGTGTGCTTTTATGTCGATTATTTTGTATTCAGAAACCATTTCAAATGCGAAATACA
>JANJGK010000005.1:29409975-29424975 GCA_039081455.1 Macrobrachium rosenbergii | reverse complement strand
ATACTTATAGCAGCGCTTAAAATGGCAAACCAAAAAATAGTCGTAGGACATATGGCAAGAGGTATTTAAAGAACTACCCATGTCAGTTTTAAGATCCGAGCAGACAGCAGTCGCTCGCTCCTATAAGTTGCGTCCTTTAAAAACAGGTGGTATTTGAGAGATGGAATGGGGGATTGGGTGCTCATTACACCATCTTTCTAATGCCTCTGATTAGATCATTTATCCAACAAACTTTACTCTCTCTCTCTCTCTCTCTCTCTCTCTCTCTCTCTCTCTCTCTCTCTCTCTCTCATACACATGTACATACATTCACATACACAGTTGCATGAGTATATCTCCATGGATTTGAATCTGGCAGTCTTTTGTGATTATCAGAATCATAAAATACTTGTCAAATCTCTCTCTCTCTCTCTCTCTCTCTCTCTCTCTCTCTCTCTCTCTCTCTCTCTCTCTCTCTCTCTCGTATACACAACGCATACATAAACACATATATACACCGCTTCATGAGTATATCGCAATGGTTAAGAATCTGGCAGTCTTTTGTAGTTATATAATAATAAAATACTTGTCAAATCTCTCTCTCTCTCTCTCTCTCTCTCTCTCTCTCTCTCTCTCTCTCTCTCTCTCGCTCTCTCTCTGGGGGAGTGAAAAGTTCAACGCTAAATAATTTGTTCCTCGAAATATTTCCTGTGGGTATTAACCATAATAAACACACGCAGGCACAACCCTCATTTTTCTTTTTATTTTAATCCTTCACTTGACCCTCCGGGGAACAACTAAGTCGCTATTCTGCCCATATCTCACCTAACAAAGCCTTTAGACAATAGGTTATTTAAGCCTGCCTCTTCATCCAACCGCAATACAATGGCCGGCAAGATATAACCGATTTTCAATTTATTTTTGAATAGGTTCTGGTAAGCACTTCGTTTCTACTGAAGCCTGAGCAACTCTCCATTATAACATTTGGTTATTTTCTTTTTTAACATCCAAGAAATTTTGAACATTGAAGTAAAAAGTAGTAGATATTCATTTGGGGGCTTTACATGGAAGCAATAAATAACAATTAATTTCGCTCTGTTCCAAAGGACGTACCTAACTAACAAAAAGCTTACTGGTATACGGTACTCAATAGCCGTATTTATTTGTCCGGCTACAAAATTGTGGTCAAATGTGTACATTTACCAGGAGGTTGTTAAGTAAGATAAGGAACAAGTAATAAATGCGCTGAAGTTTCTTCGGCGCAATCGACTTTTCTTTACAGCGTATAATACTGTATAAAACTTTCAGCTGCGGCCCCTAAAACTCAGACATGGTCCGATGGAAGTCTCAGCCACGCCCATGAAATTCTTAGCCGCTGCCCATGAAACTCAGCCACTGTCCGGTGATGGCCTGTGTTGTCTGTTGTACATATATCGGTGCCAGACGTGCGATTATGGCTAACTTTAACCTTAAATAAAATAAAAACTACTGAGGTTAGAGGGTGGCAATTTTGTATGTTTGATGATTGGAGGGAGGATAATCAATATACCAGTTTGCAGCCCCCTAGCCTCAGTCTGTATGTTTATTTATTTATTTATTTCTCTCTCTCTTTCTTTTGTAATACTCAATGCGAGTGCAGTAGTTTGTTTTTAACTTCCTTCTGGGTAGGTTGTCACAGCCTTTTACTTGTTCTTTTAGGATAGGTTTTAGTCATTTTATTCTGAACGTTTTATTGTAATTGTAATTCTGATTTGTGATTTTGATCTTAATTTACTGATTGCCATGTTCGCTGTTTGCAGCCTAGAAAATGCAACTATGAGTTGTGAAACGTCGGCATATTATAATAAAATACATATGGACAGTGCCTTTCCCTGACCCGCCTTGGATTGTTCTTCGAGCTGTTGCTCCGGAAGTTAGAGGTATCATCGGGAGTCTCTCTCCAGACAGTTCAACCGGCGCCATGGCATCTTTTGGAATTTTTTTCGCCCTCCTCTTTCTACTCAAACTTCGTGCTGTAGGACTGAACCATTTCCACGAGTTGATTCGGACCAGATATGGAACACCTCTCCTCGCCAAATGCCGTTTATTGGAGAAACTGGAAAAAGCTAAATTAGATTTAGATTTTCTACAGTACTGCCAACTGAATGATCTTGTACCAAAATTTTTTAAGTTTAAACTATATAAGGCTTCTCTGTATCACTCTGAATTTTATATCGATGCTACTAAGAAACTGTTAGAAATTGAGATTAATTCGAAGTACAAGGATTTAAAGCGACTCAAAGACACGGTCTCGGGAAATAAAACCAAAAGTGTTCGAATCACTCACTTTTTTAGATTCTGTTATCTTCACTCACCTTTTTAACAAGACCATCAATAACTTTCTTCAATGCAATGTTAGCAGACATGATAAAAAGTTAAAGAGTTTAGGTGTTAGTATTCCTGTTTTCAGTAAAAACATAAATTCCGTCTTCAAATTGTCAAACAGAGTAATTTCGAAGAGGGAGGAATTTCTCCTCTCTTTGGGACTGGACTTTTGTCTCCCGAATTTTAAACCTAATTACCAACAATTTTTTCTGCCTATAGAATCATTGTTTCACAGGATTATTGACCTTCTTTTTAGCACCAATATAGATAACCTAAGATCACAGATTTCAGCATTAGCCAACAGCACCTTCAACAACTTAAAAACAAGATGGACCCCATTCTTCGGGAGAGAGGATTACCTGACCCTTAAGAACTTAGCCAACGATAAGGACATCATTATCGTTAAGCCAGACAAAGGTAAGGGTACGGTTATTCTCAATAAACAGGAATACATAAATAAAATGGAAAATATTCTTAATGATACATCAAAATTTAAGAAACTCGGTTCCCCTGACCTGTATAATATCACTAAATCCGAGGACAAAATTAACCGATTTCTCAGAACATTGAAACAAAATAATATTATAGACGAACGTATGTACCAAAGTTTGTTCGTTACAGGTTCTTCATACGGTATTATGTATGGATTGCCCAAAGTACACAAGACCGATGTTCCAATGCGTCCTATTCTCTCCTCTATTAATACAGCCAATTATGATCTTGCTAAATTCCTAGTACCTATTCTGGAACCATCAACTAGAGGCCCTTACACCTTTACGTGCTCTACCGACTTCAAGGAGGAAATTATTAAACAGGACTCCGACTTATTCATGGTTAGCCTGGACGTCGAATCCCTGTTCACCAATATCCCTGTGGAGGAAACAATTCAGATTATTTTAAATAAGCTTTTTCCTGATGACGATGTCTTATTTCATAATTTCAACAAGAATCATTTAAAACAATTTTTAGAGTTGGCCGTGCTGGACACAGCCTTTATTTTTTATGGCGTTTTGTATAAACAGGTGGAAGAAATGGCCATGGGAAGTCCTTTGGGACCTACGTTTGCCAACATTTTCATGAACTCTCTGGAAGAGCGCATAATGGACGCCTGTCCCTTGTCCTTCCTCTCTTTATTTTATAAAAGTTATGTTGATGACACGTTTGTCTTATTTAAACGAGATTTCAATGCAGACTCTTTCTTGGACTTCGTAAATACCCAACACCCTAACATAACATTTACTCTAGAAAAAGAATCTAACAGCAAGCTCCCATTTTTGGACGTTTTGGTGTCCAGGAACTCGGTAGGATTCTACACTGGCATATATCGTAAAGATACGTTTACGGGTTTGGGTATGAATTTTTATAGCTCTTGCTTTTTCAGTTTTAAATTAAATGCTCTTTCTACCATCCTCCACAGGGCTTTTACTCTGTCACCTAATTGGCTAACTTTTCACGGCGAAATAACATATCTCACTAATTATTTCAGGAACAACTGTTTTCCATCCAAACTGTGTTTTAAACAGTTAAAAAGTATGTTGAACAAGAAGATGACGCCACCTCCTCTACATTACATCGTCCTTAAGATGAATTTATACGCAGCGTTCCCCTATATGCAAGATGATTCTTTCAGGAAGAAATTTCTCAACATCATTCGAAAGGAATTACCGGCCCTTAACCTCAAGCTCATCCCGAAGAACCCCTGAACAGCTGGCGCTCTCTTCAAGTTTAAAGACCAGCTCAGTCCCTTATTAACATCCAACGTTATATATAAGTACAAGTGCCCCAGATGTAGTCAGGGGATCTATGTCGGATGTACTAGGAGGCTGTTGCGGGTTCGCATCGATGCTCATGGAGGAATCAGCTTCAGAACCGGAAGCAGATTGTCCAGCCCTGAACAGTCTAATATCAGGAATCATTCGAAGATGTGTAAAACTTTCATAGAAAATAAAGATTTTTCAGTAATAGGACAGGTACAAAAAGCAAATGATTTAACAATACTTGAATCTATTATTATCAATTTGACTGTACCACCATTAAACTCCCAGACATCCTCTACAAACGGTTTATTGCCTGATGGTCTTGTTGAGTTGTTTCTTCTCCGTCTGTATGTTTATTTATTTATTTATTTCTCTCTCTCTCTCTTTTGTAATACTGAATGCGAGTGCAGTAGTTTGTTTTTAACTTCCTTCTGGGTAGGTTGTCACAGCCTTTTGCTTGTTTTTATAGGACAGCTTTTAGTCATTTTATTCTGAACGTTTTATTGTAATTGTAATTCTGATTTGTGATTTTGATTTTAATTTACTGATTGCCATGTTCGCTGTTTGCAGCCTAGAAAATGCAACTATGAGGAGTTGTGAAACGTCGGCATATTATAATAAAATACATATGGACAGTGCCTTTCCCTGACCCGCCTTGGATTATATATATATATATATATATATATATATATATATATATATATATATATATATATGTGTGTGTGTGTGTGTGTGTGTGTGTGTAAAGTTTTGTCTGTAAAAATAAGTATACAGTACGAAGAAAACAGGTACACTGATTTCATCTTATGGGTCTTCTCTCTACAACTACTACTACTGCTAATTGTGTTTTCCAATAAACTTTCTGGGAAAACACCGACACCTTCACTACAGTAGAAAACAGGAAATGTTAGCTACTTTCATTGTTTTTATATCTGCAATCGAATTTATCATCAGACTAAAACGTTTGTTGGAATCCATTTTTAAGAAAATATCATAATACTATTGGTTCGCATGAGCGAAAAGATGGCTTAATGATTTTTACCCGCAAATCATTTTTGGACGCTTTTATCGGCACATAAGGATCCTCGAAATGACTCGTACTCGGAGTATTTGTTTTACAGATTTTGTATTTAACTGACACGATCCCAATAAGTTTCTAGTTAGTACTTTCAATGGATGATTTAATATTTAGCTCATTTCAAAAATGTAAATTTACCGTAATTTATGATATTGTCATTTCTTTTTTTATATAAGATTTTGCATATCACTTTATTCTAATTATTTTGAACAGCATTATCATTAATATCATTATTTTCCCTGTGCATCTCAGTTCAAATAAAATTTTAACTTCTTGTGTATAGAATTACTACACCGAAAACCGTTAACCTTTAGTTTCTTTTAATGAATCAGCAGACCAGAGACTCCTAGCCACTTGCTAGAATCCTTCCTCCTTTTCTTAATACCAATTATTATTATTTTTTTTGTTTTTTGCCGAACAGAGTTAATAGTTGATTTTATAAAATGGATGCAAACTGTACTGTTTCTCCCAGAATCTAAACACCATCATCATTTGATACTTCCATATTCTAATTGAGTCGAGGGTGATACTGAAACGTTTGGCTTTTAAAGAAAATCTTCATAGTATGCATTATGTTTAAAAATTTTCCAGCACATGTTCAGTCTTATGTAAATTATTCCTTGCCTATTCTGTAAGGCAAAAACAAGGTTCGTTGTTCTCGAATGGCGTCGTCCGTCTGAGTACCTGCTGTGATCAGAGTCAAGATGAGAGTTCGTTATGATGTAGAACTCTTGAGGCCGCCACTAACGCTCAGCTATACCTGCGCAGTTATGCCTGCACGGTCGGCTTTTGCAAGCAAAACTAAACCCACTAACGTTCAGTTATACCT
This sequence comes from Macrobrachium rosenbergii, assembly GCA_039081455.1. Lineage (NCBI taxonomy): Eukaryota > Metazoa > Arthropoda > Malacostraca > Decapoda > Palaemonidae > Macrobrachium > Macrobrachium rosenbergii. The sequence continues at coordinate 29,418,968 of JANJGK010000005.1, read as the reverse complement.
GCGCAGTTATGCCTCTGCAGGCAAAACTGAACGTTAGTGGTTTCAGTTTTACCTGCACAGACCAACGGTGCCGGTCCCAAATCCGGATTAGGGTTGGAATCAGGAAGGGCATCCGTCCGTAAATTCCTGCCTAAACCAATTATACAATGAACCATTCACGGTAGAAACAGCTTGAGGATGTTTATTGAAAACAGCGACTCTGAGTGTGGATGACGCTGTGGAGATTTGAATTACCCGGATATGTGAAGAAGTACCGGTAGTTACAAAATTATGTGAAAGATTCCTGTTTGCGATTTAGAAAGGGATTAATTGTTCATGTGTCACGAGACTAAATCTTACGTCAAACCTTGTTATTGTAATTAGGGGTTTGAACTAGAGCAGTAATATCCGTAGGGAATTAGAAAAAGATGGGTTTCCGTAAAGAGAAAATATCACAGATGTTACCAAAACTCTCCTCCGGTTCTCATGAACTATTACTATAACGAGCAATGTTTGTGACATACATAGATTTGTTTAGATGCGACTAGTTGCATTTTAGAAATTTCCAAAAATAATTTTGTCGCAGTGTACTGTACATATAATGGCTTTACGAAACTTATATATACTGTGTATTTAATTCTGGAGTTTAATGCAGTTAGCTCCAGTGGAACGGCAAAAAGACTGGGAACTTGGCTTTCACGGAAACTGCATTTTAAAAACTTTTTAAAGACTCATGCGTTAAATAGTTATATTTTCCCGTTGCCGTAGGTAAAACGGAAAGGGATTTAAGATAAACGTGAAGGCAGAGAATAAATAGTAATGTACTGGACATTACTTAAATTTTTTTCGCCCTGAACTAAGAAGTTATAAATATTAATACCAGTTCTCGTTGCTGCTTTAAAGCTTTTAATATTGCTCGGGATGCTGCCTTTATTGTTCGTTACTCTGTCTTCGAAAGTTTGTAAGAATCGTTAAAAAAGAATTCCTTTCTGTTGAAGCTCCATATGTCACGGAAGGTTGCAATTTCATAATAATTGCACTGTTTAGTATATTGAGTTTCCACTTACATTCTAGAAAGAATAATAAAGATTATACAACAAAAATGGTGATTTTATTGTTATTTTTTATATTATTAGTTTCCTCTTATTTGGCGTATGTTTGATCAGTCCACCACAAAAAAAGTTTTGTAATGCTACTATATAACAACCAAATAACCGGTAATCCTGTCCGCTTTATATACTGTATGTATACATATATATATATATATATATATATATATATATATATATATATATATATATATATATATATATAGTAGGTTTTAGCTGTTTATGAGTTTATGAAAACTTCAACGAATATCCAAAACGGGGGAGGAGAAGACATATCCCAGAAGTCTAAGAGTCTCATCAAAACATATGGCGCGACGTTTCAAGACTAGTTTCTCATTCTGAAGCTAAAAAGGAACCAACATAGAATTAATGCTAGTGATAACTGATTAAAAAATAAAATAAAATTTACAAAAATATACATCAGGCTGAAAGAAAGGAAACAAACCCTCAGAAAGGGAGAAGGGAACTGAATGACTATACGGGAGTACAACCAGACCAGCAGAACTCACTCGAGTTACAAAGGTGCCGAAAAAGACTGGGCGTTTTAGTGACGAACTGCCCGTTTTGTAAATAATGAATCTAAAATTTCCAACATATGGTGTTTGGTGCCCTGCCAAGAATTTTAAAATTTTTGTACTGGATATTATGTTTGCACTTTTTTGCATGGTCTCGGATATTAGAGAACGCAGGATTATTTAACTTGACACCAGTTCGATAACTGACGCCCCTGTGACAATCCATTTCTCACCTTTAATAACCCCAGTGTCGATCCTACGAAAGTCCCTAGACTAGATCTAGGGCAATCGATTTTATATACGACACCTGGGGTCATCAAAGGTCTTAGGTTGTCTTTGACTTTGAAAAGCTTCTGATTGTAACTGAATTAGTGGGAATGATATTCAGTTTAATGGCTGGAGCATAATTAAAAATAAGACCTCGTAATTTTTTGTAAAAGTACTCATTGTAATTCAAAGGAGGGCTAGATAGAAGGGCAATTTGGGTATTGAAGGTATACTTATCTTAGGAATTAAAACTTTATTAAGAAACTTAAAAACATGCCTGTGAAGCAAAGAGACGGGAAAGCAATTATCACTAAAATGCTTATATAAAAATTCTATTTTGAGGTGAAACTAGTCCCAACAGGACGTTTTAAAAATGCTCGATGCAGAAAAGTAGAAATTGAATTTAATTTAAAGTAAAAAAAAAAAAAAACGACTATAGAAATTACTACCAAGACCTGTAAAGGTCTTTTTTCCATAGCGAATTTAATATATGGGTGAGCCTGATTAAGAAAGTCCAAAAACCTTTCAGGGTCAAATTTTGTTTTAAAAAGGACGAAGATATCATCAACGTACCTTCTGTAAAATAAAGGACGGTAACTTAGAGGGCAGGTCTGCAACAAGCGCTCCTCCAGGGAGCTCATGGAAATTTCCGCGAATATGGGTCCTAATGGAGACCCGTCCTCTAAGTTCCCGTCCTTTTGTTTTGCAGAATGTACGTTGATGATACCTTCTCCCTTTTTGAAGAGTCTGAATATGATTTGATTTAATGATGAGTAGATTGAATATAGAATTTAGGCCAAAGGCCAAGCACTGGGACCTATGAGGTCATTCAGCGCTGAAACGGGAATTGGCAGTAAAAGGTTTGAAAGGTGTAGGAGTAAAACTTCGCAGTTGCACTATGACTCAATTATTAGGAGAAGTTGGAAAGTAAGATGGAAGAAAGAGAATATGAAAGGAGGTACAGTAAAAGAAACGAAAGGGGTTGCAACTAGGGGCCGATGGCACGCTGCAAAGAACCTTAAGTGATGCACTGGCGGCACTAACCCTCTACGGAGTGGAGAACACAGACTTGTCTAGACGATAAAAGTAAATCAAAAAACCTCACTGAATTTTGTTCAGTAAAGAAAACAGAAGGTAGTGACGGGACACTTTCTGTGTTCCCTAAACTCCCTATTTCTGTTGGAATTGTTAGTCCTCCCTCTTGCACTCCTCTCTCTCTCTCTCTCTCTTCTGCGGTGGAGAGAATTTTCTCCTATATCAAATTAAACTAGATTGATATTAGGAACAAGCTACTAGCTAGTGACTCTACAGTATGATTCACTGGGTTCAAGCTGTATTCTTTCAGGTAGATTAATATTTCAGCGTCAACATTTTTTTTTCACTATTTTTCGCTATTATCGTATCTACTGAAACTTTGGAAATCGGGTAACGATTTAAATTACTGTGAAATGTAAATGTCTTTTTATTTTCTTATTATAGGTTGCATTTTTTATTACGTCAATTCCATTTATGAATCACAGACAAGAACAGTGATAAAATCACAAAAGGAGTAGTAAAGGCCACCCACAAGAGACAGGTATAGAAGTCGGGGTATAAAGGAAGGGGTAGGGCATAGGGCTTTACTCCGCAACCTGATAAATTACGATGAAAGCGAAAAGTTTAAATAGGAGTCTTTTCTCAATCAGTATACTTTTCGCTTTCATCATAATTTATCAAGTTGCAGAGTAAAGCCCTACGCCCTGCCCCTTCCTCTACATACCCTGACCTCTATAACTGTCTCTTGTGGCAGGTCTTTACTACCCCTTTTGTGATTTCATCGCTTTTTTGCCTGTGACTTCACTCCTTTTTTTGCAATGGCAACGCCCTAGATCGAGAAAAATGTGATGACAAAGGAATGGGGTTATTTAGGTTTTAGATATAGTTTTCTTAGACCTATGTGGCTTCTCCATGATAGTGCTCAGCTCAGCTGGTTTGCTGTATAATTATACAATATACATGTATGTATATATGTATATATATATATATATATATATATATATATATATATATATATATATATATATATATGTGTGTGTGTGTGTGTGTGTGTGTGTGTGTGTGTGTGTGTGTGTGTGAAAACATTCTAACTATTGAGGCCCTTTGTTTAGGGTAGGTCAACGATCGCAAAAGCCAAAACCGCGTAGGTGACTTCAACGTGTGTGATGATTTTGAATTAAGATTAGACCCGTTGGGTCATTTTTTTATTTACTACATTTTTAACGAAAGGTTCATACCCATACCTATATCCGCACCATACCCATACCTATATCTTACCATACCCATACCAATATCTCTACCATACCTATACCCACATCTATACCATACCCATACCTATAACAATACCCATACCAATATCCGTACCATACCCATCCCATACCATACCCATACCCTACCCATAACTGTACCATACCCATACCCACAGCTAAATTAACCCTACTAATAATATTCAGCGAAAGTCTATGGGCAGCACCAGCCCCTTTCACCTTCTGGCGTGCAAACAAATTAACAAACAAACTTTTCAGAGTTTTAGTATTATATGTACTAGACCCATTGGGTTGCTTTTTTATTTACTACATTTATAACAAAAGATACATACCCATATCCATACCCATATCTGTGTCTTACCCATATCCATACCATGCCCATATTCATAACATACCCATGCCTGTATCATACCCATATCCATACCATACCCGTATCCATAATATCCCATGTCTGTACTGTATCCATACTCATAACCATACTATATCTGTACCATACTCATACCTATACCATACCCAGGCCTATACCTGTTCCATACCAATACCCATATCTGCACCATACCCAAATCTGTTTCATATCCATACCCATATCTGTACCATACCTATACCCATGCCAATGACCATACACATACCATACCTATATCCGTATCATATCCATATCTGTACTGTACCATACCCACAGCTAAATTAACCCTACTAATAATAGTCAGCAAAAGTCTACGGCAGCACCAGCGCCGTTTACGTGGGGGGAGGGCATGTGATATTGAAAGGGGAGTCGGGAGGAGGGAAGGGGGAGGGGAAGGAAGAGCGAAGTCGAGGGAAAGGTAAGGGGGAAGAGAAGGAGAAGGGGAGGGGGCAGGGAAGAGGGAAGGAGAGTCAGCCAGCTTCTCCTAACACCACCCGCTATTCACACACACATATAGCGTCTCTTCTAATGTCGCGAGGAGTCCGTACCTGAGCATCAGGAAATTTGAATTTTGTTGCCTAATTCGAATGGGCCATTGTAACTTTAAAATTTCATAATTTCAAAAATCAAACCCTGAGAGGCACCTCTCCAGAATGCGAGCTTTCAGAAAAACTAAGTTTCACAGCTGTATCTTTTAGTTATTGCTCCACAGGTATGATAGGACTCTTACCCGCCCACCACCTACCAAATTCCCCGAATGCCAAAATTCGATGTCTGGATCTTAGGAACGGCTGAACGGATTTCGACGAAACTTGGCACAATTAGAGATCTTAGTAGGACACCTCTAAAGAACCAGCTTCATCCCGGTCAGTTGAATATTTCCAGAATTATAGAGGGCCAAAGTTGGGTTTTTTTGTGTAATACAGGAGCCGGGCTTTACTAATCGCTAACTACCGCGGTGGTTGTTATGTATTCGAAATGTTTAAACATGTTCGTTTAAATTTACAGGTTGTTGTTAATGATTATAATCGGATATATACATTTTACTTCATCCACAGGTAACACTGGGATAACCAGCCGAGGTACTTAAAAACGGAAATGTAAATTTAAATTTGATATAATTTATTTCAACTAGTAATGACCAAAAATTGAAAAGAAACGGCCTGGCACAGCTAGGAATAACGAGTCGGGATGCAATGCGAATACTCATATCTTTTTATCTTTTACATGAAAAGTTAAAAATGTTCTATGTAATAAATTGAATTTGTATCCAGAATTTTATGCATTTTTTAGCAAAAATTGTCTATAAAATCAATATATTACAAAATAATGTAGGAAATGATAAGGCAAGTTTGTTATATCAGATATATATCATAAATGTCCAGTTCTTCCTTTTGAGGCTTTTTCTTCCATCCGAGTGATTCATTGGACAAATAAGAATATTCCAATGATGTCTTTAAGACATTCCTAACTGAGCTCGTAACTAAATTTTTTTTTTTTACCTTGGTCTCAAAATAACGTCGTCGTTCCCTTATTAATGTGTACGAGTGAAAGTAGGCCTCAGGTCTGATTGACAAACTCATTCCCAAGCAAAGATGAATTTTATCCGGAAACTGAGGAGGAGCAGTAGAAGAAGAAGAAGGACCATGAATCATAGACGGAGCAGAGAAAAAGGTCTTTGGTGTTCACAGACCTTAATAAAGGTGCCAAAGGCTGTATGTACAGTACAACACAAGTGTGGCTCTCTATTAAGAAGAGAAATAAGATACATATCAACCTAACAAGTATTTCCCAATAGACCTATTCTTATTGTATTCATATTATAGTCTATGTACTGTACTGCAATTTTCATCAACTGCAAACATTAAGCAGATTATGTATTTTGGAAAGTGTAGATAATTGCATTTTTCTTCCCATACTGGGGTCAATTTGTTCCAGTTCGCCCTCAAACCTTGGAAATTGCATAAACATTTCTACATGCAATGAATAACCTGGACGTTGACTTCTGCCGATGTGCTTTATTCTTCAACACAAGATGGTTGTCAGTGTCTGGAATTGCTAGCGTTGTTAACACAGGATAAATAGTGTCTGAAGGTGTTAATATCTGTATACTAGTACTACGTGATGTGATTTTTTTACTATGCTGATCTCATCTCAATAATGGTACAATGCCTGGCTTTCAATGGAATTTATTTATAGTAGATCCGCTGTCTCTATTTAACACTTCTCATATATTCAGTTTAGTATCGTGGCACATAAATATTGAAGCAAATTAATTTTTATATCAGAATATCCAGGGTCGGTTTTAAGCCTATTTCACCAATTTGATCAAATTTGGCCTCTCGCCAGTGTTACCGTTTCAAGCCTCTTCTGTATTCTAAGAACGATAACGTGAAATGAAGAATGAGGAAGTGTTATTCCTTACATCATTATGCATACTATATTAACAAATTTTCCAGTGGAAAAATATTTTTATGTTAGACATAAAAAAGTAGTCTTAATTTCTATAATTTTATCATTGGGCCCCACAGTTCCTAGCACCGGCCCTGATAACATCAGTAATATTTTTCATGCCACACGATAAAAGTAGGAACGATCTTGATCGTTATTAAAAAGATTAGTGGTAAGTAGGCCTAAAGAAATACACTTGATTGCGTCACCCAGTCTCGTCTTTTAAGCATGTTACTGTGATGCATAAGGACACCTGCTGTATTTTGTCAGTCATTAAAAATTATCTGCAATGTGTATGTTTGTAGGGCACTGCCTATGCCATCCTTTTTTTTTTTTTAGTTTTAGATATCAATGGCAGAGTTTGAGCTGTAGAACAAAATGCATATCTATTACCATACTTGGTTTCTTAACGAAATTCCGAAACGTCAAACTTGGGGAGAAAGTTTCAGGATGTCGTAAACAAAACGTAGAAAACAACTCCTATTTTCCGATCCTAAGTAAAAATAGCTTTGTTTTTTTTTTTTTTTATTTGTAGCAAATCCTTTCTAAACATTTTAAACTTCTGGTATATTATTGTGGCACACAAGTGCAATGGGGACTTCAGCTGAGAAGTCATAATATCATTCATCTTATATGTGCTACATCATACAAAGTAGAAACAAACTTGTCCTTTACTGAAAAAGCTTAGTAGCAAGTAGGTGTGGAGGTTATTGGTTGTGTCAACAAGCCTCGTCTTTTGAAGATAATGCTCTAAAAGTATGATAGGACGACTTAACCAAACCGTAGAAAACATCTGTTACTCTCTTCGAAGGGAATATATTTTTGTATTTTCTGATCGTATCCTTGAAATCAGTGCCTCTTTGTATGATGGAAGATTCCCATGGTTGAGCTATGAAACATTTTAGGCCTATTAAAATCGGTTTTGTAAAGTACATGCGTGTGTTTGTACGAATGGGAGGGGCGCGTGAGTCAAAGATGGTGAAATTTTTGAAAATGTATTTACATTGAGGCACCTGTTATCCAGTGTGATACACTGTTCTCGTGGGCGTTTTGGTTATCGCTGAAGAGGTAAGCGACATTACACTCCCTAAAATATTTTATATTTCTATTTTGTACTTTTGAATATTTTCTACTAGTCCCATTTTCTTTGCTGAATGACTTTCGTTCCAGTGTTAGGGGGACGGCCCCATATTTTTCTATAAGATTTTTACAAAGTATTTTTTTTTTTTTTTTTTTTTGGTACTACAGGTGGATCGTGGTTGAGAAGCCACAATCATGGGAAACTGAATAAAGACTGTGTGACATCTGTCGTAACTGACTGTTAACGTGTTGGGTTTGGGATGATGTAATTAGTAAAGGTAATGGGGAACGTAGTTTTGAGTTTTCATCTTCATTTTTTTTCTTTATTCTGTTTGGAATTGGAGTTAGATGACCCGTTTCTTGCTTACCTTATTTAATCAAATATCATGTTAGACTTGACAAATACATTATATTTTTGTAAGACGGGGATTTGATTTAAATTTCCTAGATAAAATGAGGATACGAGAGAGAAAGAGAGAGAGTGATGGATGGAAAGATTTTCCAGCTGAACTCTGAGGTGCCGATTGCAGTTTTCTGATTGGTAAGTGTTTCCTGTCAGGAAGAGTAACACACACACACATATATATATATGTGTGTGTGTATATATATATATATATATATATATATATATATATATATATATATATATACATATATATAAATGTGTGTATCCTTATAATTTTCTTGTAAACTTGTTTTCTTATTGGAAGAAAAAAAAACTCGAGTTCACGTGTGTATAAAATAAAGCAAGAGATCTTGCAGGAACTTCTTGGGAATAAAATAGATACTTCCAAATCCAACTGAATTCCCTTAACGAACCTGACGAGTCGAATGAAACTTGAAGTTTTCGCCAAACTTGAATCGAAAATCTCGCATTTTGATACTT
>JANJGK010000005.1:29399975-29404975 GCA_039081455.1 Macrobrachium rosenbergii | reverse complement strand
AAGATACCTTCGTAAATTATTTGTGACATCAGATATGGGTGAATAGCTGTCAGATTCTAATAGTGTATTATTTGGTCTATTTGCAACATCACCTATGTTAATGAGAGTGCTCGTAAATTAATTTATTTGATGTATATGTTCAGTAAATTTTGAAAGTAATTTTTCTCACTCCTTTCCCACTGAGTATTACTGTATGTGTCTATTAATTATGAATTGGGTTTAGGAACATTGTTTTATATTTCCAGATATATTGAGGGTCATATTACTGGCACCATATGAGTACGTGCACTTAGATTTTTTTCTAAATAAAAACAAAATCCACAATGTTTGGTGCAATACAGTACGTGTTTGGGAAACCAAAGATGTGCCGAAAAGTATTTCATTCTAATCTCTCTCTCTCTCTCTCTCTCTCCTCTCTCCTCTCTCTCTCTCTCTCTCTCTCTCTAAACAACTATTAAAACAATAATGGAACCTTAAAAGTCAGCATTCAATTCAGATTTAATAATAACTTTCTCATAATAACGTAATAACTCCTAATCACTTAACATGATGAATATGCAAAACTTTCGGAAACACTCTAGCGAAATGTAATGAAGATGAATAAAAACAGGTAAATTGAGAATAACAAAAGTATTAAATAGAGATGAGAGAAAAAAATCCATTACTCCAATGAGGTTACCGAGGGGTTTTGAAGAAATCCCTTTAAGGTGCATTACGTTGAGTGAAATTCGTTTTAAGGTAATCTGGGCGAATCAATTTACTAAATGGAATTTTACAACGGAATTTAATTAACCCAGCGGCTGACATACATCAGGGTATTTTGCTATTAACCCCTCTAGATGTTTCTTATTACGAGGAAAATTAATGTTCCATATTTATGTCTGCTATTTCAAAAGGGGGGTTTGACCGGAATATTTTCCTACAATGCTTTTGTTTGAACCTATGTGTTTGTTCATAAGTGTTTTCGGCTAAGAGCTGTTTCGTCCTGGAGGTTTCGAAACCAAGAGGTAAGATTCTTTCTCTTTTACTTAATTCATAAAGATTTATAATAATTATAAGACCCTCTTTTGTTCGTGCTGTTGTCATAAAAACACTCAAGGTCATCAGTACCAATAGACATAATTGTTGAGAAAGAACGGGAAGAATAATTAGCCGATTCGGAATGACGCCATAGGAAAATGATTTAATTACGATTCCACTTAATTCTCCTGCTTTTCATTATCCTTCAATACTGTCAACGTTTCATTTCCAATTTCGAATATAATTTTCGATTATGGACTTCTAATAACGCAGGTAATCTTCATGAATGGCATCAAATAAAACTGATAATAAACAATCCCACGGGTAATGAATAAGCAGATTGAAACCTAATGACTTTAATTACAAATAATTTCCTCAGAGTCGTTGCAATTTACAATAATTTAGCCTTGTTTGTTTTTCGTTCCTAAAATGGCTGTTATAAAATAAATAATCAGGTTAGCACTTATTTAGCACCAGTTTATACTTATAGCCGAAATGAATTGCTTTATACATCTTCCTTAGCTGATTATTTGTTGGTCACATAACGAAATTTATCATGTGTCTAGTGGTAATTTTGGAAAAATAAAATGCTTAGGAAATGATACTTCACATCGCGGGAAAAACTTTAAAGCGTATAATTACCTTGTCTTTTATTAACCAAAGTGAAAATATTTGTATCATGACAAAGCCTGATAATCTTAAGTGTCAGTAATGTTTCTGAACAGTATGTCAATGCTACGCTCTTTCCTGAAATGTCTGGGAGTAAAATAACCTTTTGTTTACTCTTCCAGTGAACGGAAATTCATAAAAATATCGTTTTACCCACGAAAACCTACCCACACTGATAATGCTTCTAACATCTTTTTTTCATTTTCTCCAAAAATATTTTACCTAAAGTTCTGTGAGAAAATTAAGGAAATTTCTCAAAAGTAAGTTTACCCGTAATTGATGAAAGCTTAGCCGAAGAGAGAAACATTCCGAAGCCCATAAATATTTCCTTAAATGATATTTAGACAACGAATGATCTGGAATGTAACCAAAGGCAATAATGAATTGCAGTCTAATAACAACAGAGGTTTGTCAAAAAGCACTTACACTAAATGACCGCGTTTATAAGTTTCATGAGGTCAGCCTAAATTTACTGCGCTTATACTTCTCCAATTGATTTATTTTACTGTTAATGTTTTTTCAATTTATACATTATCAAAAACATTATTTACTCTTCTGAATTTACTCTTTTCATTGATTTTTTTTATCACTACAGAATCAATGTAGACTTAGAAAACCTTTTGAAGATGTAAGATTTTAATTTCATTTTCTAACCAACATTATAAACACTATTAAACATTGAAGAACTACTCCGTTAAGCAGATAAGTATATATGTCAACGTATGCATATATAAAAAATTATTTTGCAACAACAAAACAATTATAAAAGTTGACTGCAAAAAAAGGAAATCTGAACATTTTTCTCTTATTTGTGGATTCCAGAGTAGAATTAATGAAAGGAAGCGCAACTAATATTTCTCAGCGGACTGTTTCTCAACTGAAGCAAATTATACTCGCAAAAATCCCCAGTTCTTCTGCATTAAAGTCACGACTTTTGTGAATGAAAGAATGCTAAAATAATGATGTAATAAGAAATAATTTTCGAGTGAAATACTGAATGTTATTATAAGTTTTACAAGTCTTTAAGAGAGAAAATAGAGAATGTTTTACAGCAAGAGCGAATTTCAGATGGATGCGAAACTTGAAAAAAAAAAAAAAAAAAATCTCCCTAACCATATAGTTACTAAAGAGCAATTTTCATGGGAGAAATAAAAACGAGTTTTGATGGGCTGTGGTAAAATGTTCAATCTACAAGTACGAGAAAAACCTTTTAATATTAAGATATAAAACGTAAGTAATCTTTTTTCTAAATCTACTTCAATTTTCAGGGGCAAGAGGAAGGGTGATAGTAGAGAGTAGAACGGGAATGCTGTTTCCATGATCATCAGTCCTTTGAAGAGAAATGGACAAGTCGTAATAAATAATAGTGACTGATGGGCGCCCGTGTATCACGGCGAGAGAATATTGAAAGCTTATGCAAAACAATAAGTACTATCAAAACACCGATGTAAATTCACCAAGCTATATATTGGGATAGTGATATATAATGCCACTGTACCACAATCGCCGTATAGTTGCTCTCTCTCTCCTTCTGCATGTCAAATAAAATTGGAAATTCTTTAGTTCTGCAATTTCGATGAGATGTTGTCCTCCAGGTAATGTTCAAAGTACAACAATAGTAATTAATATTGTTTAAATATAATCACGAAGTTTTCAAGGACAATACCATGTAAAAATAATGCTATCATTACATTTATCTTAAAATTATGATTACCTAATCTCGATCAACACAAAATTTCATTCATGAGATAATGTTCAAGAATAGATTTATCCATAAGAAGACAACTCACGCATTCTGTGAATGAATGAAAGATTCTGGTAGCTGGGGAATCCTCAAACAGAATTCAGGATGGGGCAAAACAATACAAATAAATGAATAATATTTTAGTATTTTCCGAGTATGTGCATGATGCTGACATTACGTTGAATATGCTTGAATACTTGAACAAATATCAGAAATCTCGAAAAGTTGTTCATTTTGTGAAGTTTCTTGTTACACAGACTCATCGTATCTGGCAATTTTCTTGATATTCTTAATGTCATGAATTTTAAATCTGCATACTCCTTTACAATTGTTCTTTTTCTTAACAGGACGATGCTACATTCACTTTTTAGACATTGCTAGCCTTCAGTTAACGATTTTTTTCTCTCTTCTTTTTCTTTCTTTCTCTCTTTCCTGTTTAGAAATTCCCAACACAAAACACATGACGTTCCCTTCAAACACCCTGCAACTCTTATTTGTTTATTTTAACCCGGATGAGGTTACACAGCGGCCCCCCTCTGACGCAGTTGGAACACTCCTAGGCTAACTCTTTCCTGAATTACTTTTGCAGAGATGTGATAGCAAGGGACAGCCCATAGCTCTTCCTCATCTTATTTCTTCATATGCATATTTCCTGCAGCATCAGTCACCACGAGGTTGCGCAAATTTAAGGTACTTTGTGCCCTCTGTGATATATTATAAACGGAAATAAAGGACTTAGAAACATTCCTTCCGCCACACTGCCCAATGATTTCGTACTCATATTTTATTCATTCCCCTCCATTTCTCATGTTTCCCACTTGGATTTCGACCTTCCACAGCTCTGCCATACTCCAAGTCTCCGAGTATGAGAAAATATCCTTCTGGCTAACTCTTAGATATTGTGGAAATGAGACTCGACAGTCTAGTTCACGGGCAAATGACAGAAGTCCAAAATAATTTGGCTTATCTTTCCACATTACTTTCGGAAAAAATAAATACAATGTAAGGTTTCAATACGGGTTTTATTTACTGGTAAACCTGTAAGTTCGAGTGTATAATTATGCATGTCAGGTTTACAGAAACTTGGCTGTTTACCTCTCTCTCTCTCTCTCTCTCTCTCTCTCTCTCTCTCTCTCTCTCTCTCTCTCTCTCTAAATTATTTCCTTTATATCTTTGTATGTTTGTTTCCCAAAGTCTTCCATATCCTTCGTTAGTGCTTATATTTGCTGCACTGGACAACTGAAGGCTTATGCACATAATTATGTTTTCCATTGCCTCTTTAACTGTTCGGTGGTTTTGCATTAAGCCGTGGCCACCACTTTCTCCGTAGTGGATATTCTCTCTCTCTCTCTCTCTCTCTCTCTCTCTCTCTCTCTCTCTCTCTCACGGAAGGTAAATCAAATAATTTCCTCAACACGTTAAAGGTGACAGAAAAACGAAGGTTAGTCAGTGGTGGGGGGGGCGGGGGCGGGTGGCGGTGGGGGGGAAGAGAAAGGTGTCTGACAACCTTCAATCCAGGTCAAACGACTCAAAGCAACGAGAGAGGAAGCAGATGCATGAAAACAAA
>JANJGK010000005.1:29363006-29399875 GCA_039081455.1 Macrobrachium rosenbergii | reverse complement strand
AAAGCCAGAAATCACCCTTGTCTAATGTCCGTGCGCCTCTTGCATCGGCAGTATTAATTCTTTATTACTCCTTTGGCACCCTCAGTGCAGCTTCGAATTCATTATTCTTTTGTCTATTTTCATTACTGGCGTATAATGTGCATATCTCTCATTTCAGAGGGATCCTATTTCGTGGAAGCTTCTCGGACTGTGTCTGGAATCCCCCAGTTTCATTCAATCCCGTAGGAATCTCCTTCAGGATAGTAATCTACTTAAGTTCCTCTTTCCCGTACTGATATAATTTATGTAAATACACTCCTTTAAATTTGCCCAAGAGTTTTACGTAATATTTCCCTCAGTAACAAGAGCCCTATGCTCATATGAAATTCTCCTTTGTTTTCCTCTTTTTTTTACGTTTTCCCGTACCCACGAAGTCAGAATCACAAGGCTAAATTACCTTAAATTGTTGCTACCTGTCTCACAGAGCATATTTCAAACTAAAACCACGGAAAAACGTAAATATATATATATATATATATATATATATATATATATATATATATATATATATATATATATATATATATATATATATATATATATATATATATATATATATATATAATGCGCCAAAAATACCCATCTCATTTTCATTCAGAATTAATTATATAAGCAGATTCCAGTTTGCAGTAATTAAAACAAAAAGTTCTATGAGCGAAAACAAATCTGATCATATTAGGCCCAGTTCACTATAGTCGAGCCAAACGAAAGTGGCGTGTGAGAGAAGGCCTGCGTCCAACGCATCGTATCGACATCAAAAGATTTCGGACATCAGACTTTAAAGACCGCTCAGTGAGGATACGAGCGAACAATCCGACCAGCTTATTACCTGCGGATGAACTGATTTAGCGTGTCAGACGAAAAAAAAATAATCTTGTTCTTGTCTGAGAGTGGTTGATATCTAAATATTAACCGTATGTAAAATTATTTGTCTTTTCATATAAATAAATACTACATTTACAATTAAAAGGTTCCCTCGAGTTTGAGCCAGTATGTTATTTAGATCCAAATCCTTGGGCATGATGGCTGAAATATATCATCAATATAACAGCACCATGTTACAGGAAAATGGAAAATCTTGGGGATGCACAGGCATTCGAAAAATTCCATATATAAATTTGAAAGAACAGGCGAAAGTGATTTTCCCATTGCTATACCAAACGTTTGTTTAAAATATTCCTCATTGAAAATAAAGTTTATGCTATTATCTTTAAGGTATTCCAATTCCGAGTCAATGGGCAGTTTCATGTAAATATATATATATATATATATATATATATATATATATATATATATATATATATACTTGTGTATATATATATATATATATATATATATATATATATATATATATATATATATATATATATATATACTGTATATATATATATATATATATATATATATATATATATATATATATATATATATATATATATATATATATATATATACTGTATATATATATATATATATATATATATATATATATATATATATATATATATATATATATATATATATATATATATATATATATATATATATATATATATATATATATATATATATATATATATATATATATATATATATATATACATATATATATATATATACTGCATATATATATATAATATATATATATATATATATATATATATATATATATATATATATATATATATATATATATATATATATATATACATACACACACAATTAAAGAGGGAGAAACAATCCTTTACAGAAGACATGTGGGTCTCAAGGATAAATGTATTTTTGAAGGAAGAAAACACTTATAATCTATTAAAGCGCTCCCTGTGTGGCTCTGATTGACCTGGGATCATAATTATTCCAAGGTTCCTATTTGTTTTCTACCGATCACCTGGTGAAGAAAGCCGAAAAGGAAAATATACCCGGGATTATGACCGACGGAACCTTCCCACCTTTAAGATCTTAATGCATCTTCGGTTTCAGGACTTCTCTAAACCGCGTTCTCCAGGTAAAATGAACGAATTCTTTAGATTTCGCCACGATACATTCAGTCTCTCACGCGCCACTTTCGTTTGGCTCGACTATAGCTCTGATCCATAATAGGCCTTGTTCATAAACTCTTATTATATTGGCCCCAGTTCGCAAACTGATCATATTAGGCCTAATTCACAATCTTCAACTCTTTCTATACTTTAAAATTCGGACGGTAATTATATATTTCTACAAAAAACATTGTGTAACATTTCCTCAAGCAGCATAAACTTAAATGACTATTCTCAGTTCGGTAATTCAATATTCACACATATACAGGCATAACGAAGCCTTGCAAGTGTCAACAGAAAGCTTTTGGTAACTCGTATGAAATCTTTCACTACGATTCCACTTTCATGCTATGAACTCTAGGTTGGTTATTGTTAATCTTGAAAAATTATTCAATGAATTCTTTTGCCCAATCTCCTCTGCATAAAATCACATTAATTATTATGTAACATCTGGTTTTTAATGACTTCGCATTGGCTGAGGACTTCATTTGACTAAAAGTCATGAAGTACGAACTTACTGGCTATCATAATCAGAAGAATGACGTCTCAGTAAGCGTTTGGTCTGGCGAATAGAGTCACCAAGTCGTTCTACAAAGTCGCCAGATTAATGAAGAGGCCAGACCACTCTTTGTACAATAGACATTTGCCTTCAAAGTTATCTGGAGGGTCATTTAGATCTCTTAACTGTGAGCCCTGTCACACCTTAAAGTAGTAGTTTCTAATGCTCTCTTTTTACTTCGAAAGAGCATTCTTCTGTGAATGATTTCTCTTTTTCTATTTCATATAACTCTGTTGATCGGAAAACATTTCGTCATTATTAAACCATCAGTCGGTAACGTTTGTACCATTTATGTGCCGCCACCATTACACACTATCACACACCATAGTCCAGACACTAATGCTAAGTTCACACATTCACGTATCAAGTCACGCATGCGCACGCACAGCCGGAATTTGTGAAACTTGCGCATACGCGAGAAAATAAGCCCCGCCTAACTTGATACGTGTCACGGGACGATGTGTGTGATGCATGCGCATTATAGTGTGCCGCAAATGTACGCACTGCGTAAGGGTGACGTGATGCTGACCGACAAGCGGCGTCACAGGCAGAAGTAGTGCGTGGCAGAGCACGTAACACCAATGTACGTAAACCGTATGTGTTACGTTCTGCGTAACTGAGTTACGCAAACGTCACGTTGGCCCCATGTACTGCGGGGGCTAAACCCCAGCTATATAAGGGCCGGCAGTTGCACATGTGAGGCTAGTCAATGCCGTAATACCACAGCGTCAAGACATACTACCAATGTGCTGAAGCAACATGGACAACATAGCTGAAATGCGTCAACTTATAGCTATAGCAAGTAGGGATAGAACAGAAATGTTGCCATATGTCACTGAATATGTGCACATCATGTTATTGCTGGAGATTGCAATGATTGCTGAAAAGAACACAGAGCAGAAAAAAAGGCGGCCAAGGAGGGTGTGGGCGTGGCTGTACCTGCAGAAAAGGATGGAGCAAGGTCATTATGACAACCTGATGGAGGAGTTGTCAACCGAAGCCCCAGACCTGTACAGAAATTTTACCCGGATTGACAAGGACCTCTTCAATGAAATTGTTGAACGGGTCACACCCTACATTCAGAAGAAAGTGACATTCTGGAGGAAACCCATTGAGCCAGGCCTACGTGTTGCTATCACCCTACGCTTCCCCGCTACAGGTGATTCATACAAGAGTCGACAACACCATTAGTCACATCGTACCAGAGACCTGCGGGGCCATTGTTGCTGCCTTCGGGGATGAGGAACTGCAGGTGCCACAAACACCTGAAGCATGGCAGGAGGTTGCACGGGGTTTTGAGGAACAGTGGAACTTCCAGCACGTAATTGGAGCTATAGATGGGAAACACATTAGGCTCCGTAACCCTCCCAAGGGCGGTACGCATTACTTCAACTACAAGAAGTTCTACTCCATGGTATTACTTGCAGTTGCTGATGCTTCATACAAGTTCCTATACGTCGACGTGGGTGCCATTGGGTCAGAGTCAGACGGTGGTGTATTTGCCCAGACCCGACTGGCAGAAATGCTGTTGCAAGAGGAAGCTAATCTTCCCCAACCCGATGCCCTGCCAGGTCAACCTAATGGATCTCCTGTGCCCTACTTCCTAGTTGGCGATGATGCCTTCCCCCTGAGGAATTACCTTATGAAGCCTTACCCCAAAAGAGGACTTAGCAAGAAGGAATGGATTTACAACTACAGGCTAAGTAGGGCACGCAGGACAGTGGAGAACGCCTTTGGGATTCTGGCAAATAGATTCCGAGTATTCCACACTGCAATATGCTTGAAGCCTGACCATATAGAGCCATTAGTGATGTCCGCATGTGTTCTGCACAATATGATCATAAGAAGAAATGCACAAAGACAAGAAGGAGATCAGGACCACCCCGTCACACATGGTGTCATCCCTGGTAGCTGGAGGAGTGACACATCCTTAGAGGCAGCCCTTCCAACCGTGACCAGCAACACTGCAACGAGGGATGCAAAGGAACAGCGTCACATGCTGAAGGAATACTTTTCATCGGCTGAAGGCTTCTTGCACTGGCAGGAGAACATGATTTAGTTACTTTCCTGCATACCTGATTGTTGTAATTACTTAAATGTCTGTTCCTGCATTTATTTTAGACTTATTTAAAATTTAATAATGTATTAATTCAGGATTATTTTGCCCTGTGCATTTGTGAACTTCTGTTTGTTTTAGTTGATTTAATAAAATATATTGCTCAAATCCATGATACATTACTCTCATCAATACTTGGTAATTGGGAAGAGGATAGAGCGGGACATGACATTGCAAATGTATGTTTAATCAATATGAAACAAACATACATACAAATAAAAGAAGGAAGATATAGTTATTTTGCCCTTTTTAATCATTTCTTAACATGGAATCTATTCTGATATGATAATTCTATCATTTTTTGAAAGTACCTTCTCTTAGCATTGTTTCAATTCTGATATGATAATTCTATTATTTTTGAAAGTACCTTCTCTTAACATTGTTTCTATTCTGATGTGATAATTCTATGTTCTTGAAAGTACCTGCTCTTAGCATTTACATTGTTGATATTCTGATATGAAAATTCTATCTTTTTAAAACTACCTTCTCCCCCGATATTTGTGACGTTTTATATGACTTGCTAATATTTGGTCTGTTGTCATTTTGCTTCTGTGCACATATGTTACATAAAGTATTTTGAACTTATTTCAAAGTCATTAATGTATACTGAAATGTTAGTGTATTCAGGTTCATTGTGCCTTCTTTATTTGTGTACTTGTATTTTAGCTACTTCATTGAATACATGATATTTGAGCAGAGGATAGAGCTAGACATGATATTGCAAAAGATATTTATTTAATATAAAATACAAACATACATATAAATATAAGCATAAGTAAATACAATAAATAAGTTAATTTTGTAAATTATTTAAAAAGGTGGAGTTCCTTTGGTGTCGATGTCACCAACTGCGCTTGCAGGAGTGCCAGCTGCTGTGCAGTGAGTGCCTGCTGCTGCTGCGATGCCGACAGGCTGGCAGGAACTGCAGGTGCCTGACACACTGCTGTCACTGCCATGGTGTGGGTCATCATGGCCCTCGACGGCACCGTGGAGCTCTCTTTGGTGTCACGGATGTACCTCTGGATGGCATCAAGCACCTCCATTTTCAGTTGCAGACTCAGCTGCTCTGACACCTGCGCGCACTCGTCCTCGACCTCTTGAAAAAACCTCCTCCAGTAGAGGACGCGTGGGTTACGAGGAGCTGGATGCACATGGGTCAGCATATCGTCCCGGAGGGCCTGTGCCTCCATGAAGGCGACGTCGAACAGCTCGGAAACTTGGTTTTTCCGAGCCTTGGTGCTCGCTGGATCAACCGGAGAGGGCGAGTGTGTCGGTGTTGGGGCAGGAGAAGAAACAGGAGCAGCAGGCAGGTCCAGAGCTTGGGCAGGGAGGGCGGCAGCAGCACGGGCAGCCTGCAAAAAGAGAAGGAACATATATGAGAAAATGGTATAAAATGTTCATTAAATGCATGGAAACTATGTAATAACATCATATTCAGTAATGATTATGCATGGAAACACATTAAAACAGACATACCATGGGAAGTCCCAACACCTTTGGCTTCCTTTGACACACAATGTGCGGCTTCAGGAAGTGGAAAATGTTGAGAATCCATTTCTCCCGGTCCGTCAGCCGTCTGCCCGTCCCTTAGCCACTCTTCTCCACTGTGAGCCGCCCAAAACGACTCCTGAGGGACGTAAACCACGTCCTCAGTTCACGGCCGCTCACAGGAGGGACAAGTGACTGGCCCTTCTCTTCGAAGGCCCTCCACACCTTGGCCTTGTCCTTGTAGGCTGTGAGGCCCTTGTTATAAATAAACTCGGCCTCGGTCTCCAGCCACTAGCCAACAAGCCTCTCGTTTTCCTCTGAGAGGATCACTGACGGGTTCTTCTTCCGTCCCTGACCTGTAGGGCCATCTAGGCCATCTCCTTCAGGAGTGCCTTCGGTGTCGTCGTCGGTATCCCCCTCGTGGGCGTTGTCGTCGGTGGCGGCGGCGGGGTCGCACTCGTAGACGAGGGCAAGATCCTCTTCCTCCTCCTCTAGCTCGCTCTCCGTCACAAGGTCGTCGGCCTCAAGCTGCAGCACCACAGCATCGCTGCCTGAAGGGGGACCAGCTGCAAGGGCTCCTGGAGTTCTCAGGGCCCCTTTCCTGGTCCTCTTCAGCATGGGTCCTTTGGGCATCTTGGCTGCAGTGGACGACGAAGACGGAGGCGCTGACGGAGAGAGCAACAGGATGCTGGCCAGAGAAGCACTGACCTGGAAGCGCGCCACCTGTCCCTTTTATACCAGGTCAAAGCGTTGCCACATCTCCGCTGTTGCTGGCGATGCGGCAGCGTTGCTGCGTCTACTCCCACGCCATGCTGACAGCCACGCAGTGCCCTGGGGCAGCGTGGGCCCCCAGGTAAGGGCGTGGCAGCTGCGTGGTCAACCCGCGTCTGGCGCCACGCTGTGCGGGTCGGGCCACACTACCTGACAGCTGACCTGGCCACCCACGCAGGGTTTTGAGCAGGTTGAAAGGTTCGTGGCCCCAGCCGCACGCCTGGGTGGTCCGTAACGGTCGCACCGCATGCTGCAGCACTTACACAGTACTTATGGTACATTTACGTTATATTTGCGTTGTGTTTACGTACTTTCTGGCTCCGCCCTGTTCGTGGCCATGCATGGGCATGCGTGCCTTGATACGTGAATATGTGAACATAGCATAACATACTACTCTCGCCACTTTCACGGCTCTGCAGGGAGGATATTGTTTACCTACAAGCGGATGCGATACCCTGGCCAAAAGACCGTTGAACGATGGTTACTCATTCCTAACAACCATTTTGTGTTCCGCAAATTATTGTGTCATTTCAGCGTTGTTGAAACTCTTTATCATTAACAATAACTTTCTTTGGAAGCTACAGGCGACACAATGCTTATGAGAAAAAAAGAATGGATTTTAGATGCACTAGAGTAAATGAAGTCTTAATACGCCACAGAAACCGGGAGTTATAGCTGCGTTCGTATACGATGCTCCCTAGACTGGAGGTAGTGCTACCTGATTCTCCGATGTGGAATTGACAGAGGTTCCTAAAAATAAGTTTGTGAGAAAAACAATTAATAATTTTGTTAATTTTCATGATTATATGAAGGGTACATATTTCATAAGGTACACTTGTTTCGATCTGGAGTGAAAGGACTTGCTTGACTCTACTATGGGTTTCACAGACAGTGCAAGTGCGTTTTTTTGCAATTAATCTGTAATGAACACTCGTATCAGTACGAGATTTTGCTATAGTGTATTACACTCAGTGAAGAAATTTATAAGAGTATCATGAATCATTTATTGTAAATAATAAAGACTTTTGTACCTATACCAAGAGGCAAAACTCATTAGCCAAGCAAGAAAACGAACACCAGCTTAGAAAAGCTGCGCCTACTTACCATCCCCCTTCACCTCCAACCCCCTTCTTCCTCTCCTCTCCTTTCTTCCCTCACCTGCCCTACGTCCTTACTTCTCTCTTTCTCTCTCTCTCTCTGAAAGTTGTTTTGATTTAAACATATTTTTTATGAATTTTGTATATCTATCTAATAATAATTGACATTGTTGTATAAATGTAACGATTCACTGGTTGTTACCCTCCAATTAACTGATCTATTTATACACTGATTTGCTCTCTCTCTCTCTCTTTCTCTCTCTCTCTCTCTCTCTCTCTCTCTCTCTCTCTCTCTCTCTCTCTCTCTCTCTCTCTCTGATTTTCTGTCAGTTTCTACAAATGTGGGAAGTGGTACAGAGGCTTAACCATTTTTTCCTTTTGCCCCCATGCTTCTTAAATTTAAAGTGTTTGCTAAATAGCAATATATATATATATATATATATATATATATATATATATATATATATATATATATATATATATATATATATATATATATATATATATATATATATATATATAAATCATAATATAATGTCTTTGAACAATATGCAATTGTACACTATTATATCATTGCTTATTTCGGTATTGGGTATGAGCGTAGATGATAGGTATTCATAGGAAATGAGAAACAAAATTTTTATTTCACCTAATATCACATATATTCGCCCCCAACCCCACCCTTTCCCCCTCATGAAAACTTATAACGCTCTATAAGGACTGAATTGAATTTGATTGAATATTTGTATCAATCGATAACGGGACTCGAATGTGGGTAGGATATAATCCCTCATATTTAATTTTCTTTGAAGGTTTTTTTTTTATTTATTTATTTTTTTAGTCTTCATCGCTTTCTAAGAGCAAGTCAACTTCATCGTCAGTGTCACTGTCAAGACTAATAATGACAGGATCAATACTGTCATGCATGTTATCTGTTGAACGATAACTGTCCTAAAAAGCTTGTGATTGACGTACTGCCCCTGCCCATTCATCGCCAGTAACGGAGAGCCTTGCTTCATCCAGTCTGGCCTGCAGGTCTGCTCGAGTGAAACGTTGGAGTGAGGAGCGCACGTATCGTTTCATGTGTCCCCACATCTGCTCGATTGCATTGAGCTCGGGATGTACGGGCGGCAGGCGGACGATTTTGTGACCCCATTCCCGAATGGTGTTATCTACCTTGTACTCAAGCTCTGGCCTATTTTGACGGCATATGTAGAGGAGTTCATGTCTTGTAGCATGCTGCGGGAAGGATGTATTTCTGCGCTGTAACCATTCAATGAGGTCAGATTTCCTGGTAGCAGTGGTGGGACAACGACTCTCTTCAGTCATTATACTATGGTA
The DNA here is from genome assembly GCA_039081455.1 of Macrobrachium rosenbergii. NCBI lineage: Eukaryota > Metazoa > Arthropoda > Malacostraca > Decapoda > Palaemonidae > Macrobrachium > Macrobrachium rosenbergii. The sequence goes on along the minus strand of JANJGK010000005.1, from coordinate 29,390,425 downwards.
TGGAGCATTGTCCATCACTAATAACGAAGGCTCCTCTTGGAGTGGCAGGAGCTGAGTTGTTAGCCACCGTTGGAACATTTCGCCATTCATTTCCCCGTGGTAGTCGCCGCTGGTATTTTTAGCAGGGAAGCAGAGGAAGGAGCCCTCATTGAAGCCATCGGCTGTACCACCTGCGACTACCACGAAACGTTCCCCCTCTCCTGGTGGCACCTGACGGCTGTAATTGGCACTGGTATTTGGCTGTGTGGTATCCACCCATTCCATGTTATGACTCATTCTGGTTGTGAATCACGTTTCATCCAGGTACACTACCTCTCTGCCGTCTTCCCTGTGTCTTTGAAAGTCCCGCAGGGAACGTATCCTTTGGCACATGATGTCAATCGACTCCTTCCTGACATACATCTTGCGCTGAGTGGTCTTATACTCGATTCCCATTTTGTGGAGTAAGCGCCATAGCGAAATCTTTGAGGTACTTTCAGGGATGATACTTTCTTCCTTCAGGTTCTGTGCCAGGGATGCGAGAGTAAAAGCCTGCTTGGCAACAAACTTTGTATGGATGTGCCGACGTATGGCTCCTACAGAGAAACCGTCAAAGATAGGCTGTGCTGGAGGCGTTGGTGGTGTGACGGGCCGTGGCCTAATCCTGCGTTACACAATCGAATGCACCGTGCCCACTTTCATCCTCAAGGCTGCTGCAACACGGTGGTAAGGCCTATATAAAGGAAAGGATTTATATAGATATGTATCATATAAAATAAAATTTGAACATCCATGACTTGAAAATACGTGCATCAGTATAATCAAGGCTTTAACATTTATTTGTAATTCATAGAGTAACTGTAACAAGTTACCTATTCAAACGAATCTGAAGGCAATTGTCAGCTTTCTCTATTAAAAAAGTTGAAGAGTTTGGTGACAAACTCATTTCTGCAACCATACGGACAGTTATGTTCTGAGGTGGCCATCACTTCTTCAAGCTCACCCTCGTAATGCCAGTAGATGGCTAATGCCCTGAGTAGAAATGAGGTTTGCGAAGAAGGTAAGCAAACGCAGGGACAACAGTCATTTTCCTATCAATCATAGTGTCTATCACTCAACTACTCCAAAACCCTTCAGATAGATCTCAATCTAATAATTATTTATATAACCACTATCATAGAGAGAGAGAGAGAGAGAGAGAGAGAGAGAGAGAGAGAGAGAGAGAGAGAGAGAGAGAGAGAGAGAGAAATGAGCAAATCAATGCATAAAGAAATCAGTCATCTGATAGGTAACAACCGATTGAATCGTTACATAGCTACAACAATATAAATTATAATTAGATAGATAGATAGATAGATAGATAGATAGATAGATAGATAGATATTAAAAAAATCATGCAAAATAAGTTGAAACTTAAGCTACCTTCCGAGAGAGAAAAAGAGAGAGAGAAAGAGAGAGCTTGAAGGGAGGGAGAGGGCAGGTGAGGGAAGAAAGAAGAGGGAAGGAGGGGGTGGAGGCGGAGCTTTTGTATATGGTTGTTCGTTTTTGTGAATGGCTGATAGAGACTGCCCTTTGGTATAGGGGCAAGTGTCTTTATAATTAACAATTAATGATTCATGATACTCCTATAAATTTCCTCACTGGGTGTAATACACTATAGCAAAATATCGTACTGATACGAGTGTTCGTTACAGAATAATTGCAAAAAATCGCACCTGCACTGTCTGTGAAACCCTTAGTAGTCCTGTTTACTAGTGATTATTGTGCCAATTACGTTAATTTTGTGATGGGATTTATTTACAGTAGGTAAATGGAAATTATTACATACTCATATTTCAAACGTATGTTAATACCATTTCTCAGCTATGGGCAAATATCTTTACTTGGAACAGTGAAGTACAATTATCAATGAATACCTCGGATGCCATTTCCTATTCCGGAATTCTCATCTTCCCTGTGATATTAAGACCGGATATTAAAGACAGGATAAAAAAAAAAACACTTATTTCCTTAAACTACATTTGACGGCAGTGATACGTGGCGAAACTAATTCCTGGTACCTCCAAGTTTATATTTCACTGACATTTACGGACTTCTGCTTGTGTTGCGACTATATTATTTTGAGGTCCCAGATACTGAGTCAAATAAAAAAAAAAGCAGAAATTGTATTTAATGTATGCAAACTACCAGAAGCTACATTCACAGTAAGGTCTCTTTATCAGTCTTTATCGAATAAGTTTGTTCAACTGAAGATGCTGTAGGGAAGCAAGTACAAGGATACCGATGCAAGGGCACATCAACATTGGCAGACAGACCCACATTCACAAACACAGTTACAAAAACACACTCATACCTACACAAGGGTTGTAAGGTATGTCTAAAAGGGTGAAGGTTCCAAATGAATGGGTGTTAGGAATGACAAAACGATTGGTGGGAAAGAATAGTATAGGAATGGACACAGAGGTAGACTTGTGCAGCAGGTGTTTAACAGTGTGAGGAGTTCGAGCGTAGAGCTAAAAATCTGTGTGGCATACGTGAACATAAAAACAGCTAATGACAGAACAAATATTTACAATGTGATGGGCGATGCTCAAATATGGCACAGGAAATAGATAACTGAGAATCTTGAACTTTTATTACGAACACAAAAGGCATCTTATAATATGCTGAAGGGATTATGTCTGGATTGTTGTAAAAGCTGAGCTTATGCAAGAGTGTGTTATTCTCAACAGCTGTTTAACACCTTTATGGATGAAGTGATCCGCTTGGAGTTAGAGAATAGGCCCCAGGTACAGTTGTAAGGTTGTGAGATACATCAAGGGTCGTGCATGAAAAGTGGAATTAATATTGAAAGAGGATACACTAGTGATCAGGGATACTGCGGAGAAAATAAATAAACTATAGTCGGTGTCAGCTGATCTGTCATCGAAATTTGTCTTTGATAGACATTTTATGGCAACATTGCTTATTGGCTTAATTCCATCTCATTCGATCGTATACAAATTTATACTTTTAATACCTACCAAATCACCTTTTTTAATATGTCAGACACGAGATTATATATATAAAAAAATACAAAAATAGCCGATACTATGTAAATCATTTTGGGTAGAATGGTTAAAGACAAAAAACTACAGTTAGAATGCCGAGACTACCTAGATGGGAGAGGCGAAAAAATCTAAATAGAAAAAAAATTTTCAGATGAGTAATTGAAAGGACATTTCTGGGAGCACAGAAAAAGGTGAGTAAATTACTATACTTTAAAGGATCTGTGATTTTTCTGTCAGTCCTAAAACAAAGGTTAAATGCCTTAAAGATTATTCTTAAGCTGGTTGGTATAAACAGATCACATATTTTCAGAGTAAAAAGAGATAATACTAATTATAATACTGATCTTTACTGCAATTAATACTATTATAATTTCTATCCTTTCTGCTGTTGGTAATATTTTTAACTATTATTATTGTTTATTTATATTAGTACTTTATAAATGATCTTATATTGATTCTCACTATTACCGCTAAACACACAGGCGCGCGCGCGCGCACACACACACACACACACACACACACACACACACACACACACACACACACATATATATATATATATATATATATATATATATATATATATATATATATATATATATATATATAGTACAAGTGTGTGTGCTTTAGCGGTAATAGTGAAAATGAATCATTTAAAGTGTTATAAGCAAGTACTTAAAAGACTGATTTTTAGCTTTAGAAAACAGGGCTTATAATACTTTTAATTCCTCGATATTATGTATATATACAATTATTTTTACATTTTAGTCGAATTTAACATTAAAAAAATCAATGAAATAACCATGGGTAGTAAATCGTAGAAATCCTGTAATGCAAGTTTTCAATTTTTTTTATTGCTCTATCATCTTTGAGTGCAAAACTCCAAAGAGTTTTAGCTTTAGAAACCAGGCCATTTTAATACTTGAACTACCCCGAATATATAATATATATATACTGTATATATATATATATATATATATATATATATATATATATATATATATATATATATATATATATATATATATATATTATATAAATTTATTATATATAAATGAATCAAGGGAGTTAATGCTTTATAATCCCCTGATTTTAACCGGATTATTTAAAGTGTTATAAGTGCTTACACTATGGAGTTTTGCACTTCAAAGATAATGAAAGCATATATCAACTTCATCAAAGCTACAATATATTACAGGGTTTCTACGATTACTACCCATGTTTATTTAATTGATTTTTCCGTAAATAGAATTTTTATGTTAAACTCAACAAAAATTTTAAACATAATTCTTTTTGAAAGAATACTCAAGAAGTTTAAATTTTCTAATTAATTGTGATACTGACAATGAAGTGGTTAAACAAACAAAATTTAAGAAATGAGGAAAAAAACAGTCAAGAGCAAAAGAAGTTTCATTCCACCAGATATGAACTGCAGGATGTGTCCCCTGTGCCAGGTAAGCTCTGATTTGTAGCCGCCACAGGCAAAGATCATTAATTCTAATTTCCTCAAACACCAATTACGCCTCTGCCGACGTTGGCAGAGAATGATGATATGGTGGTCAGTTGCATTAAACGGCTCGCAACCATAAAGCGATCTCCCTGCCAAGCGTGTGACCTAGGCCGGCCGTACTGAAAGGTCTCGTTCCAGCTCACACTACTATACTTTGTTACTATTAATATATTATTCTTATCTTCTTTACTATTATTGCAGCCGACCGGTCAGAGAGGCGGACACTTTGCTATCCGTGTAGACACCCCGGGATTATGTATGTAATCAACGGATAGGTTTGCTGAAAGCAAATGGGTGTTACAGGCTAATACACACACAAACAAAGCCACTCCAACATCATCTAAAAACATAACAGACACCTCACACGTCTCGAACTGTCGACCTAACCTCTTAATTCTCCTTGCTGCTGGGAGAAAGGGAGCTGGGGATTTGGTACGATACATGTACACATGCGCTACCGGGGTCTAAGCGATGTCAGGTAGGGCAGCCGATCGAGGCTATGGCCTACCCCAACACAAAATCAAAGTCCTTCAATAGAAGGCGTCGTGCTTACCCCATATAAAAAATGGGAAAAAGCACGTTAAACGAAGAGGAAGATCTTTATTATTATTATTATTATTATTATATTTTATATTAACTAAATTAATATTTGTACTGATATTATTATTATTATTATTATTATTATTATTATTATTATTATTATTATTATTATTATTACTTGACCCAATTTCACAGAGAAAAATTACCTTACAAAAACAGATTGGCCTCAGCACTCCAGCCATTGTAGTCAAGGCCTAAGCATCTGCTTTTGGATCTAAGCTTCGTTCATTGAGTGAACATATGAAAAATAAGCTTTTGATGTTATTGTGTTATAAAAAGGATCTTTCTCCCTGTTGTATTGTATGTTTTTAGTCTCACTTCTTACATTGGTTTCTTCTAGATGTGTCCCTTAGCATCGCTTCACTGATGATGTGCTATCTTCTTTATATTAATTATTTTTAAATATTGATATCTCTCAGAAAGGCATATAGAGACGAGATTGGTAATTTCTTCACTTTAATTAGTACTGAGTATTATAAGGATCAGTACAAAATTAACAAGTTACAATGATAGAAACGAAATCACTCTGGAGCTATGAACTTGGCTCAGTCTATATGGGGAACACTGAAGTGAGGGGAAATGTACTCTCCCTTGAAGGACACAGTTCTGATCTGTTCTCTCCCTGGCGTTCTCCAGCCTGTTGGACCCCTAGAATTCTTGTTATCTGCAATCTCCACCTCCTTCTAGTCTTATTGGAAGGATTTATCAGGAAGGCCTCCCCTTCAAGTAGCTGTTTGGAAGGACTGTAGTGGGTGTGATTCAAATCTCTCCTTAGAGGACTTGATTGGAGGTGATCTTAGGAGGGTGTGTGAAAGACCCCTCCCTAGTATGTTTGATTGGAGGTTGTAGAAGTACATCACTTTGTCCAGCTCCCAATTTCCTGGAATTTCCATGAAAACGCCTCCTGCGAAGGCAGGGTTATAGAACCATCTGCTGTAAGCATTTAAGCTGTGCTGACTCATGATTTGGTTAACTTAATCGCGAGGCCATTATTTCTTACTTTTACGACTGTTTTTGTGGCTTCAACACGATATACTGCTTTTGAGTTCATGCAAAAATCCTGCCTTGATCAGCGTATTTGAACCACGATAATAACAACAGCTTTTAGGCGTTATCACTGTGTTCTTTGCCTCTCTTTTTATTCTTACTCTCTCTCTCTCTCTCTCTCTCTCTCTCTCTCTCTCTCTCTCTCTCTCTCTCTCTCTCTCTCTTTTCTTTTTTTCTTTTCTATCTAATTTCCCTATATATTCTACACCACAACAATTAACCAGAGAAATGAGCGGCCATAATAATGAACTCATCATTATGTAGGCCTGTTATTTATCATGTAGTCTACAGTATGTATGCAAATTTCTAGACTAAATTGAACCCAACACATCCAGATGCATCCATCTGATTATTATTTTTTTTTGTATGAGATATGTCCAGGCATACAGACATATACTGTATAATACTGGAGTGAAAATGTTCGACAGTCATAATGGGAATTCTATTAATTTATTTACAGAAAATGTAATAACAATAATACAGCAAATATTGCCGAAACTGCAAACTTCTCTTATCGCTAATTGGCAACTGTCAACGGCTGAGACAACCAACGCGGTGTCTTGCAGATCATCATCACCGTCTCTTGGCAAACTGCGTCAAGAACGGATGCAACATAATAAGACATATTCTTCCTTTTCTCTTCACAGATCACGCGCATCGAAAATCTGAAAGCACCAGAGTATTCAGGGTGAATTTTATCTTGATCACATGAATGATGCAAAATCCGATGATAAGTCAAAACGGGAATAAAGAATTGAATGCTTCTCCCTTCACTTTTACTCGTAATTCCTTTGTGTTTTCAGGAAATCATATTTAGTTGTACAATTAATACCGAATCCTATGGTATGACCAAAACTTTCCAATCTTGTGCAAAACATGAGGTAAATGAAGAAATATATAAACATATTGCTAGTTTTCTGAGCTACATACGTAAAAATGAGACAGTGAGCTTCCTGATACCAGCCAATCAGAGGCCGCCAAACAAACGTCTCGTAGGCCCAAGTGAACAAACTATAGCCGATTCACCTTAAGTGAATCGGCTATAGTTTGTTAGCTTAGGCTAGACCTATGCCCTAGATTCTAGAACTATTCATTTGGCAAGATGTTATATCATTTAAACTTTATTCTAATAACAACTTAATTTTGAATAAATGAATATTTCTGCATGGTAAATCGGTGTCCCAAGGAGGAAAAAATAGCCTATAAAGATAGTAAAAACAATGAGAAGACTCTTGGTCTTACATGAGCTAGGCATATCCTATTGATTTGGCAGTAATTTCATTGTTTTGTCCTTTCTTTAATAACAACCTCATTCCAAATTAGTCAAAATCACTTTCTTACGGTAGCCTCCCTTTAACAGTTCCAAAGCTTTAAACAGAAAGAAATATCTGACAGCCTTTTCTGCCGATTGATTGTTTACAAGACGCTTTCAGTATCTGGGATATACACAAGTTAGAAGGTAACATTTTTTTCTGCCACTAGAGCAGATCTAAGAACAATGTCCCAAAATATATTACATAGTAATGATTAACATACATGTAATAAAATGACGAGTTCTTATAATAATTAAACGAGAGGGGGCTTGGGGGTGGGGAAGTGATGCACTGCCTTAGTGCTTTTCCTATGCAGTGTAATACAGTTGTGCTGGACCGGGAGTTTCAATGTGACCGCCCGAGGTCACACTCTCGTCAGGGAGATCGCTACTCCATGTCATTGACGCTCTTTGGATATAACGAAGGTTTCAAGGAGTTGGTCTCCTGATCCCTTTGAGAAACGAAGCGTCTCCTCGCAGAGAGAAGGAACAGTTGGCCGAGAGTAGATCATGGTTGCTTTGCACTTAGAGTAAATCATCTGAAAAAGACGCGTTGCAATTAACCCAGCAAAATGAAACAATGGTAAACTTTTAACTTGTAATGAGGCCGTTGTTCTTGAGATTATATCCCTGTATGCCTCAACATTATTCTAGAAAGACTTTCTTAGTTTCAAATGTATTATAAAAAATATTTTTTCTGCTGTCTGACTTCACTTCCATGACAGGGTCATTTGTTCCGTGAACTTCACGTACACAAACTATTTTGTTTATCAATGTGCCAGAAGCAAAACTGGACCTAGTACTTAATAACAATGGCTTGTCTCAATAAATGTCTAAAGGGCTTGTTCTACAAAGCTTTAGATCCAATATGAAATGGCTAACTCTTTCTCCTCTCTAAACTAAAATTGCCGTGAAGTAAACCATACACTCCCGTATTACCTACAGTATATAGCAGTTTCCGAGAAATATTATGAAAAGAAATTATATCCTGCACAGTAAACAAAATAACCTTCCCATCGCCACAGATTCATAGATGATCCTCATAAGATGATTAAATTCAATTACCCGAAGACAAAATAATGTCAGACGAACTTCGGAACGCAGCACAGAAAGACAGGCAGAATGGGAAAGAGAGTCCCTCGGTGTGTCGGAAGAAGGAAGGAGGGGCACTTATTCAATACAGTACAGATGAGAATAACAAAATTGACTATATGAGGAAAGAGAAGAGAAACATTATCTAGGGAGCTGTCCTTAGTTGCCATCTGGAATGGAATATAGAGGTCATTCAGCGCTGGAAAGGAAACTGAGAGTAGGTAGGCTTTAAAGGTGTAATAGGAGGAAAACCTCAAAGCAGTTGCACTACGAAATGATTGTTAGGAGAGGGTGAATAGCAAGATGGAAGAAAGATAACATGAAAGGCGGTACAGTAAAAGGAATGAAAGAGGTTACAACTCGGGGCCGAAGGGACGCTCCGAAGAACCTTCAGTAATGCCTATAGTGCACCCCGTGAGGTGCACTGACGGCACTATCCCCCTACGGAGAGTTGCCATCTGGATAGGATGATTGAAGGAACACAATTACGAGATGGGAAATGTGAATAAATCTAAATTTAAAGGATAATTCTGGGAGTACAGAGAAAGGTAAGTAAATTACAGCACTTTAAAGGAACTATGATTTTTCTGTGAGTCCTAAAGCAAAAATAAATGCCATAAAGATTATTTATATGCTGGCTGGTATAAACAGATCACATATACCCAGTGAATAGTAGGGGTGGGCGTAATCGACTATAGCTCCTGTATGATAACCATGGAAAAAGTTCATGGCAACACTGGACTATTGTGGTGCATGTGCATACTGCACTGCAGACGAGACGACAGCGTACAGACAACTTCAAACAGAGGATTCGTCGATATATTACATAAGAGTCAAGTAATCGAGATTACTAAAATTTGGTGGATTCGCCCACCACTAGCGAATAGAGGTAATAATAATTATAACGCTAATCTTTACTGCAGTTAATATCATTATCACTTCAAACCTTTCTGCTGTTGGTTATGTTTTTATATACTATTTTTATATCGTTACTTGACATATTACCACATTTATTTATGCAAGTGGCCCTGTTGCGCATATAAAGCAAGTTAGTATTCCTAAGCGTTGACATCTCTATAGATAATGCATTACAAGTACTACGGTTTAGCACCTAAAAGATTGTATAGGAGGAACCCAACAGTACCCTTTGTGACCGTAATGAAGTTCTAAGATTAGTAGGCCTCTTTATATAGATGATTTTTCGATATATAGAATTATTATGTAAGTTTGAAGCTAAACTGATTGCTGATTTTTGATATGATATTCAAGAAGTTATAATTTTCTACTTAATTTTGTTACTGACACAGACGTGGTTGAACAAATGGAATTTAAGAAGCGAGAGAACAACAGTCAGCCACAAGAGCAAAGGAAGTTTAGTTCCTTCTTATGACCTTCAGGAAGTGTCCCCCGTGCCAGGTAAGCTCTGGTTTCTAGACAGTGGCAAAGACCATTAATTTTAATTTTCTCGAACACCAATTGTTCCTCTGCCGGCGTTGACAGAGAATGATAATATGGTGGGTCAGCCGACTTAGACGAATCTTAACCGAGGTAGGTGAAAAGGCCATGGAAACAACAACCATGGTGGTATAGGTAACATCCTTCAATTTAGTAAAAAAGAAAGAAAAGAAAAAAAAAACTACATTCCGTATTTCATTCCACCTGTCCACCCACTCGCCAACGTAGGTTTTAGGTAGATATGACAATATCATAAATAGAGGGTCAATAATATCTGTAGTTGTTAATAGCTGTATAGCCTACTAGTACTACACTCTTCCACCAGGACGGCGCTGCAGAGCCTTGCAGCCCAGAGCCGTATATAGAGAGAGTTTGGCCAACCTTTTGACAGGGCGCCATCTTGCTCCTGTCCCGTTCAGTCGCGCTTACCCACCTGAGCGATGTCTCAGCTCTTCTCTCTTTCTCTTATCATATGCTGCTAATTGTTAACTTAAGCTCTGTATCAACCATTATGATGTTTATTAGAGCACATGACAATTTATAACTTTATTACAGTTTTAACTTTAAAATACATAACAAGTATTATAAAATATACAGTTTCAAAATTCACTGTATACCTGTATTCATTACAGCTTTTCTCATCATCATACTTTTACTCCCTAATTCACTTCCTTTTGATTTTAACGACCGAGTCTTGCGAATGTTCTCGTGTTTTTTAGCATAAATATATAATCTTAATGTGAAGAAAAACTTCAGGAGTCTACCCTTAATGTCATGGCAAGACGGAAAGGTTAAATTTTTTGTCCAAGTGTTTGCCAAATGCACTAGTCGTCCTAATAAATTGCTCTTGTTTCCAAAACTATTTTCATTTGGCCTGAAAATATTTTCTGCATTTTGAAATAAACTGAGGCAGGCATCTGTGCTATAAACTAAAGAGTTTTTTCTATATTCTTTTAAATGAGTCAACCTTTGAGAAGGATCTGTCTGTGTTGACTGGTTGCTCTCTATTGTTTGAAGACAAAACGTACAATGATTATTTGACTTTTTAACCTTTTTTATGCAGTAACCAGCAATATAATGAAGGCTGCTCAGTTCTGCTTGATTCATTAAATTATCACTTGAGAATTGGTCAAAATCAGGTTCCTCAGTTTCATTTTCAGCATCACTACTTGTTTCAACATTGGGCTTATTCAGAAAGTCAGCTAGAAACTCGCGGTCATCTACGTTATAATTACTTGCACTTGAACATTTCAGAAATTGTGCAACTGATATCAATTTCAGAGACTGTCGAAATTCTTAGGCAGTTGGCACTGGGTTTTTCAGTCTTATGGAGCTAAACAAGTTTTCTAGGCAATCTTGGGTGTCTCTGGATGTCAGTAAAAATCTGTGACCTTTGGCCAAATAATGACTTTGGAGATTAAGAATGGAAGTGATAGACAATATCACTCTAGTTTGAACTGGCTTCCACTGTGCATTAAGTCCAATACGTATTTCATGAAACACCCTTGTAACTTGTCAAGATGCAGTAGAGCTTGCTTATAACAAGATTCATTGACGTTACTTAGTGCCATGACTGGATGCCTACTTGACATTAAATCGAACCACTTATTTATCAGACTAATGAACCAAGCTGTTAGTACTGAAGTCCCGCTTTTACCGAATTGCTAAAGAAATTTAAAGCATCTGATACTCTCATTTTCTCAAAATGTGATGGATTTACATGAGCTTCAGAGAGTTTTGGCGCAAGCTTCAGATCTTTGCCTTCCTGAAAAGATATTAAACTTCTGACATGTTCAGCTGTCACCTACACAATAAAAAAATTAACTGTTATATCTGTAAAAAATAGTTTTACCTTCATCAAACGTAGCAAAAGGTTCATGTTGATCATCAAACTCTGATGATTTTGCATATGAGTGTTCAGCTCGTATACGTTTTGCATGATGTTCGTTGATCTCTGTGTTAGTAAGCTGTCTTTTCCTTGGTTGTTTCCGTAATGTAGAATTTGAATTTGTGAAAACAAACTTGGTTGGAACAGCAGATAACTTAAGGCGTTTAAGACCATCAGCTCTTCCCGTTTCGTACTGATCATCCTCAAAATGATCCTAAAGTTAAAATAAATTATCGTTAACTGCAGGCCTGAATGTCAGCAATAAAAATATGTTATTCAGTCATATGATATATTTTACTATCAGTAAAAACGCAAATGTTGCACTTATGAAAAGTAAAGAGGAAAAGTCTTGAGCTTACCGAACATAAAAAGGATCTATCATGTGCTTTCCAATTTTCTCGTTTCACTTTAATTTCCCATTGCCGTCGTCTCTCTGGGTTTCTAGGGAATCTGCATCGTTTTACCCTGTCCATACTGTACGGAACAGCCTACTGCTACCAGCAAACCATAGGAGTAAAGTATGTAATTTACCGACAATTAATAAAACGCTCTTCCGTGTGCGACGCGTGTGTGCCGTGACGGCTCTGACTGTGTCAGGGGCCAGGGCAGAACCGTATCAGGGCGGTCAGACAGAGGCAAGATGGCGTCCATCGGTTAGTGACCTTGCCTGAGTGGTTCCGAGCATGGCCAAACTCTCTCTATATACGGCTCTGTTGCAGCCATCCTTAAAACCTCACAAATCGCGAATCAAGGGTGGCAGTACGGTACGGTACGGAAAAAATATCGTAATTCCGGTAGCTTAAAAATATCGTACCGTAATTTCGTACCATACCTAAAGAACCGTACCTTACTGGTACGATAAAAGAAAATTTCGTACCGTAATTTCGTACCTGATTTCGTACCTCTGCCATTACATTTCTGTGAAAATTAATCAATAATATTATCTTTGCAAACAATTCCTCCTCCAATTTCAATACTTACTGAGGCTACTATATTGCGTTTTTTAACTTTTTTGCTGCTAGTGAAGATTACTATAAATATGTTAAGTATGTGTGTGTGTATGTGTCAGAGAGAGAGAGAGAGAGGTTTACTATATTTTTATTCTCGAGTAGGTTTACCATTTTATTACATTCTGGCACTTTCCAGAGCCAGAGGTGAAGGAAGGCTGCAAAACTTTATTAGACATACAAAATGAGAATGGAAGGAGGCGGGTCAACTAGAATTGCAATTATATTTGCTCCTGTTAGCATCTGCAGCCCTTTTGAACCTACATATAACATATACATTTACATTTTTATCATAGAATTATAATTAATCAAAGCAGTTAATCTATAATAGGTTGGCCTGGTACTTTATTATGAATGGAATGTAACTTCCACAGGTATATAAACAAAAAACTTCATTATCATCATTCACCGATTTTTTTTAAATGAACATTAATTCACATTAATAAACATAAGACTTTTGATAATATTTTTGGGCGTAGAGATATTATTTAAAAAAAATTAGCTTCCGCATACAGATGAACGAAAAGATTCATTATTTTCACTCATTATTCTTTTAAGTAAAAATTGAATCTCACATCCATAAACTGGTCTTTGATTATTTATTGGGTGTTGCAACGCAGGAACATAATAGATTCAACTGTATCCTCTTTGAGCCCTAGCCGAAGTTCATCGAGGATATACCGTAAACCTGAAAAAATACGCTCTATACTAGCCAGAGCTGAGTGACAGGAAGAGCCACTGCCACTTCGGCCAGTTTCTTCAAGTCTTGATGTTGATGACATTGCCACCATTTGAAAATGTCTACATTCCTATCTATTCGCTTACAGCTGCCAAAGTTCTGTACCGCTTGCCTAATGTCATGCAATCACATCTATGTTTTCACCTGTCCTATCCTCGACATGCAGACAGTGTTCTTTGTTGTCAGAAAGTATTGCATCATGCATTATTGCCTTGTTTACCTCTTTTTCTATTTCCACTTTTGACATCCTTCCTTCTCCACAACTCGCATAGATGCTTTTGAGCTATTGTCTTCTGTGGCTGCTTAAGGAGACACTGAAACCTGGGATCTAAATATACAGCAGAAAGAAATGCCGCATTATTAAGGAGTGTGTCTTCACACAAACCATGCGATGAGAAAATTCGGCTTTCACATCAGACATTTTTTCCTTTGCAGATTTCATTGTCAGTGATCAGGTTGCTTTTCGATTCAGTGAGATACCTAGACTACAGACGTCAGTGCGTCTCACTATGCCACTGACATTGTGGTGTATTAATGTAGCCATGTAGGCATGTTTCTCATTATTCTCTCTCAGACTCAGTATATTGTATTTAATCTTTTTAGCTATATTAAATATGATCTTTCCCAATAATCAAAATTGAATGCCAATTTCCTTAAAATCTGTCGAGTTCCTTTGAATTTCCTTAAAATTTGAATTTCCTGGAAAGATAAGGTTGCATCTTTAAACATTCGTCAGGGAAAAAATTAGGTTACCCTATCAAAAAGTCAATATTTGTCATCTGGTTTATCCGGGATGTAGGCAATCACATTGGAATAAATAAGTACGGAATGAGTACGGAAAAGGTACGGAAAAAATAACGTAATTTCGTACCATACCGTACTTAAAAAGTAATATAGTACCATAATTTCATACCGTTCTTGCAGGTGGAAAAATACCATACCGTACCGTAATTCCGTACCATACCGTACCGTACTGCCACCCTTGCCGCGAATACCAAATAGGCGCTTAGTGTGTCACGATTTCTTTTTATCATTCGTTATCTTTATTGTTGTAGGTTGTAAAGCTTTTCTGGTTTTCTGGTATTGGTTTAATACGTTTGGAATGCATGTATTGTTTCACTTTGGATGAGTTTTAATGTGAATATTATTTGATTGTCCCTTATGATATAAGTTACCTTGAAACCATAAATACTGAGCACATTTGAGGTTTGGTATTGAAGGACACCTTAATTTCCTGGCAAATTTATGACTACTAAACTTTAGACTCAATATATTGTTTAAGAAACTTATACCACTAACATTCTAGAGGTAAAGGAAATCAAGAAATATCATACTAAACAACTAAAGCGATAAGAAAGTGTTAAGGATATCAAGCTTCTCTAAACACGCTTTTATACTGTATGACTATTATCATTTAACCATGAAACGTTGCGAAGAACTCTTGAAGATAACGGATTTCCAAGCGTCCCGATTATGAACATCATAACCAACCCCCGTCCCCCGTCCATCCTACTGATTCTTATCTCTCTTCCTAAATGTCAGAAAGAAATTAATGTGCCCGTGCATAAAGATAAACGTGACAGAGGCAACTGTAAGAATTATAAGATATAACATCAGGTAGTACACCAGGGAAAGGGTACGATAGGATTCTGACTGAGACAATAAAGCAAATGACAGGTTTGTTATGAGAAGGATGGTGTGGGTTTGTGCAATGTAGATTTTTGGAATGGTGAGTGCTATGAAAAAGTTATGATAGAAGTTAGAAAGTGTGTGGAAAACCTGTATGTGACGTGCATGAACTGAAGAGAGCTTGTAATAGAATAAATTTAGAGGTAGTGTTCTGTGTTGAGGATGTATAGTATAAAAGATAATCTATTGAGAGCAGTTAATATGAAGCAAATTACAGAAACTATTGAAACTGTTTCCAAGTGCTAGCCAGAGGGAGAAAAAGACAATAAAGCGAGCATGAACAAAGAAATTTGCGCCAGTAATGTTAACTTGTTTAGAATAATAGGTCTGAAAACAATTGATTCTGTTATGGTGTATAGTAAGAAATATAGTAATGGATGATGGCAGGAAAGTAGCAGTGTGTGAGGAAAGGTCTTAGAAAATTTGTAGTGTTTATAGATGGACAGATGTAAATGTACGAAGGAACAGTTGACCCAGGTCTCCTTTAAGGAAATAAACTCGACGTTGAGTGTGAGTGAAAAAAAACAAAAAAATGATGCTCATGACAGGCTGGAGGTTATGGTGCAGTTTTTTTTAGGGCTATTTAACGTGTAGCTGATGAGCCTCAGCGATAGTGCATGCAAGTGCCAATAATATAGTAGTGTGTTTATTTTTACCTAAAATACTCATTTACAAGACTCCTAGGAATGGTGAAAGGTAAATTTGAAGACATCGAGGTTTTTATATCTTGGAAAATAGACGTAAGCTCGGCGTCTCCGAATTTGCCTCTCATCTTTTCTGCGAGCGCTTGTATTTGTTTATATGCCACAGAAAGATTGTGGTACTGGATGAATTCAACTAAAGTACTCTTGTAAAGTGACAGTTTCGCGATTCTATCTTCGGAACTATCCCTTGTTATAAGAAACAGCTTAATGTTACAGAGTTACACACATGCACACACACACACACACATATATACATATATATATATATATATATATATATATATATATATATATGTATATATATATATATATATATATATATATTGTATATATATATATATTGTATATATATATATATTGTATATATATATATACATATATATATATATATATATATATATATATATATATATATATATACATATATATATATACTGTATATATATATATATATATATATATATATATATATATATATATATATATATATATATATATATACAGTATATATATATATATATATATATATATCAAAATGGTGAAAATAATACTATGTTATGTACCGTACATTATCGCCTTTCCTCAGGTGTGATTGTATAACATCTGAAAGTACCACAACATCTATTTAAGACAATTATGCTCGGATGTTAAAGTTTTAATAATATAATAATTATAGAACACATTAACTCAGACTGTGATTTCATGTGTTCCCAATGGTGTAGGAAGTAAAGATCCTCATAACGGGTATTTCAGTACTGTGTATTATCATAGAGTAGGCAGCCATTATGTTAATGCAATAACAATATTTCCGTAATTACCATGTATGGAGAGATACTCTGATAATCTAATTTTTAAAATAGTAATTCCGTACCGTACTTTAAAGCCCGGGTGCTTTATTCTAATTCAGTCAGCAGTAATTTGTGCACGCATATTAAAGAGGAATTGTAAGTTAATTACGTCATTAATTATTCCTTATAGTGTACCCGGTCTCTATGCTCATTGAAATAAAGTACAAAAGCTTTTCATTGGTTTTGGACAAGGCAACAGATACAATCTTTAAACAGCTTAATTTTCAATTTCACTCTTTTAGCACTTTCAACTTAGCCTATGCTGAAGAGATGGTCTGTTCATCTCATTCTATTGACAAGTTTTTGACAGAAACCTAGGAACTATTGTCATTTTGCTCAGGTGTCCGTTCTTTAGTAGGCTAAAGAGCCTATCATGCTGGTTTTGAGTATCGTTTTGGTTGGCTGTCTTTGGTGGTACAGGGAAGGGACTTGAAGAAAAGCATTGAGGTTTGTCAGTAAACGATACCTGCATTTTGGAACAAGTAAATCAAGTTATGAAGAACAACATAATCCGGTAACTCATTACTTCGTTGCTAGTTTACTTGGAAGATAATTAAGAAGTCAAGGAGTTATTGTCAACACTAATTTTCGTCTCAAATGTTCCTGACTGCGTATACTGTAGGTTACAAAGTCACTACATATTTCCAAATGCATTTAATTTGTGAGGTGTATCTTTTTACGATTAATCATAGTTGTTTCCCTTTAATACCATGAACATCATGGAATTCATTTCGTGTTTCAGGATATGTATTACTTGTAAATAACTGTGTATTCACTCTAAGTGCATCAAATTGTATATTTCCAGCATAAAAAAAAACTGTTGTCTCCGAAACAGCTATAATCACGTTTTCAAAAGACACCAGAGAGAGAGACAAGCCCTACAAACACATACCTCAGTTCAAGCAATGAACAAATGAAAGGCGCTCGCTAAAAAAAAAACATAAATAAAACGGTTTAGTTCACTTTGTTTTCGTGCCTACCAATTTTTCCTATATCAGTTACGCGCAGCCATTGTCTCGCGTGTGTGGATCTTTTTTCTTGTTAGTTTTTTTATTGTTTCCTCACTGTAAATTTTCCTTCCACTTTATTGTCATTTTTTCTAAAATATTGTTTAACTTTATAGAATACTAACTGAAAAAGATATGTTAGTGCTTTTGTGGCGATTCCGAGCTCCCAGTTTAATAAATTTCCGTTTATTGTTGTTTACTTTTTTTCATTTTTCAAATTTTCATCCAGTCATCATCACCCTCATCCTCATCATCGTCATCAACGCCTCCAACGCCGCGCGATGCAAAAGGTCCCGGGGAGATTCCGGTACTGAAGTCTATCCTGTAATTCCTTTTCCACAAACATCCAATTGTTTTCCATCTAGCTTCTCATAGTTACCATTCAAGTATTGCAGGTCTGGGTCTTTCAATGTGTTTTTTTTTTTTTTTTTTTGCTCAGGAGAGCCCAGTTCTGCTAAGAAAAAGTCTAAGCCATCGTTGATTTTATTCAGTATGTTAACTAAATCTAAGGTGAGGGCGTATATGGTTTCACTTGCATATTGTTGTACTTCGCATGGAGCAGATGGGTACTGTGACGAGATAATTCGAAAAATTTTCGGTTTTGGAACAGCGCATTCTAGACATCCGGCCAGATCGCCAGATGAATATGTTTACCCACATGGCTCAGGTTTCTTTCAACCGCTCTTGAGCCTTCCTGTTAACTCCCACAGACATAAGCGAAGCATTTATTTCCTCCCAACCTGTTTCCGGATGTAATAGTACAGCATTTATTGGAAGAGGCTTTCTAAACATTTCCTGAAAGAATAAAACTCATTCTCACATTCCCTGCTTCCTTAGAATATGTTAGTCTCCCTTTCTCCTTCCCTTCCTCTCTCTCTCTCTCTCTCTCTCTCTCTCTCTCTCTCTCTCTCTCTCTCTCTCTCTCTGACAGAAAATCAGGTCAGGTGCAATCGATCCCGGCAGGGGTACTTTGACTGAACTTAAACAGCAACTCGTGATGAGTTTGCCTGATGTTCCCATCCGGTTGGTTAAACTTTCTCTTTCAGATGGCTGCCTTCATAGGTCTGCAATGTCTTCGACTTTCCATGATGGGAAGGCGGAGGCGAGCTGGCTGGCGGGGGGCCGAGGGTAGGGTTTTTTGGTAATGATAACCCATAAATGGAATATATATATGTGTGTGTGTGTGTGTATTTATGTATGTCTGCATGTAAGAATATTTTTATTTTAGTCCTTTAAGATTGACAATTTGTTCCATTTGTCGATTAATAAAAAGTACTGTATTGCCTAATACCTATGCGTAGTGAACGGTACTGGGGAATTTTTGTATAAAATAATTCTGATAAATCTTGTAAAATGCAATTTTTTTTTTAGGCTGCATTATTCATTAAGAAATAAGAGTGCACGAAGCTTCAGTTTTTGTGAGTGATAAAATAAAATCTAATTAAATGAACTGAGGAAGGTACTTGGTGGCTTGGCTACGTTTCCACGAAGTTCAACTCCAGATCCTCATATCCGCTTTTTGACTGGATCTTGAGAGAAATTATTGCATTTTCCACCATTATGTGATTGTCGTGAGAAGTACATTTGATTTTGTTAGCATATAAACTGAATAGCCCAATAAAAGGAATTTTAAATCTGAAAGTAATTTTTGGATATTCAGGCGACTAAATTGAAGTCAAGCTGGCAACTTTGAAGTGTGCCTATCTTTAGGGATAGACTTTTGGACATTTTTAAAAACTAGAAAATATTTGGGACAGTTTGCATTTATAGGTCAACCACAATTCACTTGATCGGAAATTTCGCCTTCAAATCTGTATCTTTTCACAAGTATGTATGGTACATTTATGAATGCCATGATACGTCCCCCCAATATATATATATATATATATATATATATATATATATATATATATATATATATATATATATATATATATATATATATATATCTTCTTCTTCTTTTTCTTTTAACGTGCTTTTATTCCCATTTTTGTATGGGGTAAGCACGATGCCTTCTTTTGAAGGACTTTTTGATTTGGCTTTGGGGTAGACCTGTGGTCTCGATCGGCTGCCCTGCCTGGCATCGCTTAGACCCCGGTACGTATGTTTCATATATATATATATATATATATATATATATATATATATATATATATATATATATATATATATATATATATGTGTGTGTGTGTGTGTGTGTGTTTGTTTGTTTGTATATATATGGAATTTTCACAAAAACATTGGACATCTACATGTTCACCCAGTCTCATCAAATATTGTTAGACCCCTCAACGAAATTATTTAAATTCTACTGTTACTGGCATTCAAACAAAATAACATACAAGCACGCACACACGCATTTATATGTGTTATGTTCTGCGGGTAAAAATATGCTGACTGAAATCAAAGATAAAACGGAGAATTGTCTAGTAATCAGTTCCCTCAGGAACAGTATTAACAAGAGAACTTTGGACCGCACTGTGTGAAATTGATGAACTAAAAAAAAAAGAGTTAATTCTCATACTCCACTGCCTTCATCACCCTATGTGTCCGTTAATGCTGGCAATTAACTGTTACAAGAGGTGCGTCATTTGTATCTTGTAACAAGCAATTTTCAGAGTCAATAATCATTGCACTTAATTGACAAAACAAACAAGTACAAAATGCGCCGATCTTTTCTGTACAGAGCATAATCAAGGCCACCGAAAATATTCTATCTTTCGGTGGTCTCGGTATAATGCTGTATGAGCAACGACCCATGAAACTTTAACCACGGCCCGTTTGTGGCCTGTCCTATATTGTTGCCAGAAGCACGATTATGGTTAACTTTAACCTTAAATAAAAAAAAAAAAAACTAATAAGGCAAGAGGGCTGCAATTTGGTATGTTTGATGATTGGAGGGTCGACGATCAGCATACCAATTTGCAGCCCTCTAGCCTCAGTAGCTTTTAAGATCTGAGGGAGGACAGAAAAAGTGCGGACGAACAGACAAAGACATCTCAATGGTTTTCTTTTACAGAAAACTAAAACCAAGAAGGTCTCATTCACTATCATAATTTTCAACCGCTCTTATTGTATTTCCTGGGGAATTCTAGACCACCTTGAATTACACTTTACATTTAACACAGAAAGCTACTAGCTCTCAGTTTCAGCAACTTATGTAATTTATCGCTTTATTTACAGTTAACTCGAAGCTTCATTTGTTTTTGGGAAAAAAAAAAACACGATCATACGGTGAGCGAAAATGTAAAACTAAGCCTTTTAAACTATAAACAGACAATAGCTCTAAATCTGTCCTTTCACTTCGCCTTTTTATAGTGAAATAAAAACTTTAAACGTCTATAAAAATTTCAGTAACGTTAACGAAAGCAGAGTGAATAAATCTTCGGAGATATCCCGTCTTTTACAACATTTCAATCAGCGGCTGTGAAGAAATAAAGTTGTTTAGTGTTCGGGAAGGACCTTCCGCTATACAGTATATAGGCACTTGGTTCAGAAAGTTTAGGCGATAAGATTCCAGAGGATCATTCCCGTCTTTACCCTACAGAGACATAATAAGAATCTAAGGTTGACAAAAAGTGACTGCTACGGGAAGTTTAAAGATCATTACATTCTTGAATCGTTGTTTAGTAGGTGAAGAGCAAGTGAAGGGTCTCTGAGGCATAATGGCAGAGTACGAATAATAAACCTTTTCTTTCTTCAGCATCAAAATGTGTAGAAGTAAAGCGTTAAATTAACACATATAGACTAGAACAAAAATATAGTGTGATAAAAAGAAATTATAAGGTTAGGAGGGTTCAGTGTTAGATAAGTGGGATCTTGAGAACTATTCAAGATATCTCTTCTGGAAATAAGTCATAAATGAGGCATTATATAAATCTTCATGGACAAAGGATGCATGTGGTATGGTTACGTTAAGTATACCTTAGTTTAACCAGACCACTGAGCAGAGTGCTAGTCGAGAACGACACCGACCTGTCCAGTTAGGAACTATGTGGTATGGTGACTTGAAGACTTGAGGAACATGAAATAAATGATCAACAATTTATTTAATTCAATAAGGGGAGTGGCCAGAACGAGAAATTTGCCACAATATTACAGCAGTTGTGCCCCTCAAGTTTAAAATACAGCAAACAGAAGAAACTACAACAGTAACATGTGTAAAAATTAGAGGAAAGGCTAATGAAGGCCAAACTGCTGTAGAGTAGCTTCATGGAAAAAGAGTTCTTTGGCACTGGCAAATAGAAAAGAAGCAATGAAAGAATGAATGGAATAATTTTCAGGGCGTTTAAGATATTAAATATTTCCCCTAGGTGTAAATGAGCGCATAAAACGGCCTGCCAATAAAGTTAAGTGCTCTCTTATTTCAGCGGACACTAAAACGCCGGTAGTATTTACATTGCCCACTGACTATACAAACATGCCCATAAATCCCTTACCCTAAACACTATGGCACACGGTGAATGTTTTTTTTTTTTTTTTTAACGACGCAATAAGAGCAGTTAAATCCTCTTCAGCAGCCGTCCTCCAAAAATTATTCTAAGAGAAACGTATCGTATCGTCATTTCAGGTTTCGTCGTAGATCCCTGTATAGAGTAACTTTACTGGCGATATGGTACACTAGAGAGCGGGAACAGGTTACAATAATGTTATCAAAATTAGATTCTTACTGATATAGCCAACATGGAATAACAACATCATTATCGCCATTGAATGATACCTTTAATCATTACTCACATCATAAAGACCATGTTATTTAGAGAATTTGAAACAATTGCACTCGAATGAGATTTGAGGCGATAATATATAGTACATATAACGGATGACATGAGCTCTGTTGCGATTATACATGTACTTAGTTTGTTTATGACATCATGTTCCTAATATTAGTTATAAGAGCCAGTCGGAATATAGTTGCAAAATAAGAAGATTTTGGCACATTTGCAAAAGAACATTCAAAATGATGCTTGTCTTTTGTGTGCGTGCCTTGTATCAATGTTTTCTTGGTTTACCTCCATCTGTTCCTTACCGAAAGTTAGGAGAACAAGTTACACAATGCTTTGAACTCTATAAGTGAATTTGCTCTTGGTATGAAACTAAAACGTCAGCTATAAAGGATGCAACGAAACTGGAATTGGTGTCTTTAAAGTCATGCGTAACAAAGATAACTTTTTTATTTTTATTTTAGAAAGTTTATAGAGACTCCTATATTTTCATTTTTTTCTTAGAGTAAGAAAATGAACACTTTTTAAGCATTATTTCTACGAACTGTAATGTATTTCACTGCAGTCCTTAGTGTAGGTTGACTTGACCTTTAGAACATTTCATACGTATATATTCGAAAAAGGCGAATAATAAGACAGATAAATTTTAACGATTACCATCGCGTTGTATTCTTAGGAATTTTTTCAGGGTTTCCGAGAGGTCATAACATAATAAGTTAGACTATTTCTAAAGGTAGAAATTACTGCTAATGCTTTTCTAATAATGTGAATGTTACACAAATGATCGGAACATTTAGACATTAGATCCATAAAGGAATCTGAATACAGTATAGAACCACTAATGATTATATGCATTTGTTACGTTATATACAACGTAAATTTTGTACAAAACATGTTTAATTTATATCTTGAAAAATTTAATGCTTATTTTTACAACCGAATTTTTATTCGAATAACTAGTATGTAATGAGAAGAGCCTTTCCTTAAACGGATTTTGTTCTTGTTTCAGTCATTACTAGCAATATGTTTACTGGCCTTGACAACGAGATGTCAAAATTTGCAGGTGATGCCACTAGTGTTGCTATTATTCGTTTTCCTAATTATCAGTGATCTACAGTGATTAGTAAATGTTATATTCACTCAAGTATGAGGCTGAACTTTAGCATAACAAGACCTTTGTTGATCAGATTATTGCACCTTGCTTTAATTCCTTGGTAAAGTCTACTTGATTATCATAATATTTCATACTGCTTAGTGTTACCTGCGACTACAAGATTTCCTTTGCGCAACACTAAAATACAAAGGTCTGATCTATCCTAAACATGAATGTTATTAGTGAGAGTTTCCGTATCAAGGGATACGGTGTATTAATGCTACAAAGCAAAAGTCTCCTGTTCTCCCATTGTTGGAATCTGTTCACCTCTGTAGATAGCATAAGGATGAAGCTTTATTTTTCCTGTTAATAGTTGTCCTGACTTAGTCCAAGGCAAAAATACTTGCAGCTCAGCAACAGGGAACTTCCGGCATCACCTTCGTTGTCGGCGTCTCTTGAATATTTGCTATGTTCCCAATACATCCTTACTCATATTCTGCTTAGACGGTGCGATGTGATATCATTAAGTGCCCCAGATATTACACCCTCTCTGCTTCAAGGCTATGATATTGTCTGCCTAACAGTATTGTGCATTTTCATGTTTGAACTTTAAATTTTAAGACCTACTACGCTACTTTCTGGACGTCATTCTCCTTTGCCCTTTATGTTTTTATATCACGACTAAAGTATTAGAAAAAAAGATTGGTAATTCCTTCTCTGAACGTGGTATAACGAATCAAATGATTTACCGGTAAGAAAGAGAATTTTTATCAGCCTTATCTGCATGTAATGATTCCACTACACATAGAAGCTCAAACATGTTCGATACCATTCTTGAGACAATCCAGTTTTGCTGATATTTGGAATCATAATAATTTTAGCTTGTTTGAAACAGTGAAAAAATACAGCAATGTCCAACTACTGAAGTCATACATCTGTGCAGAATTTTATACATACATATATATATATATATATATATATATATATATATATATATATATATATATATATACACACACACACACACAATATATATATATATATATATATATATATATATATATATATATATATATATATATATATATATATATACATATACATACATACATAATTTTCTCCATTTTCAGCACTGCTGAAATACTGACCGACTCTCCGAATAAAATCTTTGCTATGTATTCTAAGGTTTCTTTCCTGACATCCTTAATCTTTCATGGAAAATCTCTTATGTGCAGGTTTCTACATGACCTGGAAAAAAAATGACCTGTTGTCCAAAGCAAGGAAGAATGCTGAGAATACATAAACACTTCGAAATACAACTTCTTAATCATTATCATAGACGTATGGGTAACAGTCCCAAAAACCAAAATGTTTAAAATTGTTCTCGCGATTAGAACATAATCTGTAATGATATTCACACGTAGATAATTTTTCATTTTCATTAATGTACGAGGTCTTCGACACCTTCGGAATGAAAAGACGAAACTTTGGATGCCAGTGATAAAAAAATGAAGCAACACATTGATATCTACGAAGAGATTTAGCTCGAGTTTTCGGCGCCAGACAGTGTACGAATTATTCATAAAGTTAGGAATTTCCGGTTTGATATCTGCTTTGACGTTTATGCCGATGCCTTCTGGAAGGTAGATACAAAGTTGAAGTTTTCAGAAATATTGAAAAAAAGTTTTCTTACATACGTAAAGCATATAATTAATTCTTTAATTATATCATAGGTATATCTTAAATAAAATAACGGTTCCGATTTTTTTAAAAGTAGAAGTTTCTCTAAAAAAGGGAAACACCAAATAGAGAGATTTTCAGTTTGTTGGCGGAAGTGAAAGAAACAGTGGAACTTCGTTAACATGGTGAAGCCACTCGGAAAAATTATACATCTACAATATCAAAATTTTTGTGCAATTCAACACAATATTATGGTGTTCACATATGTGCTCTCTTCTGTCTATACAGATTAAATTTACCTGTATAAGAATAAAAGAAAGAACAATTACGTTGCCTGCTACAAAGGGATTGTGGTGAAATACACTCAAGTACTTTCGTATGAAACGGAAAGAAAGTGTAACAAGAGATCAACCGTGTAACAAGATATCAACCAGCATAATGAAAGATTTTAGTCAGAAAAAAAGTAGAAAGTTATAGTGTTGTGAAAAAATACACATGAATCAACGCCTCTCTTTGAATTTACTGTAAGAATTGAATTGTTAATTGAGCCAAAGAAATCATCCAAGACTTGATTTTCCGAAAAAAAAGAACACTCCTACACAATTCTCGTTATTTTCCTGTAAGGAATATGTGGACAATAAATCGTTATTATTTATGGGTATCGTTAACAGGAATTTTTACGTGTAATCCCTGGGCGTAATTCTTTCTTGTTCACAATTATTTTTTTTCTTGCGTAGGAAGGACGTTTTCCAGGAAAAAAAGAGAAAACAAGGATTAACATTTTTTCTTGTCTGTGATGAATGGAAGTGAGACACGGAGCACTGGCTGCTGAGCACTTCCCTCTACCTTTGGGAGGTTTGTTTGTTTGTAAACTGTGGGTTACGTACATCATTTGTGTGGATTTTGACCCAAATTTGACCAAAGTTGGCTTTGGTGGCTGGCAGTAATTGATCGTATTTTCGAAGAGGTAGGAATATAAATTTTTACCTCTTAGGTGAATCTGTTCTCAACTTGACCACTTACCTTTGAACTATACGAGCAAGATCTATCATATATATCATGCATTATCGGAAATGGTGCCGACATCCGGAGTGAGATCAAGGTTATTAAGCCGAAGTCATGTTTAGATGTCATAGGTCAAACAGGTACTTAACCCTAGACATAACGTTCAAGCTTCGTGCATAATCCACCAATAATGTTGATGCGCAGAATAAGATAAAAACCATGGTTAAAATCATACTAATAGGTCAAAATCAATTAGAAATTTATAACATGGTTCTGATTTGGTTGGATTATGCAAGAGCTTATAAGGAGATTTTTAAATTTTGGTTTACTTTTGTAACTTTTGCGGAGAAGAGATCTTTCGCGGGTGGATTGCTCAGCCTTGGCAGGGGTTTCCAGTCTCCTGATGTTCAGGTTATGTAAATATCTTTAGTTCCTTCTAGTGTTTATTTAGTGTTGGTAAGGAAAAAAACACTAAAACAAATGGTAATCTTGTGCCGTTGATTCTTATAATTTTGTTTATCCAGTCTAAATGGTTCTCTAACGAGTGAGATTTAAAGTTGACCTCAGTAAATCAGTGCCTCTCGAAAGTAATGCAATTCGTAGGAACGGGGATGAAAATGTGTATTAGTAATGAATACCCACCATCAGTTTTTGCTTAATCATATTTAAGATAAAGCTTAATTTAATGGCGAATGTTGCATTACTTATTTGGAGAGACAGGATGCTTAGCATTTTTTGAAAAGGAATATATCACATCTGGCATGGAATGATCAATCCAACTAAGTGCCATGGCTTAAAGAGTTCATGTTTCAGCTGCAAATGAATAAAATGCTACTAAGACAGACACCTTTGTAGGGAAATCTCAGCTACATAAATAGCAAACTTCTTAGCCCCTCTCAGATCTGCCATTTTTTGCATAGATTTAGTAGTTTTTTCTTTGCTTGAAATGGGTTGCTGTGTTTCTGGCTGTCGACATAAAAAAGTAAACAG